>CAJVRI010001057.1:0-315307 GCA_911649635.1 Poeciliopsis gracilis | reverse complement strand
CATAGGCCTGAACCCCGTCAGCCAAATTATCAACAAGACTGGCTACGGATACAGACTGAAAAATGGGGCCAACATCAGTCACCTTCTCTACAAACCACCAAAATATATTGCTTCTCAGTAGTTCTATCCTGTTTCTAGTAGTTCTAGAAACAGGATAGATATACTGCTTCTCAGTAATTCTATGCTGTTTCTAAGATTATAAAGGAGAAATTTGAGGATTTTGCTGAAAATTGTAATGTGGTGCATTTTTGACTTATATCACTGAGTTAAAGCGATTTTGGCATTAAATACTGTTATGTGAAAAAAACTCCACAGAAGTTGTTCAAACCACAAAATTTTGGCACTAAAAAGTGTTATGTGAAATATGCACCACATTGTAATTTTCATCAAAATCTTCAACTTTCAGCTTTATAGCTTAGAAACATGATAGAACTACTGAGAAGCAGTATATTTTGGTGGTTTGAACAGTTCCTGAGTTTTTTTTCACGTAACACTATTTAGTGCCAAAATCGCTTTTTCTCAGTGAAATAAGTCAAAAATGCACCACATAATTTTTTGACTTATTTCATTGAGATAAAGCTTTTTTGGTCTTAGATAGTTTTGTGATCCACAAACACAGAAGTTGTTCAAACCACCAAAATATACTGCTTCTCAGTAGTTTAATGCTGTTTGTAAGCTTATAAAGCTGGAAGTTGAGGGTTTTGCTGAAAATTACAATGTGGTGCATTTTTGACTTATTTCACTGAGAGAAAGCTTTTTTGGTCTTAGATAGTTTTGTGATCAAAAAACATATACTAAAAAACTAAAACCTTTTTTCTCCAACTGGAGTTTGCACATCCAGACAATAGTCTGCTAACAAAAGAAAAACAAAAGTTTCTCTTTTATTGGGCATTAACAGATCCTCAGCACCTTTTTTGAATTAAGAGTTAAGACATCATTGCTTGATCTCCAGAGTTAATCAGTTGATGCGATGTGTTTAATATGTTGCCATCCCACCATATTTTATTGCTTTGTCTGGAGTAAAAAAGTCCACCAGTTTTGAGTTTATGATCTGCAAAATGACCTTCCCATTGTAAACACCTGCTATAAAACTTAACAAGCTAAGTGTGTTCAGCTGTGGAATCTACTAGTTTTAAATGTAAAGCATTAAAAATGACATAGTGTTTTAGTTTGCAATGTGTTTTTCCCATGGAAGGAGAGTCACCACCACCATGCCATGAATTTTGTGGTTAGTGAGAAGGGTGTTACTATTATTGACCCGGGTTATGAAGGTCAGTGCTTTATGATCAGTCTAAAGTTCGGCTGAGACAACAGTATTGTCACAAAATCAGAACAAAACAAAGGAAGCTAATAAGAAGAAAACACAAGTTACAGCAATGGCCTTTTGTGGAACATTGATGGGAATTTCTATAGAGAAATCTATTTGGATGAGTAGTCAGACCAGAAGTGGTGGAATTGGTATATGATGGGCTCCACTGACACAGACTTCTCTCATAATTTCTTCTTTTTTTTTTTTTTCTTTTTTTTTCTCCGAAGACTTTTTGCTGCGCTAGTGGCTCATATTTTTGACAGTAGGCAAAAAAGAAAGAGGGTGAGGAGAGGGGGGAAGACATGTGGCAAAGGTCGCCAGGACCAGGAGTCAAACCCTCAAGTCAAACCCGCTACGTCTGCGTCAAGGACTAAGGCCTCCAAACGTGGGGCTAACCCCCCTAACGCCCAGTAATTTCTTTGTTATAATTTTCAGCCATTTTTTATGCCTGGATTGAGTTTGGCTTCTAGTGGGGCAGAATTATGAAGAACCCTTCACATCAATGACTTAAAAGTCGGAAAAATTTGATGTGACTGTTCAGACAGCAGGTGTTTTAAAAACAATATGTGACAGATACATAACCGATTTAGTACGACATTTGGGGCCAGGCAAATCTGATTTTTTTTGTGGGGTGAAATGATCGGAATTGGGCCGACAGTTGGAATTGTCAAATTGCCTGGCCCAATTGTCCAGTTGTCTATCAATGGACAATTGGGCCAATGAGACCAAGTCAAATGAGACCAAGTCAAATGTGGGCCTCATTGTTGTGTGATTGTAACCATTCCTTTCTTTGTTTATCACTTCATACCTCACACTGTGCCCCTCCCCTATGTCATGTGCTTCAGCCTTTATCCAAACCTTGTCTTCCAGTGATTTTGACCTAGTTTGCATTCTGGATTTTCATCTACCTTTGTTTTGGATTCTTTGGTTTGGCTTGGATTTCTGTTTACTGAGTGGGAACTATATTAAAAATTACTCATTTTATGCAACTGGGAAGGGTATTTTATTTTAGTCCTCCTTTCCATGCCTTCTGTCAGTTCTTCATTTGCCAGAAGCCTTTAGTAAAGACATTGGTTAAAGACAAAGGCCTAACCACTTTTAAATTGTTAGTATTCCACCATTTTTTTATATGAAACAAAAAAAATGGAGACGACAATGAACCTCTGATATTCACAGGAGTTAGGGACTAAAGCAATCTATAAATAGCAGAACTCAACAAATATATGCATCTGGGTTTTAACTATCTATTTTAATGGTTCAAACACCAGGCATGTATGCACAATATGCACATATCTGTCTACCACAAAAGCTAACATCTTCAGTCCTGTGTATCTCCAAGGTAAAAGAGTGATGCTCCTGGGTTGGCTGTGTTGCAATCACCAACCAAGAGTGTGCCAAATAGCATTGCATCTACTTAATTGTAAAACTCTAAATTTACTTTCACTTGCACAATACACAATAAGGTGACACAATAGACAACAAGTGGTCAGAAAAATTTTCACATGTACTTTTAGTTTAATATTTTTTAAGAACACAATTATGATACATAATGCATGTTCCCATTGAAACAGACAAATATTGCTGATCATAATCTATTTAACTTAATTTGACAGGAATCATTAGAGGACAACATTATTTTACCTACTGTGGCTTTTTGCAACACGGCTTGGTGAACTTGGGAAAATAAACGCCTGTGGGACATGACAATACATCATTAAATTAAAACTACAAGATCAGTTTGTGAAAGCTATGATGAATTTAGAGCTGCCAGGCTACCTGATAGCACTCAGTGGCACTAACTACACATGTGATTATTCCAAGATGGATTGAGAATGGGTAAAACCCATTTTTACACTGTGTCTAAAACAGTCTTATTATCAAGACCTCTGTTGTAAGGAAGCATATAAAAAGAACATCTCATTTTAACAACATATCCCACCTGAGAACAGTTGTCCTAAAAGCTGTCCAGTTAAATCTGAATAAGCCAGGCTAATTCTAACTCTGCACAGGACAAATTAACCTCTGCTGAAAACACAAAGGATGCTACAGGCTACAGGTTAGCCTAAGATAATATTAAATTAAAGACTGAAAAGTAGTGAATGATATTTAAACCATTTGACCATGATGTTATGGCTCCTGAACTGAACATGCTGTTTTGGTCAAGGTAATGACCAAAAACTTATTTTTCTTTGTCATCTTAAATCTGCTTTATCTTGATTCAAAGGTTTACATTTAAACTTTATCTTAACCCTATGGACATCTGTGAGGACGGTCTTAAAAACAACCATTTGTAGGTTCAGGCCTTTGAAAACACACTCATTTTCACATTTGTCATGTTACAACTCAACTTAAGTGTGTTTTGTTGGGATTGTATGTGATAGACCAACACAACGTTGTACTGCATAAAGAAAATCAAACACTCTTCTCAATTTTTATTTACAACTAAAATCTGAAAACTGTTGTGCGTGTGTATTCAGCTCTGCTGAGTCAGTGCTTTGTAGAACACAGCTCTCAAACTAAATGTCTTTTCTTTGCAAATACAAAAAGATAAAAAGGTTTCATTGGCCCTACTTGCTTTTATTTGAGAGCAGTCAGACAGGAAAGTAAGACAGTTCAACCACAGACTGGACTAAGAATGTCTTTGAATAATGATTTTGAAATCTTGTCACAGGTTTTCAGTTGGATTGGAATCTGGATTCGTTTTTTGTGTCAGATGGATGCTCACACTCAATCTTGTTCTACTAGATTATCCGTCCTTTTAAATGCAGGTTCTGTCAGAACATGTGCTCCCCAGCAATATCTTGCAAATATTGCTGCAAAATATAGTTTTTATTGTAAAGTGAATTGAGAAATTTATTGTGAGTCAGGATAATATACATGAGCTGCAATTACATTTTGTCTTGTGATTTTGAGGTCATTTTCATTGTCCCATTTCAAATTTGACAGAGAATCTGTGGAGGGAGTTAAATCGGGTAACAGCAAGATGTTCCAAATTGAAATACTCTGTGCTGTATTATTTATTCGGTTAATCAAATTTGTTGTTTATGAATATTTAATTTGTCTTACTTTTTTCACCAATACTCTCCTTGTGTTTCCATAGATCAGAGCGAGTTAGACTCACCAGAGCTGCCATCATGTTTCATATAGCTTGTATTTATTTAGACTTTGAATTCAGGTCAACTACTAGAAGAAATGGGCAAAATAAAAGCATGTTTTTGAAAATATGTGCAATTTCTTTTACAAAATACAAAATTAATTTAAATCAGAAATTGTATTTGATATTAGTCTGAGCTAAAAAAAAAAACAAAAAAAAAACTGTTAAAACTCAGGTGAAAACATCCAAAGAGCTAGTTAGCAATTTGAACAACGGTTTAACGGTTGCCAAGTATTTTTCTGTTGAAAAGCATAAATAATTTTCAGTATGCTATTTTTTAATTGCATTGAAATAAAAAATAAATAACTTATTTATTTCAAGTGATAATCTGATGTCCATCTCCGTACCTGTTCTAAAGCTGCCAGGAAGGCACATCAGTAGTTGTGATCTTACCCACAGTGCTTTGCATTCAGACTGGTGACTTTTAGATCAGTGCTATCTTACTGAAGAAAGAATGCTTCACAATTACTGCAGCATAACAAACAATGCTGCAAATCATATGCATGATAGTGCATATGATGCATATGATAATTAGGTGTCCAATGTCAGGGCGTCTAACTGAACTGCTGATGGCTTTCATTCAATGACTTCTTTCTTGCATCTCTTTCATAAAAGTCAGATCTGTGACGTTGACAACTCATGGTTGAGAGATTCACCCCCCTGATTTCTGGATTTTTGCAGTTTCTCCAGATGCAGCAGGGCTGCTCCTCTGACCACTGCTCTCCCTTCCTGTTCTCAGGGTGTAGGTGAATGTTCAGGTCTTGGAAGGTTTGCAGTTGGGCCGTCTTCTGCAAACCTCTCCATATTCAGATGATAGATTGAACAGAGATTTCAGATGTTCAAAGTTTGGGATGTTGTTTTGGAACCTAATTTTGCTTTAGACTCCAGTAGTGCTTTCTCCCTGACTAGTCTGCTTTGTCCATTGGGCCTCATAATGCTGTTTATTCTCAGATCTATTGCATAATTAGTTCCACTTTAATCTGTTTAGGGGTTTAAAAAGGATTCTGATTACAGATGCACTCCAACATTTTCAGATTTCACTCATTCCACAGGTTGGGACATGACAAAGTCTAGAAGAGTCCAAGAAGTTACGCTTCTCTAACTCTTACTACGCAAGTAATTGTAAACACACTGCATGAAAATTATTTTTTTGGGAGGAGAAATGCAGACAGACGTGTAAACTGACTTGAAAACATCAAACTATTGTGTTGCATTTTACACACATAGAGCAAACTTACATCAAGTATTATTTGGTCACAATATCATACTTGTATTAAACTAAACAAAGTGCTGTTCGTACCTTGTGAGAGCTTTTTTTTTTTTATCTTTTTTTTGTATGAAAGACAAATTTCATGGCCAGTTAAATGTTCTTCCAGTGATCTGGTAAAACTTCTGATTAAATGGGTGGAAGAACTTCTGCAACTTAGTCACTACAGACGGGTCCACCTCAGGATGGATGCGGCCCTTGCTGCCGGCCAGGCACTTGTTGAAGACAATGTTGAATCGCAGACAGTAAAATCCCCTGGTGGCGTTAAAGTACAGGTTATACTGGCTAATCCTGGAGGGGAGGTTCAGGAAACGCTCGACCAGCTGCAGCTCCGGCAGCGGGTCCGTAATGAGCCGATCCCCGTCCACTATGTGGAACTGCTCCACAGGGAAATACTTGAGCCAGCGCTCCAGATGTTTTGTGTAGATGCTGGTGCGGACAGCTTTGTATTTGGTGTTCACTTCGCACGTTTTGGTGTCAATGGCTAGATTTTCAAACTTGTGGTAAGTCTTGTTCTTGCGCTCCTTACCCTCAAGCACTTGGGTGTAGTCAGAAACGGCTCTGGTGGTGGGCTCTCGGACGATAATCAGCAGCTTGATGGAAGAGTTCATCTTGAAGATGCGCTCGGGAACCTCCTCTGTGATGAAGTAGGCAGGGCTCTTCTCAATTGTGATCTGGTGAGGGAGAGAGAAGGGCATTTTACCCCGGTACCAGTCAATTCCGCGGGCGTAGTTTTTGTCGTTGTCAAAGAAGTGAATCTCTTGCGAAGCCTTGACCACGGCTGGGTGGAGGTTGAGCATTTCCAGCAAGGCCCGGGTACCCCCCTTGCGAACGCCGATGATGATGGCCCGAGGCAGCTGCTGGACCAGGTTGTGCAGGCGGATTTGCTCTTTAGAGGCATTGCCCTTGCGTAATTCGTGGAGCAGCCCGCGTTTAAACTGCAGCGTACGAAGAGGGATTTGCTCAGGCTCAAGAGGGTGAAGTCTGGTCTCAATGGGGCAAATGGGTTGTAACCTGAAAAACAAAAATATATACATTCAACAGAACATTTTCTTTTCATTCCACACCATTAGATATATTATGCAATTTTATTATTTTAACTCTTTTTCTTCAAGCAGTGCATCACCCTGAGGTCTGGCCTAATGCCAATGATGCTGGAAATAATGCTTCACAATCTGGTAACATAATATTCTGCATGCTGTACTCAGAGTACAATTGACTAAATGACAGCGTGATTTAAGCCATGTGTTACAGAAACAGCTCTTAAATGACACCAGAGAGAATAACATATTCCACTGGGTATTTGTCAGTGAGTTAATGACATGAGTTAATCTATTTATTAAAAGTTGAAGCTAGTTATTGGGCATCCTTAGCATGAAGATTTGCTAAGGGAATAGAGACGTATTGCACTACTTCCTGTTGTTGCTGTTGGACTTCATGGATTTGCTGGTGTTTGAGCCTTTCTTGATTTCATATATTTTCTTCTCTGAGACTTGACTGAGTAATTCTAACACATAAGAAGTCTATATTAAAACACATTTTCTGTTGCCACACCTTACTTTTTGCAAACCTTTTGTATTACACATGCTTTTTTGTTTGCTTTTTTAGCTTAGCATTAGAGCCGCTATGGTTGCTCCTCCAGTTTCTCCTGCTGTCTCTATGTCTCTGTTGGATGTTATTTTGCTGCTTCCTTTAGTGATAATGGTACATGTGATAAAGGTATGATTTTGTAGCTTTGGAAGTGTCGATGTCAGAATTGGAAGCTTGGTTCTGTGCTGTGGAAAACCAGCAATTAGCCGAGACTTAAAACCTTGATTTAAAGAAACAGAGTCTTTCTGCATTTCTGCACTTTTCCAGACATTTGTTCAGTGAAAACTGAATGCTGCTTCTTCATGTTTGGTTCAGACCAGAACCATAAGACCTGAGTCTTCTGGTTCCGAAGACCTGGAAACTCAGGTCTTCTTGTTCTGGTCTGGAATGCTGATAACAGGTCTTTCATGTATTTTGATGCGATGACATTCAGTTAAATATAAACTAACAGAAGTAGTTTAAAGTCTGATTTCGGAGCTACAGTGAGGAAGAACTTTCTAAGATTTGACTTGGTTTTCCAACAATACATGTCAACTAACCTGCCTTTTACACAAAACCTTTTTACGCAGAGCTCACGTAGAAAATGCTTCAGCTGAAGGCATGTTGGTCGGCTGCCAATTTTTGAAGGTGTTAGAGAAAATCATTCTTAACTACTAGACCTTCATGTTCTTTCTGCTCCTGCCTTAGGGAAGTATTGCTGTATACTGGGTCTCAGAGGAAGCATTTTCTCTCTCAAAGTACAGAATAAATTCTTTCCCATTAAGACAGCTTACAGAATCCATCCCGTGGAGAGCTATGGTAGATTTAACATATTACAAGATGCCCTTAAGTCTGTGCGCATGTTTCTAATGTCATAGTGATAACTCACCTATCCAAAGTCCCAACCCTGGCCACAAGATAGAGGACACTTCCGATCACGAGGCTGCCCAGAACGAAGAGCTTCTGTCTCAGCAGTGCCTGCTGTTTGAATAGCATGGCCCTCCATCAATCTTCAGGACTGCGTCTTCAGCCTGCAGAGAGGCGAGCACATGAACCACTAATCAGCAGGGAACGAGAGACAGCCTAATGTTTATTAACATACACTCAATCAAGTTTTACAAGTGATTAAGCCACACTTGCCTGCGCCCACAATACACTGCAGCACCATTAGACTCTAATGATCAGAGGAAATGCACCACCACCACTTTGCTTGCATCAATTTATTTATTTTGGACAAGCCGAGAATCAAATTTAATCTGATGTACGGCATCACTGTGTAAGACTGTGACCTTACTCCAATGCAGGAAGAAAAAAGAAGGCTGTCAGACAAATTCATAAAGATTAAAGCAAGAATATAAGGTGAAAATTACACCTATTTAATGAATAAATCACTTTAAGCAGTTTGGTTTTGAAAATGAATGTTGACACAGAGTTGCAAATAGGGTTGAAAAAGTACAAATGTAAGTGAAATGTGGGAATTATTTAAATTTAACTGGAAATAAAAAAAAAAAAACATTTCATATCTAAACATCAATATAAACATTTTCCTTTGTCAAAGGTAGTAATCCATTATTCATGTCATATTTCTAAGTCAACAAAATACATTAAGCTACAATATCAAAATACACCTTTCTTTATACAGAAGACATCTTTTAGCCAAAATATATTTTTTCCAACTACTTCCAATAACCCTATTATAGTCCAAATCATGGGATTAGATTCCAGAATTGTTCCTGTTTCTGCAGGTCAAAAGGAATTTGACCTGCAGAAGACTCATTTTCCTTCTAAATATTAGGTTGTGTTCATTGTGTTGTTAATATTATGTTAACACGTAATCTCAAATATGTCTTTAAAATTAGCCTTCATAGGACTGCCCTCGTTTCCCTTGTAAATCTCACAAATCATCTGTAAAAAGTTTTGCTTTAGACTGTAATTTGACAGGTTAACCAGCAGAGGGCACCAAATCCTTTCAACCCAATGGGACAAAGCCAAGCCCCTAATTAAAAGATGTCCTTCGATAATTCATTCTATATCATCTTAGTAACAAGTATACCTGCATTAGCTATCAAAAAGCATGATGCTCTCTAATTCGACTAAAGACTAAATTAGATAACTCTGTACAAAATAGGGTCTGCTGAGACTAGAAACATTTCTAATTTATTGTGGATTTTGAAGAGAAAGCAAAAGAGCCTCTGTGATTTCATCAGAGTCTGAAGAAAAGCATAAGAGTGTGTTTGTTTGCTTTAATAAAAAAAAGAAGGCTTTTTGTTTCAGCTTGACTTGCTGGAATATTATTTCTACCATCCACATACAGTAAGGTAGATTGATGTTGTTGTGCCTGTCTGAAAACTAGAGTTAGAAACCAATTTTTCAAAAAAAAAAAAAAAATAAAAACAGAAAAAAACATTTCAGCAGATAAACATCAATCTTTACCATACTTTGTACTTGGCTCTCTGTTATGTATTTTGTTGACACAAGACTGTATCAGCAAAAATAGGCTGAGTCAGCAGGTTTCATGACACTCTCTTTGTTGTGACTCAACAACCATAAAAATGAAACACCTGCAAGAGTTGGTACCATAAATAAACATCACAAAAGCCTGAAAACACACCAGAATATTAATTTATTCCACGTATATAGTTTGTGTTAGTCAATAAACTGATTTGCATCAAGTGTGGTCTAGAGATACACGGTTTTATTAAGGTGAATCATGTAGTAATTGCAGTTCTTTGATAATGTTTTTCACATTTTGCCATTTTATTTGTTTGACCATCACAGGGCGGCACATAATTGTAAAATGGAAGAAAAATTACAGTTTAGATGTATTTATTTTCTGTCATATTTTTGCACATAAAAATATAAAAAGTGTGGTGGGCATTTGTATTTAGCAGCATCAGTTAACACTGTGGATAATAGCCTTACACTGGAAGTACTAATCCAGGTCTTTTGGGTTGAATCTGTACCAGCTTCTCCCAGTTTTATATGTAGATTAACTTAAACTCAGTTAGAGCATCCACATCAGTGATTTTATCAGGGGTGGAAATTAGCACCCGCCACAGGCAGGTAAAAGTATGAAGTTGCGCCTGTCACCGTGGCAGGTTGACAATTTGAACTGGAAAAAAACAGGGGAAAAATAGCTGTATTCAGTTCAAATGGGGTGTAAACGACTGAATTACTGGGTGTAAAATACAACAGGTATAATATAGAAGTTTCCTACAAAAAACAGGAGACTTGACAGTTATGGGGATAACACAGGAAGGATGACAGCCCGTGGAATTAATAATGAACACGTTTTGAGAAGAATCATTTTGAATTTCAATAGAAAATGTAATAAGTAAGGAACAACAAGTAGAACAGTTGGAAAACATTTTTTAAATTCCACTCCTGGATTTTTTGTATTGTCACATATTCAGTTGGATCTATATCTTGACCAAGATGGCGGCGCGTGAACAACGCGAGGCTCAGTGTCTCTCCAGGACCTGCTATTTAGTGGTTTTTTACCTATTTCTCATCGGACTTTTTTTCAAGAACTGCACTGCATTGCAGTGCTACAGCAGACAAGAACTTTTGGACCCTCATCTATATTTATATTGTACAAAACATTTTATTTATAGCACGTCAATATTATTCTGTTTATATCTTCATACATCTGTTTATAAATATTTATATCATGTATAGCACTTCTGGATAGATGCAAACTACATTTCGTTGCTTGTACATGTGACATTGCAATGACAATAAAGTTGAATTCTATTCTATTCTATTCTATTCTATATCTAGACGAGATCTGGTCTAGATATTATTGTGTAAACAGCTCTGGCTGTTAACATAATGTCATTTCAGCTGGAAGGTAAGTTCTACCCCAGACTCTAACAATCACTCTTCCCTTTAACTTAAACCATATTATCTATGAAGGCTGAGAAAAAACATTATTTTTTTCCGTTTAACAATTATTCCTTCCTTGTTTTGGTCCCATGTAAAAACTCTTTGATTGAGGTTTTAAGTTGACAACATGGAGAACTTCAGTGATATGAATGCAGGGTGCAGTCAAGTGTTCCAGAATCGGACTCTTGTTTTAAGAACTGTTTGGTTACACAAGCTTCCTTAAAGCAACAGTACAGTCAAAGTCATTTATAAGGCAAAATATTGAATTGCTATAAATGCTCTGAAAGAATTCCTGCTTGACAAAGAGTTTGAGAAGCATGCTGAATAGCATGCACCGCGTTCTTCATGACTCATTTATAACCCACATGATACACACACACGCATTCATACACACTCACAAATGAGTGTTTTGCCCTGACAAGGAACTGCAACTAGAACAGCTGTTCCTGCCAGGGAGCACCAGAAGGTACCCAGAGAGAATTATCAATTATAAAGCATTTTATTTTCATTGACTATGCATTTTCCTCAGCTTCTTTTGAGGATATTTTTAACAATCACACAGGGAAAAGGAAAGTTCTGACAATCTTTACAACCAATGGTGAGGAGCAAGCAGAGAGTAAGCAGAACGTATTAATTGATTGATGATTGATGTTGCCATCAATCAATCAATTAATTAATTTTATTTATGAAGCATTCTTCATGCTAAAAACAGCTCAAAGTGCTCTACAGATCAATTAAAACAAACAAAAACTAACAATTATCCACCTCAACCCCACATGCAGACTAAGCTGAAATGATTAAATTCAGGAAATGCTGTGTTTGTGTGTATTCATTCATTTTCTAATAATAATTAATCCTGTTAAGGGGAGCACTTTACCCTGGAGCAGAACAGAGACACAGTGGACTTTATACACACACCCTAACTCAAAGTGAAACTAACAGCTATGAACGCATAAACTACAACAGGTCATTGTAGATAGAAAAAAGAAAAGAGGATTCAGTTCTCTAAATCTCAATTTTTTTCTTTTGGAAAATTTTGATATTTTCTAGAAAAAATTAGTAAATTTTTAAATCAACCTCAGAAATTTTCTGGAAGTTTTTTGAAGGAAATTTGTAGAAATACATCATAGTCATCATGAAAAAGAAGCACTTGCCAACTTATTCATAACTACCTTGTTGCTATGCTTAACAACATTCCAAATTCCTGAAGCAAGTTTTTTTTTGTCAAAAAAATAACTATTGACAAATGACTCTAGGAGGAAAGCAGAGTACCTGCAGAAGGCTCATTCACAATGAGAACATGGGAATTAAACACAGTTTTGACCTCATTTTATAATGAAAAAATATTATTCTTAGAAATTTAAACAACTTACATATAGAATATGAGATGGTGATACAACTTTATTTAAACAGCACAACTGTAGGATGTGACTCTGTCTCCCAATGCTGTCCAGGAAGAAGAAATCACCTGGTGTTGAAACTGTCTCAATTTTACAAGAACATTACCTACAAGACCTAGCAGATGACCAGAAGTGCTGTTTCATTAGTCTGATGTGTGTTAACGTCACATGGTGGAAATGTTATCCACAGACATAATGAATTGGAGCTGCTGGTAACACATCCGATAAAACATACTACCGGGTTCATAATGGAGGTAGAGACTCCAAGACTCCTGGAAGCAGGAGTAACAAATAACTAGAAGGGAGAATAGACAGACATATAAAGTGTAAGTGTAACATGTGAGGCTCACTATATTCTTTTCCAGAACATTTTTCCCATTTTCCCCATGTTGTGTGTCTTTCTGGTCATTTTCACTGTTAGCTCTTTATCAGGGCTGAACTCTTCCTACTGCAGTCATGGCGACCAAGGTCCCAGTCAAAGGCTGACAGTGGGAAAGAGAAGCTTTCATTGTGGAATTCAAAGCTGTGATTTGATAGTAGACAGCTACACTTTATAAGTCTTTTTATTCGAAACACTCTAACAATGGACTGAACATGGACAGAAGAGAGAGTCTCCAGCTGGGCTGTCTCTAAACCAGCCTGGGCTTCTGATACGGGTTCTGTCATCTCTCTTTAGGCTTTTAGCTTTAGGCTTAAAAGGGTCATTAGCATCGGGGCACAATGACATGGTGTTCCTGTTTGGAACAAGTGGATCCAGGTTCAGTTTGTCCAACTGGGCACAACTTGTTAGCTCAGTGTGTGCTGGTTAGTCCATAGTAATTGTCCATCCTTGTGTTTTGACACAAATGGATAGTAAGACATAAAAGAGGCTTTTCACAAGTATAGCGCCATTTTATAACACAATCAAGTACCTGTGTTACGTTCAGTTGTTATAGAAATGCTGTATATATCAAATATGATTTTAAAGAAATCTGACTTTGCAATTTAATGCCTTGAAATTGGGCTTCTGTCTCTTTAAAAACTCCAGCTCTTTCTGAAACGCAGCCTTTAGGAAGTCATCACTACATGGCTCCTCTATCAAGCAGCTGTACACTCAGAAGTAGCTCATATGAGGAGCTCTGCTGATGTGTAGTTCCACCAGGTGTTTGTGAACTGCTTCTGGCTAGTCTGAAGGAACAGAGTGGGAAGTTGACAGGTAGTGCTGCTCTGTGAGATAGAAGCTTGAAGACAACATCTTTTAAAGAATGGATCAAAAACACACCAGAGTAATTTGTGACTTCTTTCTCCAAGGAGGAGGTGTGTGAAAATTGTCTTTCAAAAAAATACTTTTCCACAAAATAAATTTGTGTTGATATTTATTTCCAGTAATTTCAGTTTATTTTTATTTTTTTTTTACCTGTAACCTAATCTGTTCTCTGATTTGCTGTATGTATTCAAAAATGCGATCCTAGGTCAGAACTGTGTCTTTATCACAACTTTGGCGCAAATGAGGCGGAGAAAAAAAATCCCACTTTAGTTAGTGCTTAAAAAGCATTGACTGATGAGTAGTTAAGATTGAAATTTAAACTGCTGACTGGCTTTCTTATAATAACTGAAGCAATGAAAATAATTGCTGTTTACAAACAAAATTACTATTTTAATTAGTTTTTAAAAACTGAAACATGGAGTTTTAAGACTTCATTAATTAAAGTGTCAATTTATGGTGACAATGCATTCAAGCACTTGACGAGTCCCACACTATGCAATGCGAGCAGTGTGTCCTCTGCTGAAGAAGCCCAGATCAGCAGGGCTAGAAATAGACAACTAGAACAGAAATCTCATTAGTCTTTTCCATGATGCTCTCTGTGGTAATACTAACGTATTGCTGCTGTAGGAAAAGCAGGAGACCACCACCCTCATGCTGCCCGTCTCACCGCAAACTGGAGAATTACTCCTGTGAACAGGAGCAGAAGCAGCTGGCTAGTGTGACAGAACAACTATCATGGGGACGAAAGCCATGCGGTACCGATATCTATCATTTTAAAGGATTGCCTTTTCCTTTCCTTCACTTAATTCATCAAGCTCCTGCTGATTTATTGACCCATTTTCAGCAAGCGCTCAGTGAGTTGTTGCTTTCATGGCAAAAAAAAAAAAAAATATTCAAGTAGATGCAACAGCAGAATTCTGAGTAACCGTAAGAATAAGATTCAAGGTAGAAAATAATGTTCTAACTCCTACTGTATTATTTTAAATGTCTCATTTAAAAGCTTCAAAACTTTACTTGAAATGAGATACAGCCTTACTGATTTATTTCTCATTCAATTCTTTTCCAGACCCAGTAAAAATATTGAGTATTAGATCGGAGAAAAAGCAAAAAAAAAGTGTCAAATGACTTTTTTTTTTTTGCTATCTGCTAAAAACACTCAAGTGTTCAAGGTTGATGGTGAAGCATCTAAACAAAGTGATTCTGACTCTTGGAAATCAGTTGCTTCTGAATAATATTATTAATGTTATATATCATGCTGCACTATGCAGGCGCTGTGCACTGATGAAAACCCAGCCACCTCAGAAACACAACTGTTTGGAGTTTCTGGCCTGGCAGGAGACTTTACCTAATATTTATTTGATCACTACGGACCACTAACAGAACGTTGAACTTTCAATCCAAGATGGCTGGAGCATTAATAATAATGAAACATGTAACAATGAAAAATACATAAAAAATACATAAAAACTATAAATTTTACACACCTTCATACTACCACATGCAATCACAAAATGAAACAGCATAAAAGGCAATAAACGTCAGAAAACTAAGTTTCACAAAATGGGCATCATTTTTATGTTTGAGTTCATGTCAAAATAATTTTTACAGGAGACGACATGTGGCTCCTCGATATTTATGAAATATAAATATTGTGTCAAAAATGTATTATGTTGTGGAGAAATATGTAATATTAACTTTATTTTTACTCTGTGCCTGTCAAACGGTTTGTTAGATTCATCCCAAGTTAAATAAATAAATAAATAAATAAATAAATAAATTAGCTCTTCTAAAAACCACCATCTTGAACGTAAAACAAACAGATCAGCACCGGAATAAGAAAAGCTCCTTTCTTTCTGCCTCTTGTGGGGTGGAGACTACAAACATCAGTCACCATGGTGACCTTCACACAGACTCTAGATCAGGGGTGTTCAAACTTTTTGAGACCAAGATCTACCTCATGACACGAAAACATAAAAATCGTAAATTAAACCCTATTGACTCATTTTCTATACGAAAATACATTAGTTATGTCAGAAACAATAAAGTGATGGAAAACCTAATGCAATTTCTTCCACAGTGAGATTCTGACACTGGGAGCAGGTTACTGGTTTCTCAGCCAGAATCTGGTTGCAAACCTGAGGTCAGCAGGTGTCAGTCAGTTATGTTGGATCTGAAATTTGGTTTGATGACGTCAATATGAAAAACTACAGACTGATAGGAGGAACCAAAGATCTCTGCAGAGGTAAAGGCAAATCTTCTGAATCTGGGATATAATTAATTTAATTTCACATATTCATCGTGGTAGAAGCCATTTGTTTGTTAAAGCTTAATCAAATATATTTGTCCTATTTAATGTTTGTTGTAACGTTTACTGTAAACAAACGAGGTAATTAGTCCAAGTTTGTCGTTCATTGAACATTCAGAAATTCCAGCGGATGTGATGAACCACAGCGAAGGTAAACAAAGATAAAATAACCCAAACAGGTGATCAACTCAGAACCACCTGCACCTTTTTCTCTCTCTCTCCCTTTGTCGTTAAGCACATCTGATGTGAAAATGAATTTCCAAAGCTCTGTGAAAACAGCCAACACAAACAACACTCAACTCAGGAGAGAAGTCAAATACTCATTCCTTTGTGTTGCTGATCTGTGTCCATGCAGAAGGGAGAGGTTAAGGCAATTTGTTATCATGTCAGACAGATTGGGCCGATAATTACCATGCACACGTTGATACATTTGTCATGATCTGCTGTACAGTTTCATGGAATACAGGAAGCAGAATGTATTTTAATATCTCAGAGATCTTTTAATTTAAATGACTGAAAATCCAACAAACGCCATTCTCTGTCAGGACCACTCACTAAAGAAGACCAAGGATGAAGAGCTTGGGTTCATAGTGGAGGAGAAAGAGAGAACACAAATAGCAGAAAACACAAGATGTTCTGAGAAACACCAAGATGTTATTTGAGGAGCAGCTGCACACAGCTCCTGTATGTGCAGGTGCTGAATGTTAGCAGACCTGAGTTTGCTTGTGCTCCTAATTCAAAAAATAGACACAAGCACAGATCTGCTCCTGAAATAGCTTCACACAGCTAGCAGTGTCTCTCTGGGCTGAAACAGTAGGTCTACATTTAAATGAAGAATTATGCATCCACTTAGTGGAACACCAACCCATATGTACGTAAATCAGAGTAAGAGCTGATTGGTAATTCAGATTTCTGATGCAGGTGTAGGGAGCAATCCATGCAAAAGTTACAGCAGAGTGCTTCTCCAGGGCTGGAGACTCCTCATGTGAACACATAGGAAAAGAAAGGCAACCTGCCGCACTGCTGCCATGACCTTTGGGATTTTGGTTATTCTTTAATTTGCATATTTAGTTAATTTTTAAGGCCAACATACTCTGCAGGAACAGAGATATGTGTTTGTGTACCTTAGGTGGCTAGAGCAAGAACAAAACCTCTGATCCGTGCATCAGTAATCGATAGATTTAACTTAATGAATTTTATAAGATAAAAAGGAGTAAATACATAAAGCTTTATCCACTTATGTGAGACAATGGAAAAAGAAAAAATTATCAATGAGAAATGTAACTTGATTATTTTATTAAATATGCATAGTGTGGTTCACACAAATGTAACTCGAATGCCGGATATCTGGGAAAACAAATTCACAGCTTTGGCTGTTCATCCATACAAAGATTCCATTTTATATCACTAAAAACTATTTGTTAAAAACTTTGGCCAAAGTGGAGATTTGATAAAACTCCATATTTGTGTTTGTACATGACAAAATAGATTTATGGTGTCACACATTACTGTCACAATAATGCACTGATAGTAAGCAATGTAGATATATAAAAACCAAGTATACATCCACATACTTACTTTGACATGATTCCCATCGCCTTGTGTTTTAATAACTTTACTAAGACACTTGACTTAATGCAGTGTTTCTCAATTATTTTCTGTCATGCCCCCTTGGGAGTCATAATTTTTTTCACCATGCCCGAGTGACTTTCCTTCCCCATAGTTGAAATACTATTGTGAATCTGTTAATATTTAATAATTTATCTGTACAAACCATTGGCTTTGGAATTGTATGGCATTATCAAAAAAATTGTTTTATTGTTCTAACTCTCAAAATATTTCCAAAATCAGTTTATTAAGTGAATCAGTAACATTTAATCAACACTCAGTTTGAAAGAGAAATATTCATTTTTATAACGACCCAGCAGTTTGTAGACAAGGCCTTGAATTCTGCATTCAAGAATTTTCTTGAACCTGCATAGCAGTGGTTCCCAAAGTGTGGGGCGTGCTCTCGTGCCATTGCTGGGGTCTTGTGGGAAGCAGTATGGATGAATGAAAAAAAATAATAATAAAAATTGTTGCACATGTAACCCAGGTTAAGCCATTTAATGATAAATGACTATAAAATGCATAAATAGGAATTAAATACAGGATAAATAGGGCAAAATAGTTTCAAATAAATAAATAATAATAAAAGAATAAAATATAAATTATAGACAGTGTAATTTATATTCATGTATTTTATTTTGTTTGGTTTGAAACTGTGCAAAGCTTATTTATTTTGTCAGCAATTATCTTATTCTGAAGGGTCACATTGCTGTGTAGTCAAGGTGACTAGCCCCATCCCTGGGCTAGGGGAAGAGAGCGAGCAGACCGAGAGAGAGCGAGAAAGCGAACCACCGATTAGCAAGGATACGAACAGCTGGGAACTTTTCCCTCATTTTTGGAGGAGGAGTTTTTTTTAAGTTCTACTGTCGACTACGCTAAGAGTGTTGTATGTTGGACTTGGCCTTTTCAGAGTCCTACTAAAGCCGGACCGGGAATATCATAGCCAAATTGCCGAATTGGACTACGATGGCGAGAGACGAGATGGCGAGTCGTTGACCCAGGAACCAGTAACTGCCGTATAACGGGAGCTGCGCACTACGCTGGATACTTCGAATCATCTTAATCGGTATGATCTGCCCATGCTTTCCAGCTAAGGAAAAGCGGATCCAGAGAACCGGAATTAACCCTTCAAGACCATCATAAGGAAAGACTGATTTGAAGCACAAGTTGTTCAGTGTTTTTTTTTTTTTTTTTCTGGATTGTTATATTGTGTTTTTCTTTTGAATTGTATTCACCCACATTATTGGTGTGGCTTGTACATTTTCTGTTGGGTAAAAATAGAAACCAGAGTTAGTTAAAATAGGAGATAAAAAAAAAATCATAATCTCTTAAAATAAAACTAAACTAAACACCAAAATAGATTTTAAAAGAATAAAATCAATTAGATTAACCTTCTTAACTCGAACTTAATTAAAACTACAACTTAGGTTAAATAAACAGTATCCCTTAAAACCTAACATTAGGTTTAAAAAATTCAAACAGGGATAAAATTGATTATTTTGGGGGAATAGGAAGCTATTTTGAATTGATTTTGTGTCATTGTTTGTCAATTGTCTGTATTTATATTGTTTATTCTTCTTTTCCTTTTTCTAAACAAATAATAAGCCGGCATTTAAATCTATTTTCCTAGTCTGTGGTCATTTATATACTTGCTCAATTTCCACTCCAGCAGCCGAACCTAGCATTGGTCCTATTGTTATTCTTATTTTTACTGTAAACACGTTGTGAGTGTTACACACAGAAGTGTTTCACTGTAAAGATGGTTTGTAGTTTGTTTTGCCGCAACCTGAAGTGTGAAATAAACTTCAGTGGAGTTAGAAAGCAAAATATGTTTATGTCTGGCTGAACGATGTGTGTGCCCAGTTGATTTTATTTTCTTTTTTGGGGGTGGGGGGGTATTTTGTAATCCTTAGGGGGTCCAGAAGAAAATCCTTGGGAACCACTAGTGTATAGGAAACTGAGTCAGAGGTTTGGAAGCCTAAAAACATGACCTGATTTGAAGTAGGCACATTGACTTGCTCTGGACAGTCACACATCAAATCTAATCCATTACTGACAGCAGATCTGACTTCCTCCACCATGAGGCTGATATGATTGTATGCTCCATGCCACATCTTGACTGTACACTGTCAAAACTAACAGGATTAAGTATGAAGGCCTGTTTTTAGCTTTCGAGTTAAGTGCACTAATAGGATTTGTAAGAGGACATGTGAAAAGCGTGATCCAGAGTATGTTCAGGTGATTGCCTGTGTGTATTACAGGAGACTGCTTTAACATCTGAGAGAACCCTGAACATCAGGTAAAAACACCTGGAAGCAGAGAGAGCTCCACAGAGGACAGAGGAGGCTTGACGGCCTGATCAGCCGACCAGATTTCTGCTGGGTCCTGGCTCTGGCCTTCCAGACAGACAGGCAGCGTTTACTGGGCCTCCAGGCACCACCTGTCATGTCTGTGCTCCACTCCCAGAATTCTCTCCCACAGCCTGTCTCTGTGGAGTTTGTTCCGTTACCCCGACATGCTGTCCAACGCTTTCTGCTCCTTGTGTTTAGGTGAGATGGAGGAAAAGGTCTTTCTGAATTCTTGCAGCTGAAATCATCTCTGAAGCCTGATGTACGGAGCAGTACAGGCTGAGGAGGGATCAGTATGCAGCAGCAGCTGCATTCCCATTACAAATCAGCACAAAACCTAGTGTATATTCTGCTAATGTAAAAAAAATAAATAAATTCTGCAATTTCTATGATTCCGATAAATAAGAAATTGAACTAAAATCACATGTGAATAACTCATTTGAAATCATAGTATTGACGGATATAAAGAGTTTCGTGGTATATTTTCATAATTCAGTCACAATCTATCAGTCAGAGGAGACATTGACATCTTATTCAGTCGTTAGGGCAACAAGCCCTACCTATTTGGGAGGGTCTAGGCAGCATTTTGGGGAAATTACAGCCAGCAATTTTACAGAAGAACTTCATGAAAAACTCAACTTTGGCTGAACTGTCTGGAGCCAGCTGCACGCTGAGGCCAGTAGTATGTTACTGCTTTATACTCATGATGCGGAAAAAACTTTTACAGTTTAGTTCTGTGAAATACACAAATTTTGATATGGCTTAAAAACCACCTCAACCTGGGACAAAAACTTTTAATTGAAAAACGTGGCTTATTTCAAAACTGGCCTGTGTCCATAAGCAAATTTATCTTTGTAATTCCAAATTTTAAGCACAGAAATAAGATAAATATGGAATGCTGAATACATCAAGTAATGTGATACTATATTAGAAAACCTCATTGGTTTCCTCATTGGTTAGGAAACCAATGAGGAAACTAAAAGGCTATTTTCAGAGGCACAGTTGGTTTGACAGATGGGGACACACCCTTCATTGACAAGTTTCCTCATGTGAAAGTGCCACAGAAACAATTTTGCCACTTCAGATGTTTGAATTCTTCAGTTATTGGATCAGCTCTGCTCCACTCTGCTGTCAAAGAACTACAACGCTGCTCTCAACCTCAGAAGGAACAGAAAAACATTGTGCAACAGATGGCGTGCCCCCTGCAGAGCGCTGAGCTCTCCGTTGTCTGGAATCAAGCGACAGGATGACAAAACTGTAGACACATAACAGGACAAATCCAGTGAAAAAAAACTGCCACAAAATGCTTGAAACAACCAGCTCCTGAAGCTGCTTCAAACATATCTAGTGTTGCATCAATCAAACTTCAGAAGAAAATATGGATTGTTAGAAAATATTTCAGGTTTTATATTGGAAATGAATGAACTTGGAGTATAATCCAGAAAATCTTTGCCATTGACACTGTGATAAATTTAAAGTCAACTTTGTTGAGCTTTCCATCATGCCATAATGTCATTCCCTCATCAGAAACAAACCCTGAGTGTGCATGCATGACTGAAAAATCCCTGAGTTTCCCGTAGCAACCATTCAACACCAGGATAGAAATGTTGGGAGTTTTTTGTTCACAGATTCGGTTCTTTCAGCTCCCAAACGGATCTTTATTTATTGTCAACTGCAGCCTCATAGAGTAATTTTGATGTCACTGTTCCCCACATGAGAAGCCCTTTATTTCATGCATTCTGTTATGAAAGCACACATTCTTACTTTTGTATAATATTTTGATCAGAATTTTAATTAACAAAAGCAAATGAAGAAATCACTGCAAACAAATCCACCCATCAGACCTACAATTACAATTTTTTATTACATAATATCCTTAATCTCCAGCCAAATGCTGCTTCTCTTATGGGTTTTTCCATCAAACTCTCCTCCACACCACACCCCATTAGGATGGACCCACCTGACTGTCCCCCTCTCTGATTTCACACAATGACTCGATCCACAAGCTCATACGTGATTGGCCACAGGATCGCCATACTAATCAAAGCAAAGTTCTGCTGTGAGAGGAGAGCTTGTACTGAGTGAGACCTGAGCAGCAAAAGGTAAAAAATATTGTGGGGCGGCTTCCTCCCTCTCTTTTTGTTTCTCTGTCAACTGTCAACCTCTCATATGGTGTCCTGCTAGAAGCCCTGACCTTTATGTTGAAGCCCGACTCTTGTGCACTCTCAAAAGCTGAAACATTCGCGACTGAATGTCTGGTCTACCCAACGTGGAATGTCTTCTACGCCGGGCTGAATTTGCAGTTTCCAAACTTCTTACCTACTACCTTCTTTTTCCCTCACCCCCTCATTTTCATCTCCTTCAAACTAGGTAGCAGCAATTAGCAACCACTTGGTGCAACTGTGCATCCACTGAGCTCATTATAGGAGCTACCTCTCAGAGCAACACCAGTAGAAATGTTGTTAAAGGGTCAACAAAGGAGCCATGTTATGATGACTTCCTGAAGACAGAGTTTCAGAAAGAGCAGGAGTTTCTTAAGGAGACAAAGGTTCAATTTGAAGTCACATTTGATATATACAGCATTTTTATAAAAATCTAAGGTAACATAGTTACTTGATTGTGCTATAAAATGACACTATGCCTGGAAAACACATCAAACTGCTCCTTTAAACAACACAGTTAATGTGGCTAGTATGTGTAGTGGTGAATCAGGCCTTACAGCAGCATCTATCATTTGAACGTTTCTGGCTGTTAACCTGCTTCAGGCAGCTAACTTTTGCAGATGATTTGGTCAAAGAGCAATGCACCAGTGCCTTGGATTAAAGAAGCATTACATTTGCTTTTGGTAACACTCGAGTCTAGAGTAATGCAAGGATCAGTTTTTACAGCATTGCATGATTGCCACCTGACAGGAAGATGCAACTGATTTGAACAGCAGACATCCAAAGACATGTCCGTACACAGAGGAAAAACCTTGTTATGTCATTTCACATCTAGGCTGTCCAAGAGCCTCTGGGAGATGCATGGAGATATTAAACAAGCCAGCAGAGGTTAAAGCTGAGTAATGTGTACTGGAGATGATGAGCATCTAATTCATGACAAACACTGCAGGGTTGGCTGTTATATCTGCTTTATGATTCACCTCCCTGACAGTCAGATTAGGCTGTTATCAGTTTGTCTTCACTGACTGGTAATGCAGCAACCTTGGGACATCCTTCCGGTTCTAATCAGTTGCAGTGCAATATAAATGCAGCCTTCAGAAACTACATCAAAGGATGAGATGCTTCTTTCCCTACCCACTCAGCATCCGTTGATGCAGATAGGATGTTCACAGGGGTCTGACAGCCTGTGTGAACGTCCTGGAGATTTCTTAAGATTGTGGAGCTGTGAAGGAGACCAGGGGGGCGTTACAGGTAAGGAGGTAAGCCTGCAGCAGGAGGCAGCATGTGTAGGGGAGCCCTTTGCGGGGGATAAGTTACGCAGGTTTTAAGCAAAAACTTTCAAAGTTTTTCCAGTCATCAGGTAACCTCTCATTCCTACTGACAGATCTACTTTGAGTAAAGACACCAGTGTGCGTGTTGAAAAATGGACACTCTTTCTTGATGATCATCATCGCTGTCATGGCTGGTTGGATAATGTCAGTTGCCAGTAGCACACAACAAAACAGCCTCCAGCATGTGCTTCATTAACTCATTGTCATAATACTTTATAATAGATAGAAAAAACTTTTTTCTTCAGAATCACAAATCATACAGTTTTGCCGTCATCACCTAACCCTGCCCATCAGACAGGATTCAGACTGACAGCTATAAGGCAGTGTGTGTTGATGTCATTCATGTCCCTTCAACTTGCACACTTTACACACTGCAAGTTTCCTTGGGCTTTTCGTATATAATCAACCAACACAAAGGAGTGCATTGTTGTAAAGTGAAGGAAAAAAATTCTCATTAGGGGCTGAGTTTAGACTCTCCTGGTAAAACCAGGCCTTTGTTCTATCAGTCTGTAGATCCAGACCGTTGTGCAGGCGGTCTGGATCTAGATATTCAGAAACGACTGCTTTCTGGAACTCATGAAGCTAACAGGAAATGACATGCGCAGTAAACAACTCCATGTGGAGAAGGTCCACAATGGCAGATCATAAATATTCCTTTTGCTCTGCATTTAGTTTCTCAATATTTGAAAGTGTGTCCAACATGGACTGAAAGGCTTCATTCACTTCCTCCAATCCTACAAACGAAACTAAAAATCCTACCAAACTACAACGATAGACAAACTACAATTCCATTAAAAAATTGATTCACAACTCCTCCTTCTATTTGTTCACTGGTTGGTTGAAACTCAACCAGAAGAATCCAGCTCAGTAAGAGAAATCCTGAAGGGAGACGAGAACTGAGCAGACTTCTTAAAGTACAAAATGTCCCACTGGCAGGTCTGAAATGACATAAAATGCTGTGTGGCAGAAGACAGCATTGCATTGCCGAAGAGTTAGGTACAAAACTCCAAACCACCAACTGTATACACACAAGCACACCTTCATGGTGATTACAAAATATTTTCCCAGAAATATGGATCATATTGGGAACCCAGCATTACAGATGCTGACACAGGAACAAACTTGTTTTTTCAGAAATTGATAGCTTTTCTCCAGTTCTGACACATTTCATCCTTTTCATGTTGTGTCATGTAACGACACAGACTGACGTCAGTCACAGTTTGCTATGTCTAACCGTCTGTCTGTAGAGCTGATATTCCACTGACACTGATCCAAAGGGACAAGCGGTAAAGAGAACAGGAGCAGAGCAGCGTCTCACTCAAGGACATCCTGACAGCACTGATAGATGGGACGTCTGCAACAGCAATCAAAACTCTGACCTTCCTGTTATGAGCCCCTGTCTGCATTAATATTAGATCACCAGCTTGACACTTGATAGCTATCATGGCTAACATGCATCGAGTAGTCGTACTACCTGTGGAACAAACACTTGTAATCAAAGACACTGTGTCTCAGCATTGGACAAGTTCTGCTGACCAAATGTGATTTGGACAACAGCACCCAGTGGCTGTGGATGTTTGACTGCTCTGATCCAAACTGCAGTAGGTATCACAGTTTAGCTTTTGTATATTTTTTAATTGGCCCTAGAAAATTCTTCAAGTGGATTGGATACAAAATCAGACCTCAGGAGATTTTCTGAGGTATTTGCAACTGTTGAGAGCACAAACAGACCAATAGAGTTTTAAATTGTGGTCATCTGTGCTTTAGGATTACATTTGTAACCACTTAGGCTTGTAATTGGCTTACAGGCCTTAATCATTAACTGTTATTAAGGTCACAATGTGACCTTTAACCCTGAAGGAGAAGATGTCTATTTCCAGGGCTGAAGATTTAAAGTCCCTTTTGTTTAGTCTTTTTGTGTCTCCTCTTAGACAGTTCTTATTCCAGTAGAGGTCAGTGAGTTGCCATTGTTTTCAAATCATCAATAGTTCAATAGCTGATATGCAGTGGGACACTTCCACTAATCTGCATGAGTGGCAGTTTAGTGCTAACATTGAAACAATTAGCTTCCCCTACATCAATGTCTCCAGGTAAATTCTAAAGCACTAATGTAATTATCTGTATTGTAAACTAAGTCAGCTAAGTCTTGTAAGTTTTGAAGTTTTCAATCTCTCACATGTTGAACTTGAAGTGTTGGGCACATTTTTGACGCATGAAACGAGTTTGGTTTGAACACACAATTAGCTTCACTTTTAAAGGTACAGCCAATTAATGCTAAGGAAAACAAATGGTGCTCCTGGATTGGCTGCTTTGCCAACCCCAGCAACGCGGCAAGTAGTTCAGCTTCCCAAGCTGCAGCTTCTTTTGAGTATTTAAGATCAGCTCTGCAAAAAACGTGCATGAAGAGGCAGGATTTGCTAAATAATTTAGTTACGTTAGGCAAAAAATATTTCTGAATACTAAAACGCAAATGGAGGTTAGTGTGGGGATCCACTGTAGATCAGAAATTCACCACTTGGACTTGCTTCTGCATCTGTTGTTCTCTTGCTCAGCTAAACAAAGGAGCTGTGTCAAAAACAGTGCAACTCTTCAAACTGATGTGTTTGATTATCCTCATTCTGTGAGTTGTGTGGAACTTCTGTGGTGCACAGATCTGAATGCACGACACCCTGATGATATGCTCTAGTCTAGAACTGTCTGTACACTCTTCTTAATGATACTGAAGGATTCCTCATTTTGCAACTGAATGTCAGAGGGCAATTGTGGGATGTACAGAAATTTTCATTCTACACACCGAAGCATATATTTAAGTAATATGTTTAATAAAATATGTAAGTTTATAAGTAGATTTTTCACAGTATTTTCCACAAATGGAATAGATAAGTTAGATTTAGAAGAATGTATGCTGAAATAATGTCATAATTTACTACTGGCTTACAATTTTCCTTCCAGAAATACTTTTGTAGTAGGCTCTGTAATTAAGTTTGGTACATAAAGAGTTATAAGAGCTCTACTTGCCTTAACACCCACTTCCCATTTAACATTAGAGACTGCAGAATATGTGACAGTGGATCAATTAAAAGGATAAATGGCCATAAATACAGCACAAGACAGTCTAATTTTTTTAAAAGAATAGGCAACAGAAACAAAAATCAAAATGGCCTCTGTTTAATCCACCAAATCTGATAATTTGGTGGATTAAACAAAAAACTGATCTATACATTTAAATACGGTAAACACAATGCTTAGTTTCAATTAGGTGCAAATATTTGCATTAGAGCAGTGATGATGCTCTCACAAGACGTTTAACTGCTTTACATTCCAGACAGCCAGACACTGAAAAGGCCATTTGAGCTGAGAGGTCGGAAGCCCTGAAAGAGCCAAAGCAGA
The DNA here is from genome assembly GCA_911649635.1 of Poeciliopsis gracilis. Classification (NCBI taxonomy): domain Eukaryota; kingdom Metazoa; phylum Chordata; class Actinopteri; order Cyprinodontiformes; family Poeciliidae; genus Poeciliopsis; species Poeciliopsis gracilis. The sequence goes on along the minus strand of CAJVRI010001057.1, from coordinate 288,333 downwards.
GCTTTGTTATTAATGGGCTCAATCTGTCTGGGACACTTTTGCCAGTTTTTAATGCCACCGAGCAGTGAAGGAAGACTCAATAAAGAACAGAGCCTGGAAGCTTCACTTATTACAATTAATAATTCATACCAGTAAATTAACCAGGCAGAAACCCTGGTCTTACATGGCAGGCATGGAGTGTGGATGAGGGTTTGGAACCACAGAACCTGCTGCTGCAAAATGAAGTCACTGCCCAATGGATGAAGGCTCATAAAAAGGTGATGAACAGTGTGAAAAAAATATGGCTAAGCAGTTTGTTTTAATAAAATATACTATCCATAATAAGCATAATTCTTCATCTTCTGTCTGAACACCAGGGTTTCAAATCTTAGTGATCTCAAAGCCTCTTTCACAAAATTGTGGCATAACACAAGAATAACTGCAACATGACAACCATCTGTGAACACACATCAGATGATGAAATAAGTTTTTTTTCAAATTAGCCATAAACCATCAATGTTCCATCAAATCCTGAGTTTCTCCGAATGTAACAATATGCAATGAGCAAACATTAATTTTTGTTCCATCAGATGGCATCAGATGGTAGTTTATTTCTGCATTTGCAAGCTGTAAGTCTGTTTTTTTATGTACTTCTTCTTTCATGAGTGTCTTTTAAGCCTACATCAAAACTAAACTACTTCCACAGTGCCTATTAACTCTGTCTAGTTTTCAGCCTGATTTAGTTCAGGGGATTCGGCAGAACTCTGGAACCACAAAAGTTTCATCTCACCACAAACTGGTTTCCTTCAATGTTTATGCTTACTTCATGGATTGAGCGTTCTTTCAGTCATGGTTTGTGGTTAGATGTGGTGAGGAAGATGAGATGAACCCATGTTGTAGACTGATAAAATGATGAATTTAATGAACACAATAATCCAGGCAGCGCAGAAGAGCAGAAGGCTAATGGCTCAAAACTGGTAGCAACTGGAAAAACATCTGAGTTTTCCCAAATTGTTGTAGATCTACAGTCACAAACTTTTAGTGAGTTAAAACTTTTACATTTGAAAAATGCGCTTATATAAAACATAGCCTATTATCTCAACATTGAGCAAATAGAGATAATTCTGGTCATCCCGACTGCACTGAAACAGGAAGAGCTTAGTGTGATTCACTGTTAAGAGTGAGAAATTTTTTTTAAATGTCTTTCCAGGCTGTGTATTAAGCATACAGTGCATTCAGGTAATAAATAGGTTTCAAATGCATTTTATGTAGCAAAGTAAAACTAATAATTTGCATAGAACCGGCTCGATGCTTTAAGTGCTTCCAGCTGAAATAAAGCAGTTTAAAATCTGATTAGGTTTGCCATTTGGAGTGCAGAATCCTACCAAAATTTACTTGAATCACATCTTAAAACCACTTATGAAATCAAGGACTTCCATTTGATTTTCAATCCCTAACTTTAATCCATCCATCCATCCATCCATCCATCCATCCATCCATCCATCCATCCATCCATCCATCCATCCATCCATCCATCCATCCATCCATTTTCTAACATCCTTGTCCCTAGTGGGGTCGGAGGATGCTGGTGCCTATCTCCAGCTGCGTTCAGGGCGAGAGGCGGGGTACACCCTGGACAGGTCGCCAGTCTGTCGCAGCCCCAACTTTAATTATGAACAAAACTCAAAACTATTATTCTTTTAGACAGACAAAAAAAAAAAAAAAAAAAACTCCAATAAGAGTTTGCTTAGTTTAATGTATTTGTGAAATAAAACATCTGCATAGTGTATAATTATAGTTGAAATGTTGAGCTGGATCCAAGTGACATTAGTAGCCCACTAAGAAATATGACGGTGAACCTGCTCCACCTCTCACACTCCGTAAACCCACAAATAGAACAAGTCAGGGTGCCGAACGCAGCAGAGCAACTCATAAAATGAAGAGATTGTTTTTTTCCCTCTTTCTCCCTCTGCAGCTGTGTAACCAAATAGACTAAATATAGACTAAAACATAATAAAATCAAAGACATTATGAGGATTTTTTTTTTACCCTTTTCCCTTCTCCTACACTCTGTATTGTCCTGATGCTGCAGACACAAAGCCATCAGAAGCTAATGTTGCAGAAAAACAATGGATGGAGGCTTTAATGCCTGACAGGTGTTTCTGTAATGCAGCTCTTTGCTCCAGACCAGGCTGATGCCAATCTGCATTTCCTCTGTCCTTCTGCGCGCTCTCATCCGATCACATCTTAAGTGGCCATGATGAGAAAGCAATGAAGAAAGGCCCAGCGTGAAGGACGGAGGTTTATATGCCTGTTTGATGCTGGATGTGCTCTGGAGTCTCTGTCAAGTATCTGGATGAGGAGAAGTTACATGGCGACGTGATTGGCCTGGGACGACCTCACCATGTCTGCCTTTTGACATAAACGTGGCTACTGTCTTTTATTATTCTCCTATATGGCTGGGCATCAGCAGCATGTCAGGGCGGCATTATGAAACTATAAAATACCATGGAATCTGAATATGGCTTCACAGGGTTTAGCTGCAGTATTTTTCTTTTTTCTAGTTTATTTAATCACTTCATGGAATGAAAATCATCTCTTGAGTTTCATTTTAAAAAATAGATGAAGGAGCTGGAAACCCTAGAAATCAATTAAGCGGATAAATCCTTTTCTACTGCACTATGATGTAGTGCTCCATCTGAAAGTCCTGCATACTAATTAAAGAACAAATTATTTTCTTGCCCTTTAAATTGGAACATGTTGAATGAATATGTGGCCACTTATTGGAAGCAGGAAATGGATGGAGTGGGCAACATCTATGCAGGAACAGATGGAAATAAAGAGGTTAGCAGAACAGATTGTAAAAGAAAAGAATCAAAGAGTTCAAGTGCAAACGTTTTTTTTTATCCATTGCAGTTTTGTGAAATACACAATTTCTGATGCAGCTGAAAAACAACTCATCATAGAACAAAAAAAACTGACTTTTTTTTAAAAAAAACTTCAGTTTACTTTAATTAAACAAACATATTTCTAGAATTCTCATTAGAGCAATTATGTGGTCAATGGCAACACAGCAACAGACAAGTAGCTTCAACATTCATCACTCCTGTATTATTCAAGTCAACTGGAACTCCTATTGGTACAGAGCTTGGTACAGCATCTCAGTAATTCATTACAAAGGCACATTCTGGTGTTTTCTTCATCTAAATACAGGTTTTCAGTAGCTTTACAGGCTTTTAGTGATGCCTGCTTCTTCTGAGACTGAAGTATCATACAAAATTTTGTGCAGAAAACAAGTGGATGTTGTTATTGGTAATCCAAGACATAAAGATAAAATGAATTCTCACAAATCAAATTTGTCATGACTTCTAGTAGATAACTGAACTTTCCCCCCCCAAATCCATAACTGTATAAAACTGGAGCTATTTTCAGAGCTTCCTGAGAGGAGCTTTGAAAATGAGAAAAATTAATCGCTGGACCAGACTGGCTCTACTTTATGATGGATGACAGCGGAAGGGGTAGTGGGTGATTTCTTCACAATGGCTGAACAGAAAATTTACATTCTAGCTCTTGCAAGCTAAATTTAGGTTGCTAAGCTGTGCCTCAGACTTGAGTGGACTGTGTGTACATGGATATTTTCCATCTGTAAGTTCAACCTCATATGATAAAGCTTGTCACATTTCCTTGCAGTGATTTCCATCAGTTCACGGTGGTAAGCTTCACCCAGATGTAAGTGAGAGAAAACATGACAGGGTGAAACTAGAGCTGCACATGGCCACCTTCACATGGCACATGTTCCATCCACATTCAGATGGAAAGTTTTTCAACCTTCAGCTTTATTAAGTAAAATTGATTGATTAAAAAAGTTGAACTTAGGTGCAGTTTGAATGTGTATGTGAATGACAAGCAGACCAGAGACAAAAGCAGGAAGACAAAAGCAGATGCCATACAATATATGGCATCCTGGGTAAACATAATCAAAACAAACAAACAAGTCTAACACAAGGGGAGAAATTGCTTATTGTCTTTAGTCCAAGACAAAGCAAAATCCAACTACCGCTAACCTCCACTCTTTTACTGTGAGAAACAAAGTTCTGCTCAGAGTCTTCTTCAGAGGTTTCCATGTCGTTTCCTTCAGTGGTTCTTGGTGCAGGGCCTCCACAGTCTACAGGGGGAACAGATTTGGTTTATTTGATGCAGTGCAGCATGAAAGCAAACCGCTTCCGGTGAAATGTAAAAAATTTATAATTTTGGTCCTCGTCCAAGCCAAGTCTACTGAAACATACAGTGTGAAAACACCGTAAGACTACACCCACCCATCAGCATGTACAAATGTTTGTTACTATGGAAACCTAACAGATGGACAGACAATATTGCTGTCTGTCCAGGATTACACCAAGTTCTTGTGAAAATTTCCCAGCTACTTGAGCAATAAAAATGATTGAATTTGATTAGAAAACAAACAACTGGAATGAATGAGCAGGAAGGTGGTAAACACACTGAAAACAATTATAACTGACAGAACACACCCACTTTTACCTGGATTAATGACAGACGGTTTTAGGACTGAAGGAACCCAGCATCCAACACATCGGTGATGAGCAGCAAGCTTAAGGTGAATGAAACACACACAATGAATGTGGAATCAGTTCGAACGTTCCAATCCACAAAACAAACCTCTGCAGATCACAGGGTGGACAAAGTTTTAATAGGAGTCATCGACGGCGCCCTGCGTTTGATTTGTGGATTTTTGTGTTTATTTGTGTTGCTTACACATGCCAGCAGTCTTAATTTGTTGATATTTCAAAGCAGACCTGTCAGTTCATTCCAGAATGAGCCTATAAAGCAGCAGAGGTGCTGACACACAGGAAGAGATATGAGAGGCAGAATTAATTATGTGCCAGAGAACGTGTGTAAGCAGGGACGTAGCTCAGCTCAGCTGAAGGAAAAGGCGGAGGCAGAGCCATGGCCGTGGTAATGGATGCGTGTGGTGCAAATTTACTACTGGACCTACCGACACTCAACATCACCTCTATCCTACTGAGGTCTGCACCTGGCAAACAACATGAGCCATGAGACACAGCAGTCGATCTCCCATCTTGGCAAGACTTGGGGACAGCTAAGGTCAAACTGGAGAGAAAGATCTTCTGTCTTCAGTCAGTTTTAAGATACGGCCACAACTCAATGACTGAAAACTGTTACCTGTTACCATTTGGTTCTTTGTGCTTCCATTTCTCTGCTAATGCGCTCTGGAGTCATGTGGAGGGAACTAGGATGGACGTCTTTCTTGTTAAAAACTGAAGGAGCAACCAGGACCAGTGTCTAAAGGACCTGACCAGAGTTCAGGTTTCCTGTGAACTGCTGTAGGTGAGGCAGGCTTAGATGGAAAGTTTCTAATGATCTACAGGCAGCATTTCCCCCAGAAAACCTGCTACTGGTAGTGGGCGCTTAGACAGTTTGCCAGCTCTATTTCAAATAAGCAAACAATGCTTAGCCTGGTGTGGTGGCAGGGCAAGGAAAGTCTGGTGGCCCTCCAGGCTTTTCTGCTTCAGCTAAATTTTCCACAATTCCGCATTGCATCATCATCACTGTCACATGACCAAACAAACACATGACCAGCCTCCAGAAACAAATGGCAACAGGATGGAAATAAATATTGTTTATTATCAACCCAGTTTAATTTATTAGCTCAATACCAGTATGTGAACAAAAAAACAAATATCAGATAGTAACAATTGACTTGCTTTGACCTGTTACATGTGGCCAAAAGTTGTTTTGCCACTGTTTTTGGTTAGAACATACCCTTTGTTCCTCATGTCTGCCAGAGGGGTGGTTTGAACCTGGATGCTTGTTTAAGCACACCTGTGGATCCAGTATCTGTGTGATAAAGAGAAAAGCACAGTCAAAGGCAATTGCTAACAGCAACAGTGTTTTAGTAACAGCAGAGAGGACGGTGTACATTCTCCCTGAATGAGTTGTGGTTCATTTGTGTTCCAATATGCAAAATGGACTTTACATAAAAACCAGAAGACAACCACACACATTGATGAAAATGAAACCCATCTCATCTGGATGGAATTGTCCTACATCTCACTTCATCAATAACTTCCCATCATCTGAGTGAGACTTTTATGTTCTAAAGTTAAAATCTCTCAGCAGGAATATATGAAACACAGCAAGTCCCATGGATCAAGCTATCAAGGCTTAGGGTTGGGACAAGTCTCTAGTGCCACATTTAGAAGTGCTACACCCAATAGTCATTGGCTGCGGTTACAAATGTCAAACTCAAGATGTAGAATTGGTCTCCAAGGACTCAGCTACATGTTAAAAAAAACTACAGATATCTACACATTCTCAGAAGGGCTGTAATATCTAACTGCAGGAGTTGAAAACCTCAAAATCAGTGACTTCAAAGAATTCTTCCAAAATAGTTACAGCTCCAGTTTTCTGTCATATATCTTCCTGACCTTACAGTTCAAATTTAACACAGTCTGGACAATGTGAAATAAAGAAAGGAAAATAAAAACAAAACATAAAAGCAGTTTTCTATGTAATTAAATGCTAAAAGATTCCAGGTGTATAGTTTTAGATGAATACATCAAAAACTGGAATATGTTTATTAAAGTCTCAGCTCTTTAATAAACAAGAGCTTCAAATAAAACTCCATCAGTGTGTAGAGGGGAGCTACAAACACTGGAAAAAGTTCTGGTGTGTTGAATGTTTTATTGCTTTACACATGGCCAAATAGGCTTGTATAATTTAATGCTCCACATGTAATCCACTCTAGTAGGGTTCTAGAAGTGTAGATCAAATTTCCCCATAGTATATATTTAAAAAAAGACAATATTTCAGTACTGTAAGCTCTTATTCAAGAAGCTGGTTCATCCAGGCATTAGCGCTTGATCATTTTAATTGTCAGTGTTTTGTTTTTTCCTGGCACATAATGCCACTTTATACCACAACAAATATGTTACCTTCAATTGTAATGAGATACTGCATATATCAAAACTACCATAACATAAATTAGACTTTGTATTATCTGACATCTTACAATTGGCCTGTGTCTCCTTAAGAAGCTCTTACCCTCTGCTTTTGATCACATCATCAGAACAATACTACTGTTTCGTTCTCTGAAGCTGAGCTCAGCAGACTCTCAGCTCCACCAGGTGTTTGCTAATTGCTGCTGCTAGTTTGGAGGAGCTGAATAGGGGGTTAAGATTCCTTCAAATAATGCAGATTCCTTAAGATTCCATAAAATGTGTGCAAAAGAATGAAAGCAGTCAAAGTGTAATCCAGTGATGAATCATCATTTTGTTTTAGTCACATGATAATGCTGAAACTATGAACTGGTTCAGGTTCAGTGAAGCAGATAAGATGTAACAAACTTCTTTAAACTTAAAGTTTTATCTTGGCTTATGTTTCATGACTAAGTATTTACCCTTTCATTAATTAGGATGGATCAGGCCTTTTCCTCTTGCCAATGGCATTTAAAATGTTTTTACAGTAAATCATAAAGTTCAGCAGATAATGTTCTCATTTAATTAACCATCCAGACTACAAGCTGCAGCACAAACACACACATGCACAAACGCACACACACACAATTCTACCATAGAAAGAAGACACAACTCTTCAACCAGAATACCAGTAAGGAAATGTGAAGAATTGGTCTGTAGGAACACACTGAACTAAATTCATCTATTCCAAAGATAATTTGCAAAAAATAATAAATACTCAAAACTACAAAAATCTATTAACATGCAAGCAGGTCTAATAGGAAACTGATGTCATTGTTTGCAGTAAGTTTTGTTCATATTGAATTCATTAAGTCTTCCTCAATGATGGCAACACTTATGTTAGCAGCAGTCTGGCCTTCTATAAAAAAGCCTTTGTGAAGAAAGTCAAGGTTTTTTGTTTCCAGTTTAAAAGGTTGTGTGGACGTCCTTATGAGACAACTGTGTTTCTGTTTTTGACCCCACATCCTGATGCTGTGGTTAAAAACCTCCATGTTAATGGGGGTTGTATGAACCGCCACCATCCACCAACTGCTGCACCAGCTGGTTACTATGGAGACTGAATGACATGTGGGACCAAACTTACGCCCTTCGGGGTTTTCCCATAACTTCTGCTGCTCTGCTTCCAGCTCTGATTACATGGTGTACATTTGAAAGAAAATATCTCTGCGTCTACATAAAAATACAAACCAGCTTCATTCTACATTTCTGGTCAACACAAAACAGTAAAAAAGATCTATTAGATTTTATTGAAAATAGATCTATTTCATATACCCTAATAATCAGAATCCAGCTAAAAAAAATCACAAAATAAATCCGAAAATAATTCAAACTCACTTCCTATATATAATTCCCTTCTCACCCACCGCGGGTGGTTCTTATCCTCTGAGCTCGGGTCCTCTACCAGAGACCTGGGAGCTTGAGGGTCCTGCGCAGTATCTTGGCTGTGCCAAGGACTGCACATTTCTGGACTGAGATGTCTGATGTTGTTCCTGGGATCTGTTGTAGCCACTGCTCCAGTTTGGGGGTGACTGCCCCGAGGGCCCCGATGACCACAGGCACCACTGTGGTCTTCACCTTCCAGGCCCTCTCCAGTTCCTCCCTAAGGCCCTGGTATTTCTCCAGTTTCTCGTGCTCCTTTTTCCTGATGTTGCAATCACTTGGTATTGCTACATCTACCACAACGGCTTTCCTCTGTTGTTTGTCCACTACGACAATGTCTGGTTGGTTCGCCATTACCATTCTGTCTGTCTGGATCTGGAAGTCCCACAGGATCTTAGCTCTGGCATTCTCCACCACCTTTGGGGGTGTTTCCCACTGATCTCGGGGTTTCCAGTCCATATTCTGCACAGATGTTTCTGTACACTATGCCTGCCACTTGGTTATGTCTTTCCATGTACGCTTTTCCTGCCAGTATCTTGCACCCTGCTGTTATGTGCTGGACTGTCTCAGGGGCCTCCTTGCACAACCTACACCTTGGGTCTTGTCTGGTGTGGTAGATCTGGGCCTCTATTGCTCTGGTGTTTAGGGCCTGTTCCTGGGCGGCCATGATGAGGGCCTCTGTGCTGTCCTTGAGTCCAGCTTTTTCCAGCCATTGGTAGGATTTACTGATATCAGCCACTTGGGTTATTTGCTGGTGGTACATCCCATGTAGGGGCTTGTCCTCCCATGATGGTATCTCTGGCACCTCAACCTCCGTTCCCTGTTGTCTGAGACATTCACTGAGCACATTGTCTGTTGAGGCTTTGTCCCTGATGTATTTATGGATCTTAGTTGTTTCGTCCTGGACAGTGGTGCTCACACTCACTAGTCCTCTGCCTCCTTCCTTGCGGCTCGTGTACAGTCTCAGGGTGCTGGATTTGGGATGGAACCCTCCATGCATTGTTAGTAGCTTTCTAGTCTTAATATCTGTGGCTTTTATCTCCTCCTTTGGCCAGCTAATTATTCCAGCAGGGTATCTGATTACTGGCAGGGCGTAGCTGTTTATCGCACGGATTTTTGTTCTTGCCATTGAGCTGGCTTCTCAGGACTTGCCTTATTCGCTGGAGGTATTTAGCTGTGGCTCCTTTCCTTGTGGCCTCATCGAGGGTTGCCATTTGCTTGTGGTATACCTAGGTACTTGTAACTGTCCTCTATGTCTGCTATTGTTCCTTCTGGGAGTGAGACCCCTTCTGTGCGGATCACCTTCCCCCTCTTTGTTATCAGCCGACCACACTTCTCTAGTCCGAATGACATCCCAATGTCTGTGCTGTAGATCCTGGTGGTGTGGATCAGTGAGTCGATGTCTCGCTCACTCTTGGCGTACAACTTGATGTCATCCATGTAGAAGGTGACTGATGTTGGCCCCCATTTTTGAGTCGGTATCCGTAGCCAGTCTTGTTGATAATTTGGCTGAGGGGGTTCAGGCCTATGCAGAACAGTAGCGGGGACAGAGCATCTCCTTGGTATATGCCACATTTGATGGACACTTGTGCAAGTGGTTTGCAGTTGGCTTCAAGGGTGGTTTTCCACAGCCTCATCGAATTTGCAATGAAGGCTCTCAGAGTCCTGTTGATGTTATACATCTCTAAGCATTCAATGATCCAAGTATGCGGCATTGAGTCATAGGCTTTCTTGTAATCAATCCAAGCCATGCACAGGTTGGTGTGTCTGGTTTTGCAGTCTCGGGCAACTGTGCGGTCTATGAGGAGTTGGTGTTTGGCTCCTCTGCTATTTACACCGATACCTTTCTGCGCCATGTTCATGTGTTTATCCATGTGTTTGCTTATCTTGGCCGCTATGATGCCTGACATGAGCTTCCAGGTTGTGGAGAGGCAGGTTATTGGTCGGTAGTTGGGTGGGACTGGACCCTTTGATGGATCCTTCTGGATTAGGATTGTTCGCCCTTCAGTTAACCATTCAGGGTGAGTCCCACTTTGTAGCAGCTGGTTCATTTGGCCTGCCAGTCGCTCATGGAGGGCAGTGAGTTTCTTTAGCCAGTAGGCATGGATCATGTCAGGCCCTGGTGCTGTCCAGTTTTTCATACCTGAGACTCTTTCTTGGACATCTGTCACAGTGATGGTTACCGGGGCTTGCTCAGGGAGGTTGCTATGGTCCTCTCGTAGAGATCAACCACTGTGCATTGCTGTTGTGGGGACGCCTCCCTTTCCCATATGCCTTTCCAGTATTGTTCCGTCTCCAGCCTTGGTGGGTCTGCTCTGTTATTATTACCCTGCCATTGAGAGTACACCTTAGCTGGTTGAGTGGAGAAGAGCCGATTAATCCTTCTGGATTCATTCTCCCTTGTGTATCTCTTTAGGCGGCTGGCCAAGGCTTGGAGCCTCTGTTTGGCAGTTTCGAGTGCTTCAGGTATGGGCATCTGTCTGTACTTTCTGGGTACTGGTCTTTTCATTGTACCCTTGTGGAGCTCTGACAGTTGGCTCACTTCCCTCCTTGTTACCTTGATTTTAGCCTCTAACCGTCTTTTCCATGGTGGGTATTGGGTCTCATGGTTGCTCTTATAGCCAAGTATCTCAAGGATCACTGATGCTGAGTTGTAGATCAGCTCATTGGTTTCTGTTATGGTATTGGTAGGGATCGTTCTCAATGCTGCATTCACATTCTCAATGAGACTTTCTGATGGTACTTCACTCAGCCGTTGTAATTGGCGCCTGGGAGGCCTGGTTGTCATTCGGGTCATGATTCTCTCTCTCAGGTCAGCAGCTGTCTCGTTCAGCTCTGATTCGCTCACTGGGGCCGTGTATCCCCTCACTGGGTGGGGACTTGTAGTTAAGTCCCCACAGTTCTGACATCCGGGTTCCTCCCATTTGCCGTAGCATTTGTGTTGTATCTCGTCAATCTCAAGTTGTGATAGCAGTTGCCGTTTGCGGATGTTGGAACACTGAGCTACTAGTTGTTTAGCGCTTAGTGTTGACTGGGGATGTCGAAGTAACCATTCCTTCCCCAGTCTTTGCATGTAACCTCTCTGACTAGGGTTACTTGAGTAGTAGCATTCCAACAGATCCACATTTTCATCTCTCGCCCATTTCCGTCTTGTTCCAGTAGCCCATTTGTCATCAAGGTGCTCTGGTTCCCCAACACCTGACGCAGACCTTGTTTGGCCGGGCGACGTCTGAGCCGGCATGTTATGCAACTTAGTATCGCTCATGGTATGAGGTAGGCAGTAGCTTGAAGGGTCTTGCCTAAGGACCCAGACTGGATTCGAAACCCCGCCCCTCTCGGGTGATATACTGACGCATTATATATATATGTATATATATATATATATATATATATATATATATATATATATATATAAAAAAATTCCCTTCTCACCCACACGCGGGTGGTTCTTATCCTCTGAGCTCGGGTCCTCTACCAGAGGCCTGGGAGCTTGAGGGTCCTGCGCAGTATCTTGGCTGTGCCAAGGACTGCACATTTCTGGACTGAGATGTCTGATGTTGTTCCTGGGATCTGTTGTAGCCACTGCTCCAGTTTGGGGGGTGACTGCCCCGAGGGGCCCCGATGACCACAGGCACCACTGTGGTCTTCACCTTCCAGGCCCTCTCCAGTTCCCTCCCTAAGGCCCTGGTATTTCTCCAGTTTCTCGTGCTCCTTTTTTCCTGATGTTGCAATCACTTGGTATTGCTACATCTACCACAACGGCTTTCCTCTGTTGTTTGTCCACTACGACAATGTCTGGTTGGTTCGCCATTACCATTCTGTCTGTCTGGATCTGGAAGTCCCACAGGATCTTAGCTCTGGCATTCTCCACCACCTTTGGGGGTGTTTCCCACTTTGATCTCGGGGTTTCCAGTCCATATTCTGCACAGATGTTTCTGTACACTATGCCTGCCACTTGGTTATGTCGTTCCATGTACGCTTTTCCTGCCAGTATCTTGCACCCTGCTGTTATGTGCTGGATATATATATGTGTGTGTGTGTGTGTGTGTGTGTGTGGGGGGGTGTGTGTGTGTGTGTGTGTGTGTGTGTGTGTGTGTGTGTGTGTGTGTAATTATTCATATTAAAGAATAATTTCAACTCCACAAAAATATAAACGGCTAAATCAGGTAAAAGTAAAAGATATGTTCACTAACTTGCGAAATGAATAATTTAATAATTTTTTTTGATTTCTGACCTCCATCTGTAAAATGTTTTAATACCTATATGCATTCACATTTGCAGTTTTTTTTTCCCAACTCCAGGGGTTTTTTTGGGGGGGTTTTTTTGTGGGCTCTAGTGTCCCTTATATGAAAGTAGGCTGACAGGAAGAGGATAAAGAGAGGGGGGAAGACATGCGGCAAATATTGCCAGGTCCGGGAATCGAACCTGTGACGGCTGTGTCAAGGACTTAAGGCTTCCAAATGTGGGTTGTGCCAGCCCCTACGCCACCAAAGCAATATATTTGATAGAAACTGTCCACTTCTTTCAGGATCTTTGTTTTAAAATGAACCAGAATTAATCCCATTAGGGGAAAAAAAGACATTTTATCAGTACCCTGAAAATGTATTTAAAAGTCAAAGATCCAGCAAGATTCACATTTTATTGTAAATTAATTTCCTCCCTCCTCAGAGCATCATAACAGGTAAATGTGAAGCGGTCATGACGGGCTGCCCAGGAGATCAGATGCTCAGGTAGAGACTTATGAGAGGACAGCAGAAGGGTAACTCACACAGAAATTCAAATGTAGTTGCTGCCTCAAAACACCAGGAACATGTCAACATGTTTAACAAAGCTCACAGAATACATGTTCACATGATTCATGTAAAAATACACTACAGGTGATTATTTTTAATTATTTAAATGAAGAAGCTCAGGGTGCAGCAGATTTCTCTGTTGGTGCAGATAGTCTCACTACTCTGTCATTATCTCCAGTTGTTTGGATCAGGAAGAAATTATGTTCTCTGATGCTGTGCTGATGTCCAGGTCCGTTTCCTCTCTCTCACTCCTATCCTCCTGGATGTTTCCCCCCGTTATCCTCCTGAGCCTCTGACCCCCACTAATCAAAGTGGAGAATTAATTCATACTGTTAAAGGGTTTACCACATCAGAGTGGACTGCCAGGATAGCTGCAAGAAGCTGCATTAAGACACATTTTAATCACAGAGATTAAAAAAGAATAACACACACTAACTATTACCAAGGACTAAGTGTTTCACAAACAAAACAGAGTGCTTGTGTGGGGCTGTGAGTGTGTGTGAGTGAATGGGAATGACTGATTTCATTTAAAGCCTATTTGAGAAAACCAATAGATAACTCTGACATGACCAAATCTGGCCAAATTCTGAATATGCCTGTCTTTACTGATGGAATAAAGATTACAATAATAAATCAGTCAAATTGTAGATAATTTTCCTTCCTTTTATAGCTACTGTATTTATCACAGAACACAGACACCTGACAGGGTTTGGTTATTTATTTGGATTTTGACATAAGCAGAATTATGTGATTAAAGTCAGAATCCTTTTTTTCAGTGACCCTAATCCTCTTTCCTACATTTAGATAGAAACAAAACTATATTTTTCATTTATTGAACCTAAATCTAAATTCTTCTGCAACTTGAAATCCCTGATCCACCACAGTAACAGGTTTGTGAAGTTTCTTAGGGGTCTGGATACCGGGAGCTGTGCTGAAGTCAATAGATCTTTATACTGTATTGTTCCACTGAAGTAACGTAGCAACCAGCACAGCAACCAGATCACCCCAAATCAGTATCATGCACAGCTTCACTCACTCATCAAAGACTCTGTCCTTTGATGAGTGAGTCATCAAAAGACTCACTCGTCCTGATCACTCCTCCTGATCTTGGTAATTGTTAAGTGAAATCTCCGAATAGAACAATGGCTTTCGGAAATGCAAAAGTGAAAGTCAAAAAAACGTCCAGCAAAAATAAAACAATGACCAGCATCCAGATAAATGTTTTATTGGATATTGATGCTAGGCTTGTCCCCAGATGAGCAGAAGTTTTAGTGCAGCTTCCTACTGGAGCAGATTTGAATTTTCTATGCGTGAATTAAATCGGAAAACTTAATATCTGACTTCTATCATCAGTTAGGGGAAATGTCTTTGATTCCAATGTTCCATAATTCTGACAATATCCAGTTTTCACGTGAGAAAAACACACAAAGGATTGACGTGGATTTGTATTCAGCGCCTCTAAGCTGATCGTTTGTAAAAAGAGCTTTTACTGCATAGCTGCCAAGTTTGTGAGGTTGTACCTACTGGCCTGGAACTTAAAGAGGCTGAATGGTTTCTACAGATACTTCACTGCAAAACAACTCAGGCTCAGTCAGTTTGGATGTAAAGTCTCTAAAGCAGAGTCCTCAATGGCCAGAGACCTGCAACTTTCACATGTGTACAAATAAACTTGACTGACTCAATTGATCGTAAGAAACCATTCTGTCTAATTGGATTAGACAAACAAATTCACTCGGTTAGACAATACAAGATGTTGCCTTCCCATTGTGCGTGTGTTTATGGTCATGTATGACCTGATCTGGATCTCTCTTTGGTGACTGTCACTCTGACTCACACAGTAACTGAGGTTCAAACCAAACACAGCAGGTTCCAACTTCTCCTCCAACATAGTTTAAGTGTATTTAACAAGTTTACCAAAATATAAAAAATGTCATTCAAACTGCATTTGCCTTGTTTTACTTTTTACTTGTACTTTTCATTACATTACTTGAGTACATCCATTTTTACAGTAATTTCCATAATTAAGTACAAGACATTTCAGATACTTTAATACTGTAACTCAAGTAACATTTCAGTCAGTGACTTTTACTTTTACCAAAGTCATATTTTGGAGAGGTACCTATACTTTTACTTGACTCCGAGATTTCAGTACTTTATACAACTCTGATAACAAAGTGAGTTACATTTTGTGGTGTAAAAAACTATTGGAATAAAACCATTTACTTTCACTCAAAGTCATGCGTTTCATAACCACAGCTAGTAAAACATGATTGGAGAAGCACAGGAAACGAGAGACAAAGAAGAGAGGTTTGCCACCAAGTCTGAGCAGTCAGTGGGAGGACAAAGTGATGCCCAAAAAAATGTGATGAGCATTCACAGTTAGAGTGGAAAAAAACAAACAAAAGAAATGACAAGCCTGCTGTTGCTATGAGGAGCATTAGTGAGCATTAGTGAGATTACCTCCCCTGTGGCACAATAGCACTTTATTCAACTTGGTTTATTGTGTGGTTGCCATCTTGGTTTATGACAAAAAAGGATCTCACTATTCAGATTAGGCAACTTGAGTTCATGTGACCACATGTAATCTGTTGAGATTCTGCTGTTATTGGCGTTCATATGCATCCACACCCCATCACAGTTTATTTCAACTGAACTAAAATCTACAAATGGGCAGTGAAACAATTATCCATGAAAAAAACCTAACAAGCCCACAATCTTTTATCTCTCTTCTACAGCTGTGAGGTTGTAGAAGAGATTATAGTTTGGTTGTAATAAACTGGTTTTATCAGGCCACAGTAGCCTAACCAGCACTGCTAATGTGATATGCAAAACTTGAACTGGCTTCAGGCTCAGAGAGAAAGAGAAAGTGTGAAAGTTGTTATGTAAAAAATGCAAAACTGCAGCGTCACCACATGAGTCCAATGTAGGCACGGTGTTACAGAGGAAGAGCTGATGCAGCCTCAGGAAACAGATGTCCTCGTGTGACAGCTGCAATTATTAGCAGGTGAAACTTGCTGGTTTCATCAAAGCCTGAGGAATAAAACCAACCAGTTGCTGTGACATCCTCCAACTGATATTTACAAACATTATGTATGTAATTCTTTATCCTATCACCACAATAAAAAAACCCACTAGTGACATTGTGTCTCTGCTTCTGTTAAAACACACCCAGAATCCTACACCGCTTCACCATCACTGTTATATGACCATCACAGACCAATCAGAAACAGCAACAGGATTAAAATAAACATTTTATTCATATTGACTTATTTGACCAACATGCTAGAACAATAACTAACATCGGCCAATGTCAATGTCAATTTGCGTCCTTACAAATCTGTGTAAATTACTGCCAGATATGTTTGTTTTCCATTCTCAAAGACCAAGGCTGTATGTGTTGCGCTCTAAAAAATACCATCTGCTGAAATCAGATTGGAAATTTGGTGCAGAAGGAATTAACAATTTTCTGGACAGAAAAATTATCTAAATTCTGTTAAAATCACTTTGTAGGCTCAAAATTCAGACTTCATGAATGTGGAATACATTTACAGATGGTTCTTATGCAAAAATGAATAAAAAGAATTCACATACCCTCTATAAAAAATAAATTTTTGTCCCGTTCAGCAGTTACCTCGCACAAATTTACATCAGGCTACTTATCAGGACAGCTGCCAAATGAGTGTACTATGTTCTTCTTTATCACCCATAAAATACAAAGTACTGCAGAATAATTTTGAAACTACTGTAACTACTGACCAATTTTGTCACATTTTCTTAAACAGTACAGTACCAAGCCTTCTGCTCAGCTGCCCAGTGGTTTTGAAGAACACTTTGGGTTTCTTCTTAATACTAATTATTGTATAAAGATGAAACAGAGTGCTTTAGGGGGGAGCACTCTACACCCAACACTCTGCTGCTAAAACTTTCATCAGTAACATAGAAAGCAGATGTTTGGCTACTAAGAAAAAAACAACACATTTTGTACCTCATGCCTGAAGCCTATTGGAAGCCTGTATGGCTTTTGTCATCCTGAGTTTGTGCATAAAAACATGTCTGCATTTTAACAGAGAACATCAACATTTATATGGATTCATGTGTTTCCATAAAGTACCAGCAATGGACAAATTAAAACTCTTTTGAAACAGCTTGTTGTCATTTGGACAAATGCATGAAGAGCAATAAGATTGCAAAAACTGGAGTTGCAGCAACAGTTAAAAACTCATTTCTTCCAGAAGCATTAATTCACTCTTCATATAATTGGATAGGACACAAACGCGGCTGATAATATTTTTTATGGGATGTTCATGTCAGGAGAGCACATTGGCTTTGGAGGCAGAGTGATGGTGGAACACAAAGTGACAGTGAATCTTAGAAATGGGACACCTTTGAACATTATTTGCTATAAATTACTAGAAGGACCTCTAGTCAAGGTCAGCTGTAAAAATGGCATGCTTCATCCAAAGTCCAGATTGATCTGCCTGTCATGGCACTGGTCCTCTCAGAGAACAGCTCAGAAGGCTCCACGACTTGCTTATATGAAGTCCTTTACATGTTGGAGATGTCTGTCCACAAGCAGAGCTGTAGAGGAGTCAGAACCAGAGACAATTAGAAGGTAGGCTCTATAAAAACTCAAAAGTTGAAGTTAGAATTTGATTTGCTCTGATTTGGTGTTTTGCAAAAGATGTTGTTTTTTACTGATTCTTATTGTGCTTCCAGTGCAGATCTCACAATGACTGTAGGTCACTGGACAGATTCAAAGATACTGTGGTTTCCTCTTTACTCTACTGCCTACGCACTAGGAGTGTATGAATATACAAAACTCACAAGATGGGACGAAACACAATATTTAGTTCAGGAGAACGAGAATGGAAGAGTATCTCATATTTCCTGAAAGAAAACTTGAAAGTTCAAATTTACAGTGTAAAAAGGGTTTTATCCTCTATTCTAATACATTTTTCCATAAACTCAACAAACGGATATTTTTCTTTTTCTGATTTCTTGAATTTCTTCATCCAATAGAAAAATGCTGTTGGTCTACAGTAAAACATTTCCATTGCTATTGATAGCATTTGTTGTGAATGTCATGGAGATCATTCTACCTTGACGTCCAGCCAGTCTTATGTTTGGTAAAAAGTTGTTTCATTACTAAATAAAATTAGTTGATTGTACTTTTCTACTAAGACATAGAATGTAATAATATTATTAAGTCGAGAAAATGGAGGATATGCAATTTTTGAAGTGAAGAGGCAGAGCCTATTGAAGCTCTGTTCACATCTACTTTTTTCTTCAATAACTTCATGAGAAGAACAGAACTTTACATAAACAAACAGTCAGAAGTGTTAACGTTTAAATACATGGCAAAATTCAGATGTATGACTTGCTGAGAGTCTCCTTATGTTCTCTACCCATGATGCAATGCAGAAAGTGACACTTATTCCATACCCATAATCCCTTGGTGTGGAGCTACAGCCTGTAATCTGCTGATCTCCTGCATGCTTTCTGACCGAAGCCCTGCGGGTAGAAGTAGCAACAGAGGTAACAATACTCAACACCTAGAAAACTGTAACCAGGACTGAAAGTTTGTTCCAAAGAATCAGTTCCAAAAGTGCAACTCAGACATGCTGAGGACACATGTTATGTGGGAATCAGTACAGTTAAATTCTGCACATTAGCATTAGCATCAGCTAAACAAGCATGTTGGTATAGCAATTTGGTGTTACAATTAGAAGATAAAATCAATTATGTGTTGAGAGAATGCTATTATTGATATTTTAAAATAGTAATCTATTTACAAATCAATAATATTTTTATTATTTAAAAATATCTATAATAGTTATTTGCTAACAAAACATTTAAATTTAGTCTAAAATAATGTTTTTATTTACTGCCAGGAAGAAATATGATTTAATCAATTTTAGTAAAGACAGATAAATGTGTTTGCTAAATTGTACCGAGGTTCGAAGTGAACTAAACCTGTTTAGTTTCATCAATGTGTAAAAACTAAAATGGTGACTCAACTAATTGGGATTGAGAGTGAAATGATACTGTCTCACTCAGAGACAGGATGAGGAGCTGGCTGATGGTTTGAACATCAGAGCCATTCCCAGATAAACTCCCACGGAGGTTTTCAAGGCTCGTCCAACTGAGGAGAGACCACGAGCTCAATGCTAACTTCTTTATTTTATTTGATCAAAATCAAGATAAAACAACATTTTTTAAACTTCTGTTTGCTGAGCTTTTAAAGGCTTGGGATTCTTGTCTAAAGGTCAAGGGGAAGGTCCAACTGACTTATGCTCACAGGTGAAATATCACTGCTATTATTACCATGTTTTGATTTACACTGATTTATCTTATTGAAACAGTAAATGGGATCACTCATTCAGTGTTGCATCAACAGAAAGCCAACAGCGTTTGGTGTTGACATCATGCTGCACAGACACATTTTGTTCCCATTGCTCCACACAATACATCAGGTATTGGTACAATACTGTAGAAAACACAGCTGACCAGCATCTGACCTCTTACCCTGCTCCCATTGTGACCAACGCTGAGTGGCTGATTGTATGAACGTAAATTCTGTATTTGCAGTTCACTGAATTGAAACTGAGTCTGACCTGTCAGTGATGTATGAAACTGCAAAGCTTCCACCTGGCTCCCTGTAGCATCACTGAAAAATGGAATCCTTTGCTATCTCCTCCAGCCCAGTTACATTTGCCCTGACAGCCCGTCGTCATGTGCTGACGTGTGTGTTCCTCCACACGGAGGCCAGTGACATGTGATAGCGCCGAGCTTTTTCAGCTCCTTCCTTGAGAGATCATTGGTACCGGGTGGGCTGTCAATCAGGCCGCCATGCTGCCCGGGTTTTGGATGGACTGCGCCTTCTTCGTAGTGAATAAACACCACCCACTCTTCATCTTTTTGCTGTCTCCACACTCTGCTGACTGACTGCTGCTGTGGAAGAGCAGCAATCAACAATAGCGTCTGTGTGCCACAGATAGGCATGCTCACAGATTTTCTATAATCATCCTCTGGTCCGGCCTCTTGGTGTGCTGTGTCAGGCTTCCACACTCATTCATGCTAATGATCTCGACTGATGTCATTTGGACTTGCAGACGGATGTTTTTTCTTGTTGCTTTACTTACGGTTCATTCTCAGGAGTTTTGTTTGCAGGTTAAACTCAAAGTTTGGGCTTAAGGAAATGAGCAGAGCTCCATGTAAGGACAAGAATAATTAGAATGTGACAGCAAATTAACTCAGTAATCAATACTGCTTTAATCTACTTAGTGACTGACAAAGCCTATGGTCTGATTCAAAGGGATGTGTGATAATTATGTGTTTCTTCTTCCACTTACAAAAAGCAGCATTGTTTTAATGATTTCTGGTGGTTGGCAGCTGGAGCAGGGAAGGAATCTTGCTCCAAACATCAAACACAAAGATTATGAGTGATTATTATAGTCATCGTAATCAATGACTTCAGTAATCCATTAATATAAATGACCTGGAAACAGAAAATATCAAGTCCTCAGAATTAGTGTTCCTGTAGAAAACAATTAAGTTTGGTGTTTCTCTTCAAAAAAGAAACTCTGTTTGCTAAAACTGCCATTTAAAGAGATGAAAGAAAATGTGTTTTCAGTCAAATGTGGTGACCACCACGTTGAATCTATATGCTCTAAGCCCGTCCTTCTATTGAGTACAACATCATTATATTTCATAAAGTGATAACTGCTGAATTAAGGCTTTGAGTGTTGGTTGTTCAAACACCATTTGTCCCTTATGGTCTGTCACATCGGCTCCATAAAGTTTGGGATTTATATCCAGTTCATTTCGTTTATGTTTTTATAATCTATTGCTGTGGACTATCAGCTGTTTGGGTCCATTTATACCATATTTATTTACCAAAAGGTAAAACTGTGTTTCTGTTCTGATTGGCCGGTTTTCACACAGTTTCTCATGTTGAGTTGACTGTCCTTTTTGTGTCTTATATTTGTGCTTCAAGACAGAAAAATATATTTTTTTTTTCTTCAAGCGTCTGCTCAAGGAGAAAAGCCTAGAAAGTCATCAGTGTTTGTGAACACCTGAAAAAGAATCTGGATGACTGTTAGCGACAACCCTGGGCCGTCTCCAAGCAGCCATGTTCTTTGCCAGGACCTTTGTGGAAGCTTTTTAAAGGGACTGCAAGTGTTCATTAGAGATAAGGGAGTTTGCCTGCCCACGTAATTGCCCAGCTCCAGCGGGAGACTGGATGTACCACTGCACTGCTTCCTGTGTGACATCATTCTGTCAGGTTCCTCTTCCCTGACATTTAGACCCAATTAGGCTCATCAAAACAAGGAAGCTAGTAATTTGGAGTTTACCCATTTTCCTTTGACAAGAAGACAAATAAATGGAGTCAGGACGTTCTTCCTAATCTGAGCTTCAGTGTGTCTGAGGAAGCTTTTAGAAACATGACTCATCTCTGAGGGGAATCAATCCCCTACAAAAACTCCTAGAACATTTCCTTCAATCTAGGAGCTATACTGACCTTGTTAAGGATGCAGTTTATTAAACATTTACCTCAAGATATAAGAAACATTAACACTCTAAATAAGAATTGTAAACCTACTTAGAAGAAAAAAAGGGGAGGAATAAAAATAAAAAAAAATAACAGAGGAAATTAAAGAAAAAGTGGCAGAACAATGAATACAACCAGTGGGTTTCTTCAATCAACCACATGTTATAAGCTATGCAGCTTATCAACTTGTTCTAATTGTTTTGAGCTGTTGAGCAAATCGCAATAGTGACAAATGCACCAAAGTGATTGGAAAAAAAATTCACTGCAGAACTGTGTCACATATTATTTTAGATCATTAGACTTAAACGCTGCTGTTTCTTTTATTTGTAGGTAACTGTAAAGTCATTGAGGAGATTGTGCCTGTTCCTCTCCTACCCAGCTGTTGCTTAGCGACATGTGCAGCTGCTCTGATAGCTGTCAAACAGAGCACAACCAGAGATGAGTGGACATCTAGAGTTTGATAAGTGTCTCCTAAACCAGAGCCTGAGGCATGACTGCATACAGTTCGACTGTTAATTGTAGGAGAGACACATAAATATAACAAAAGCACCACATGAAAAAATCCTGAAAATGTTGGTGAACATCTGTCCCTGAAACCTCATTAAGGATCTCAGTTGTCTCACGGAACCTTTCCACTGTGAGGCATATTAGCAGAAATAAATACTTAAATCATATCTCCTGAATGTTCCCCACTGTTCTATGTTCTCCATTAAATATTCACTCACACTGTGGTTCACTGGAGACCCCAAAGCTTTGGAAATGACTTTATCATCTCATTTCAAAGGACTCATTTCAAATCAAATAAGACTGAAAGATCTGAGCATGATGCATTCATTTTAAGAAGGGGTTTGTTGTGCAAAACATACTTTTTTGAGCTTTTTATTATGTATATTAAACACATGCATTGACTTATTATATTGTTGCTTAGTCCATCTATCCAGGCACTGGTCAAATTTACTTTATTTATTGAATAAAACAAAAACAAATCTTCAGTCAGTTCTGAACTTTCTTTTTTTTTTTAGGTTTTAGAACATAATAAAATCAAATTAATTTTAGTAGTTCATAAAGCAATCATAACAATCATATTCTCACAATCATATTCTCTGTTTGTATTTACTCAGGTAGTTTTTGATCTGTATTTTCCTTAGGATTAGACTGTTTCATGCTAGATGCCCAGTGGAATTTGGGGAACACAGAAGCTGTAAAGACAGTCTTTCAGCTGGCATGGATTTGGTGTTTGGTTTTATTCTGAATACTAATTATTGTATAAAAATGAAACGGAGTGTATTGGGTGGAACAACTAGAACTTTCATCATACAGAGAGGAGATGATTGCCCTGTTAACACAACCCAGGGCAATCATCATGCTGGAGATGATTGGAGACAATCATACTGTAAATCTGAGTTTGTGCATACAAAACATGACTATTTTAACAGAGAACATCAAAAGTAATAAGAAAGCAGAAATGTATTTTAATCAATGGAGAGTTAAGCACAGTAATGTAACAGTTATGTGAGGTTATATCTAACTGGTTTTAAAATGTCTTTGGTAGTCTGAAGCTATTTGTGGGACTATAAAGTTAAAGTACCACACAAGCACCAGATTTTCTGAATTTGATGCAAAAACTTACAAATACAAAAAAAATCTTTTTGGTGTTCTGAATAAGTGTTTATCCACCATTCATTGGGTCAACCCTGAGAAGAGGAATCATAAGTTTTTGATCTGTGCTTTCCAGCTGATCTGAAACCCACACCTCAGTGGCCTCCTCTGTGACATTTGGCTCACATCAAACAATGTTGATGGAGAGCAGTTCCATCCTTTCATGTCTGATCCGACCAAGAGTTTCTTTGTCACATTCTGAGAGCAAAACCAGGAGAAAATGAGACATAAACAACCGGAGCTTTCAGCATTTTCCTGCTCTCTGCAAAGTCCCAGATGAGGTGACGTGACAGTGCCTTTAATAAAGCATGAAGAAGTCATTAATAGGTAATGGCTGGCTGTGTTGACAAATAATGCGAGGCACAGCAGGAGGCTCAGAGTAAATCGCATCAGCACAGGCAAGTGAACATCCAGTCAGTGAACGTGAAACAGGATCTGCTCCAGCAGCTGAGCCGGCCAGCTGCATGCAAAGAAAAACTGAATCCTCAAGAGGCCCAGCAGGAAGACAACTCTGTTAACTATGGAAATCCAATGCTCTATGTTTCTGAATTAACAACCCAAATGTGTTTCAATGTTTCACCCACTTTTATTCACCAGATCATACAGTCCTGAATGCAGGAAAGTACACCCAGTCTAATTGGGTTCAGGTACTAAATTAAGAATGTAACCTATAAAAAAACAACATCAACAAGAATTATACCACTGATTATTGATTTAAGCAAAAATAAATAGATAAATAACAGAGTGAAAAGTTCCCTATTGCTGCATCTATGCGAAGTAAGAAGGAAAGTAGGATCCAGAAGCTAATCACTACCAATATTTCCTAACTGCTTGAAGTTCATCATTTTACAGAGAGATTTATTCACTAGTGGTAAAGTACGTGGGAGCAGATTTACTGGTCAGTCTGTGCAGACATGCAGGTGAGATCCACAGATCTGTCACCCTCTTTTAGCCTCATTAAGCTTTAAAGATTATGACAATAGAGGAAAACACAGGATAAGTAGAAAAGCCTGCCAAGAGAAAGTTTCTTATCTATAGAAGAAGGTTGACCTTAAGCTTGACCATAATTGATCAATGAAAGCAGGACATGCACTTGAGGATTAGCTCAACAATGGGAGAGGCGTGATGCAGCAGAAACAATAATTCATAAGACTGTGGCTCTTAGAATGAAAGGTTTTTGCCGACCACACTGTCTGGCCATGAGGAGTTACTGACTCTCCTTTAGCTTTGATTATAGCTGCATTGTTTCAATGAGCTTCTGCAATGTCACCAAGTTTATTTCCACCGAGTGTTGCTTTCATTTTTCTCCAACATCAGTGGTTTTCTTATCCAGTCGCAACCCTTTGACTTCTTTTCACAGTTTCTCCATTAAACAGCCCTGAGTTCTGCTCTTGATTTTCTTGAATATTATTTCACCAACCGTTTTAGTGACCTTGAACTCGACGGTTCTCCATTTTCCTTCCAATTTTCATTACCTGCTTTGTGAATGCACTGAGGGTTTGTGGTGACCGGCGTTTAACTGACTGCATAAACTGCTTCCTGACACCAAAGCAATGTGACGATCTGAAGCTCCATAACCAGAGAGAGCGTCACTGTGACTGCAGCCTGAGCGAAGCGACCTGCTATGCTCTGTGAGATCCAGCTGGAGAGGCTGATTCAGCAATGCCACCGGCTCACATGATCCTCCAGCAGCTGCTGCACACGCAGCACAAACCTTGGCCTCTCCCCTGGGTGTCAGCATGTCCCCTCAGGCTGTGGTCACAGGGCTCAGAGTTTACTCAAGTTTTACTGTCTCAAGCAGACATTTTTAAAGAAAACCTCTTAAAGGCAATATTATGCAAAATCAACTTTTTTTTAGCTTTACATCATGTGATAATGTTATTACCTCAACCAAAAAATGCCTGGAGTTTACTTTGATTCTTTTATGTATTTTTGAGAAATCATTTAATCTCCATGGCAACCATTCAGCTGCATAAAACATTTGGTGAGATCTTTGAGATGCAGCTCCTTATCAAAGCTGCAGTTTCCAAGATTCTGCCTCCCAGAGAAACATTCAACCGCAACTCCCCCATGCAGCTCCTCAGACTAGCTAGCAGCAATTGGTGGAACTGTGCATTACTATACAAGCTAGGTCTGAGTGCAACACTGGTAAAAACATTGTTAAAGGGTTAATGAAGGAGCCATGTTGTGATAATTTTGAGGTTTATCTCTCATCATTTTGGATGAATTGAGCCGAATCTACTTTACAGTTTTTCTTCAGTGTATGCAGAAACTATGGCAAAATAACTGGAATCCTTCCTGTCAAATCAACTCAGTGAAGGTATCTATTGGTCCTGTGGCTGGTTTATCAGCCTTTCACCAGTGTGCTCCAGAGCTGTTAAGAGGCCTCAGAGTCTCTGAATTATAGTAAATTAAAGCTCTGTTTTTTATAGCTTAGTCAGATATAACCTTCAGTACAGTTCTCTTTGTAAATCCTCTTAAAACTCCTTAAAGGAAACAAAGTGCTTTTCAAGGAAACAATAATCCAGACAGCAATAATACATATGATGGTAAACAAGAAGAGAGAACAGAAACTGGCAGAAATTAAGTAAAATTGCTTTAAGATAAAAAAATAAAAAAATAAAAAAAAACATTTAATATAAAATGGAAACAGCAACCATGAAATTGACATGAAATTACAGTAAATAAAGGTTTTAACAGCAGATACTGAAGACTCCTGTCAGAAAAAGCTCAGCCTCCTCTGAGCTCCGGCAACAACTGGTCAACTTTTAAAATCATCCATTCTGAGCTCTGCAATGATTCTTTATGTTACACACTGACTAGTTACAATAACATCTGATAGTCTGAACTGATTGTCCTATAGGCTGGAGGAACAAAGTGTGGAATATAATATAGTTTGAATTGTTCAAAGAATGAGTAAGTTTACCAAAATGTTACAGTGTACTCCTCTTCCTTCTGGCAAATAGGCTAGTCTTTTAACTTCAACACTCTTCCTTGGCTACATATCCTAACATACTTCCTCTTTTTGTATCAAACTTAATTCAGTTTAAGAGTCCATACTTTTCTAATGACTGTCTAAAATTATAGTCTAAAGTTGAACCAAGGTGTCCAGGTACCAATGTTCCCCTATCTGACTGGGACACCTACTGTGGGGGGTGAAATTGAAACACTGTAGGAATTTAACTGTAAATTATGACAAAGTTACATAAATATACTGCAATCCTCCTGATCTGAGGCAGCATTACTTTTGACTGGCCTGTTCTCATTATGTTCTAATGTGAAGCTGCAGAATTTAAGAAGAAGAAAACTGCTGAGAAAGGTTCAGGTTAAAGAACAAGTCCAACCTGATTTGTTCTTTAAGATCAAAAGGAAGAGATTATTCATCAATCAAGAGTAAAATAAAGCTAAATATTTCATTCAGGATGATGTCTGTGAAGAATACAACAAATGACTTCTGTACCAAGAAAAATGCATAATTGGAAAATGTCTCTGCTGAAACGTCAGTCTTTGGGTTTTTTCATCAGTATGTTTGTCTTTAGAGGAAGGCTGCACAATATGTCTCAGATGACCATGATGACCATGACCATTTTATGAATATGTCTAATTTAACTGTTTACATCTACCTTGATTTTTAATGACTTGTCATGGGACCAAACTTATTAACATGTGATTTTAATGAAATTGAAATGGAAATACTGCAATTGTGGGATTTTTTGGGGGACATGGAGTTTGTAAATATTTGCATACATTTGTAAAGAAAACCTGCGACAGACTGGCAACCTGTCCAGGGTGACCCCGCCTCTCGCCTAGAACGTTAGCTGGAGACAGGCACCAGCATCCTCCGACCCCACTAGGGACAAGGATGTTAGAAAATGGATGGATGGATGGATGAATGGATGGATGAATGGATGGATGAATGGATGGATGGATGGATGGATGGATGGATGGATGGATGGATGGATGGATGGATGGATGGATGGATGGATGGATGGATGGATGGATGGATGGATGGATGGATGGAATAGAATGGAAACAGTTTGTGAGAGATTTAGCTTAAACTTTATTTCTGGTCATTACTTATATTGGTATTATAAACACCAGTCTAAAAGCTTGGATCCTTGTAATCTCCTTTATTTTCCCATATAAAGCAGAAATATGAAGCTATTTTAGAGAATGAGACATGGAAAGCCTCCATCCGTCTTTCTGTCATCTAGTACGACTAGACAAGACGTAAAAAAAATGAAAGGTTATAAACTCTACAGATTAGAATAGGTACGGCTCAATGAGTGGTTTCAGGAAAAGAAAATGTAATCTAAAGGCAAAATTTGATTCTAGTCAAAAAACTATTTGTAAACAGAGGAAGTTACAGAGCTAAACTGGCACTGCACTAAAACATTATAATACATAGCTCAGCTGTCTTTCACAGCTTTCCCAGTGCTAGCTTGGATTTTGTCAGAGTGGTGAAACACACAGAAGTTCATGGTTGCATTCTGCCAGCAGTTAACAGTGAGAAGAAAGGTTAAATCCCCTCCACCTTTGAGATGGATGTGGGCTTTTACACAAACATTCATATCAATAAACTGGTAAAGACAACAGACATATCTAGATACAGCAACAGTCAGTAGAAGTCGTTTCTCTGTGGCACGCGAAGGCTGAGGCTGCACACAATGGGAGAGTCACAGGTGGGTTCATTAAGTGGAGCGTGAGGGTGTCGGCCTCATTAAACAGAAGTCAGATCTGCAGAGGAGGATGATCATACCACTGGGACTGTCACTGTCTGATATGCAACATGTGACGAGCCACAAAGAGTTTGTTAATTTCACACAAAACAAAATGAGTTTGGCCACATTGTCGTTTTGAGGCTGTTCAGCAGAGGCAGAGCAGACATTCAAGGCCGCAGCACTGATGCTAACAACAACGAGAGGCTGAAATTTAATATGCAAGGCACACACCAGCATACACGTCACATTTAAAAGAAAGTCCAAGGACATGGAGAAGTGGTTAATGCAACAACATTGGAGCCATCAGACTGGAGCTCATCAGTATTTATCTTGCATCACACTGGTCTCAGTAATGGACTCATCTGCCCACACTGAGAAACCTAGGTTCTGGACTCTGCCAAAAAGCAACAACTGCTCCAAGATCACTCTTGTAAAAAGCTGAAGATCATTATAATTTTCACACCTCGTCTGTAATGATGGCCAAAACACTGAACTGTTCACTGGTGGTGCCTTTCAAGAGACACAAGGACATTTGTAAAGTTTAAAAATGACTGAAACAAACATGGATGGAGAGAGGCAGTGATGAGCACAGATTTTACTCTCAAGGTTTTGTGGTTTTAGAGATCAGCAATTTGACAAGAGACGTCCTGCTTTTCTTGTGACATTATGAACAGTTACAGTAAGATGAGGATTCATTCCAAAGTAAACAATAAAACTGTCCATCACATCTTGAATAAATCAGAATTTTCACTCCCTATTTTGGAACAGGTTACGAAAGTGAGCTCTTTAATTCAGCATAATACAAAATGAAGAGCTTGCTTCAATTTATTATTGCTAATATTGGTATTACTATACTATTATTATTATTTTCCTCTTGCACTGAGGTGCAGTTGGTAAGCACTGTTGCCTTGCAGCAAGAAGGTCCTGGTTCGATTCCTGGCCTGAGGTCTTTCTGCATGGAGTTAGCATGTTCTCTCTGTGCATGGGTGGCTCTCTCCAGGTACTCTGGCTTCCTCCCATAGTCCAAAAATATGACTAGGTCTCTCTACATTCTCCCTAGGTGTGTGTGTGTGTGTGTGTGTGTGTGTGTGTGTGTGTGTGTGTGTGTGTGTGGGTGTGTGTGTGTGTGTGTGTGTGTGTGTGTGTGTGTGTGTGTGTGTGTGTGTGCATGGTTGTTTGTCCTGTCTGTGTTGCCTTGCAACAGATCGGCGACCTGTCCAGGGTGAACCCCCCTCTCTTTAGCTGGAGATATGCACCAGCACCTCCCAACCCCACAAGAGACAAGGGTGTAAAATGGATGGATGGAT
This sequence comes from Poeciliopsis gracilis, assembly GCA_911649635.1. NCBI lineage: Eukaryota > Metazoa > Chordata > Actinopteri > Cyprinodontiformes > Poeciliidae > Poeciliopsis > Poeciliopsis gracilis. The sequence continues at coordinate 258,927 of CAJVRI010001057.1, read as the reverse complement.
GGGTGGATGGATGGATGGATGGATGGATGGATGGATGGATGGATGGATGGATGGATGGATGGATGGATGGATGGATGGATGGATGGATGGATGGATGGATGGATGGATGGATGGATGGATGGATGGATGGATGGATGGATGGATGGATGTTTTTTTCTCTAGCATACAACATCATCTCATTTTTCTTTGTCTTTGTTGTACAAGAGGGAAAGGGAAAGCCTGAGAAATAATCTACTGGAAATAAATACAAAAATACAAGCAAGAATAAACCAAGAGGCTACTTATAGAGGAATGAATGGATACAGTTAGACCTTAAAATCATTACTAATTAAACAATATGGCAAGACGTATTAGGTCACAATAAGAAACTCAAACATAACTATAAACCACAAAAACAGATGAAAGCCAAAAGCTAAAGACCAGGGCTGTAACAGTTTGTTTCATTTTGTCTGAAATAAAATTTTAAAAATACAGAGGTCATTTTAACCTCTCCAGTTGTCTTTGTTCACACTGACAGTGTTTTAGAAAGGTTGATTTTCTAAAACAGCAATTCCTACAGCCAATCAGAGCCAGGGGAGGGTCTTAGTGCTGTCAGTCAAGCCTGGGTACGAGCTGCTCACACCCTCCCTCAAACAGTACGAGTTCATGACAGCTTAGCCGCTGTCCTTAGCCGCTGTCCTTAGCCGCTGTCCTAAGCTAACGAGCCTGAACATTCATGGCAGGTGAAGGAGCTGTAGAGCATCAAAGAGTATGGAGGAGGGGCTTGAGCAGTGCACACACAAGACCCTCCTCCAGGATCTAATTGGTTGTTTGTGACCAAACGGTGTACTTCTGGACATGGCAGTAGGACCACAGAGAGGAGACAGAGGAACTTGAACAGGCAGAACTTGCATTAGGCAGCAGTGCTAATCCCAGCAACACCATGCAGCAAAACTTCAAAACTAACATAAAACCTCCAATTTAAAAGTTTCGAGATTAATCTCAATATTTATGAGTTTTTCGTAGTACATGTTAAACTTTTCAAACTCTGTAAATTCAGTTGCTTTGAAAAACATTTCAGATTTTGGGCAAAAATTTACTCCTTTTATTTTATATCTACAATGGCCCTAATATGCAGTCATAAGCACATATGAGGATAACAATGTGTTGGCTGTACTATGGTGCCTGTTGAGCATCAGCAGAAGAACCTGGCTATCCGATCCAATCCTCTGGGTTCCTGTTTTGGTGAGCAGCAGTCGGCTCATAAAATATGCTGCAAAATTCATGAGTTCTTTTGTTGGATCATAAAATTCCCCAGACTCATTAATTTTAACTGTGCACATTCTGATGTAAGATTACCTTTTGAGAAGGAATTAACATTGTGGCACGTTAATAATGATTGGAGGAGAAAGTGTGTTTGGTGATGTGTGTTGCAGGGAATTAAAGCAAGGAGATAAAGTGTGGCATGCATGCTGAAGGTGCAAAACCGGAGCAGAGGCTCATTTCAGCTCTTTATGCAGGTGAGAAAATGCTGGAAAGAGGGAGTCAGCAGAACAGCAGTGAAGAATGAGAACTTGATGTTTCCTGCAGTCCTTTAATTGCAGCTTCAGAGATGTTACATTATCTGGTGCTAAACTCAGAGCTCCAGAGAGCTGCGTCCAGGCAGACAATCTGGACATGATGTGTAAATACTCTCCTGCATGTGAGCAAAATACATGTTGAAGCAGAGGTTAGCACACTTCCTTTTTTCTTTGATACTACAAAGCCGACCCTCTTCCTCTGTTTCCCCCCTGAGGTCATCAGAGCAACAGCACAGACACAGTGATATGGCAGGCATGGGAGAAGATCAGTGCAGATAAATACATCTAGGTTAGATCCCAGAGGATGCCCTCTACTCTGACTTGAAACACATTTCCACCTCTTTCTATCCTGTGACAAACACTGGATGTGTTTATATGAGCTTCTGAGGAGAAGACTTCATCTTTACGTGGTCCAGACTTTTTCCTTCTGTTTCTTCCATCACTTCTGATAAGTTGCATAGGACATATAATGTTGTTTTACATTTTTTTAAAAAGACTTTCTTTGCCACTAGTGGTCTATAATAAAAGGCAAACATGTGAAATCAGTTCTCATTGTTGCAGCTGCATGACGAAGATCGCATCGTTCTTTCTCAGCCTCACGTCGCTGGCCTCTGCTTGACATCAAGACTTCATGACATAAGTTTTTGTGGTTGTTTTTCAGCCAAAATAAAACTGCAGTTTAAACACTTTTTCACATCACACAAGTCACATGATCAACAGCTGGATGTTGCTACAGGAAAAATGTCAAAGAAGACGACAGGAAGTTGTTTTGCTTTTTTAGAGAATGTGAAGCTGGCTCCACCAGAACTCTCAGATCATAAAAAGTTATGTTATGTGTCATTCCTACATATTGAATTCATAATTCTATTGTAAAAAGGCTGATTACATAAGGTGCTATGTAAGGGAAGGGGCTTATAGCCCCTTACATAGCCTTAGTTCACGCCTCCACGCCTTAGTCAGACACCAATGTCTACTCTGATGGCTGATAGATGATGAGTAATTGTTTTATCTGATTTCATGTGAACAAGTCTATTTACATGTGATTTTAAATGGTGTTTTTTAAACATTAGCAAAATACAGACAAAGATTTGTAATTTGTAATGGAAACAACACGAATGTGTCATATGGAGATCAACATACATGTAAGCCAGAATTGTGACATCTGTGATAAACAAGCATAAGTGACACACAACAATATTATGCAGTATTTCATAAAATGTAAGCACATGTAAATACATAAAATCGTAAGTCAAAGAAAACAGTTTAACGTTAATTCTAAATTTTTGCCCTCATTTAAATCTTTGTATACAGTTGTGGAGTGCTGCAGTTCTTCAGAAACAGGCTCACATTACTTTATTCCCACTTTTTGTACATTGGAGTTGTGTGCACTAGTTTCCTCCTCCATGTAGAAAACAGTTCCAACTGTTCAACTTCCAAAAGCTGTTTCTTCACGCAGAGAGCAGGGTGGATAGTTTTGATGGGGAAGCTGGACCAAAACATTGAACTTCCATTGTTTTACCATTCTTAGGTTTGTATAGAGTCACAATGTAAGTGGCAAATTGTACAGAGTATGGCAACACTGTGGACTAGAGTTTTAAATGTTAAGAATGTTTTACTGTTCACTTCAGTATTTGAAAAACAACAAAGAGCTGTTGAGTAACCGACCAGTTCATTCATTTCTCAACTCAATCTGAAGAAGCTCCTCTTGTTGAACCTATTTTAAAATGTTGAACTGCTGCTCTTCAATGATGTTCTGTCAGCTGGGTCACTTCATAGCAAATTAATTTGTAATGTCTCACATTAAATCAGAATAAACTGCTTCTGGTTTTGGTTGGCTTGCATTAATTCACATGTGATATGTATGTAATTTTTCCCATGATTGAACTCACAGTAACAGATACTCTCTTTTTTCCTAACTGGGATTTGCAGGGCAATCTGTTAAACCATAACCAGTGGATTGATAATTAATTGATAAAAAAATAATTCACTTTATTCTTTACCAAACTAAAGCAGCTCCTCTTGTTGAACCTATTTTAAATAACATATCACATGTTGCTTTGTTTTTCTTTTAGTCAAAGAAGAGATTTTCATTAAATGTGGACGCTACATCTAAATGAACTTCTTTGTCACAACACCGATGAGTTTAAGCCTTTGAAAGAAGCAAAAACCTAATGGTAATGGCAGAATGAAGGACTATAAACATCACTACTTTGGATTCTTGAGTGAGAAGTAAGTTTTTTAAACAGCTGACAGAGAGAAACCCAATTGGACTCTAATTTTTTTCTAAGCTTCACCTCTCTGCACTGTAAAATGTAAAAAGTTCACATTACTTAAAAAAAGTTAGGAAACCGATTGCCTCAAAATCTCCAAGCAAAGTAGCTAACTCACTTAAGGCGTTATAGCTATAAATAACTATGTTTAGACCACTCAGATAATGGCAGTAAATCTGAGTGCCGTTAACTCAAAATCATTAGTAAGGCTGACTGTAAAATGTTCATTCAGACAACTCATGCAATGGCAGTAAACTTGAGTAAAGGTAACTCATAATCATTAGTAAGGTTGACTATAAAATGTCAATTATGACTACTTCAATTTGTGAGTTATGTCAATTAAGCAGTACACATAAAAATAAGTTATGCTTACACATTTTTTTTTCCTCCGTAGAGTTTTTGTGGCGCTAGTGGCTCACATTTTAGACAGTGGACTGACAGGAAGGAGGGCAAGGAGAGGGGGGAAGACATACGGCAAGGGTCGCCGGGCCCGGGAGTCGAACCCACGACATCCACGCCGAGAACTGAGGCCTCCAAACGTGGGGCATGCTAACCCCTGCGCCACCACAGCACGCCCCATGCTTACACATTTAAGCGTTCACATTACTTGCAAAATATCAGGAAACCGATCGCCTTGATATGTTCAAGTACGATGAACCAAAAGTGTTCAGTTATTGAAACGAAGAGCCAACAGACAACAGTTTGAATGGAAAAAAAGGTTTAATAATTAAACAAGTTCACTGTAAATACAAGATTCTCAAGTGTGCTTACAGACACACTGACCTGGAAACAAAGTTGTCCATGAACTTTCTTTCTAGGGCAGCCTTCAATCTAATATAGAAGCCTTCAAATGGCTCTCAGTCTTCAAAACAAACCAAAACGATTCAAAAAGAATCAAACAAGAAATAAAAATTGCTTTTCCAATAAGGGGGAAGGTATCGGCGTTGATCCATGATGTTGCATCACATTCACTTATTGCAACAGACGATTTTTCAGTGATTGTATTTTTGGTTTCAAGGCTTTATCACCAAGTGAGAGAAGCACCCTTTGGATGAAGTCAAATGTGTACTTCAGTTGTTGAGGGTACTCCAAATTCTGTATTTATCAAGTTCTGTGAAAAATTTTGAATCCAAGTTTTTGCTCGACAAGCGACAAAACTCTGCCAGAATCTGAAAGAAAAGTATGAAAAATTAATATTTAACACATAGAGAGGTTGAAAAAGTAGTCATGAGCAGTGTTGTATAAAGTACTGAAATCTCGGAGTCAAGTAAAAGTATAGGTACCGCTCCAAAATGACTTTGGTAAAAGTAAAAGTCACTGATTGAAATGTTACTTGAGTTAAAGTATTAAAGTATCTGAAATGTCTTGTACTTAAGTATGGAAAGTACTGTAAAAATTGATGTACTCAAGTAATGTAATGAAAAGTACAAGTAAAAAGTAAAACAAGGCAAATGCAGTTTGAATGACATTTTTTATATTTTGGTAAACTTGTCAAATACACTTAAAATAATGTACACAACCAAGTGCAGGCAAAATGAAACCTGCTAATAGATATACCTGCAGGAATCATTTAGTTAAGAAAATTAGGTGCTTTACCTAAACCACAAGGTTAACTTAACCTGCTTTAGGTTAACTTAACCTGCTTTACAACTGAACCAACTTCTTGTCCTGTACCCTCCAGGACAGAAAATACAAAGTTTCTATAAGCCTTAAGTTTTCCCTTTCAGTAAGGTCAGTGCTGAAAATGAGAAAAATAAATACAGTACAGAAAACATGAAGAAAAAAAGCCGTTACGATTACTCTACTTCACAAACTATAGGTGCAACAACTGGTCATTATGCAAAAGAAAAAAGAATTGGGAGGGAAATGCAGCTTATTTGGAATCTGAAGAGGGAGAGCTTTTTTGTTAACTTGATGTTTAATGGGAGAAGCGAAACAGACCTCCATGATGCTGACACCCCACCTACTCAAATAATCCAGCAAATAATCTGATTGATTAGAGCTCCGTTTGTGCCGTTAAAATTTTTCGTTTGTGCAGGTTTGGTTTCCGAGATATTAAAAATTATTTTGTAGGCCATCCAAAATATATACTTTTTAAGATTACAATTACTGAAAATATTGAGGATGACTACTTCATACTCAATATTTTGTGTCATGAATTTTGTGTCAGTTGGTCACAAGGCAAGAAATCTATTTCCATTAGATTCTCAGGAGAATTTGGATGTAAAATTTGTTGACTCTCCCTGAGTGAAACTCCGAGCGCTTGAGGAAGGGGAGACCGAGAGAACGGCTGGACGAAATTAGCGTTCATGAATCGGGTCAACCTCGAGTTAGGCGCCGCTCACACCGGATATTGGAAGAGCCAATACCCAAATTGAAAACAACTTTGCTGCGTTTGTTTTAACGGCACAAACCTGCACAAACGGAGCACTAACGAATCAGCTCACTTTGGTTTGTTTTGGAACAAAATGCGGGGATGGTGAACTCTGGATGGCCTAAAAAATCATTTTAATATCTCGGAAACCAAAGCTGCACAAACGAACATTTTAAGGGCACAAACCTACGCAACCGGAGCTCTAACCAATCAGACCGTTTGCTGGACTTTTTGACGTAGTGGGGAGGTGAGAAACCTGTGCATCCTATTGGTGGAGATGAACACCAATAGGATGCACAGCACCCGACTTTGTTGCAGTCAATCAGTAGGTGATCAAAACATTTGCGTCTCTCGCTCGCTTTTTTTGTAACGAGTAACTAAACCACACATTGAAAATGTATCGGAGTAAAAGTATTCAATTAAGTTCGGAAATGTAGTGAAGTAAAAGTAAAAGTTATCAAAAATTTTCTTACTCGAGGAAAGTACAAAGTACTCCAAAATGTACTTAAGTAAAGTAGTGAAGTATGTTTACTTCATTACTATACAACACTGGTCATGAGAGGTCCAACATCTGTATGTTGGACCTCTCATGACTACTTTTCACTAGCAGGACAATGAAACTAATTCTGTAAGTTAACAAGAGATTCACTTATATTTTGCTATCTCGGTTGGGCACGCGCCCATAAAAGACGCACTCCCTTTTTTTTTTTTAATATTAAGACTACCATTTGTAGTGAACTTGACAAGAAAGAAAGAAAAAAGCCGTGGTTGTGTTTTTTTTTTTTTTATCCCGCCAACATCCTTATCCCTTTTCCCTTTCTTGTTTTGCAACCCGGACAGCTGTTTTCTCTGCCGCTCCATCTTGTTGCAACTAAATAAACATGATATTTTCGATTAACGTTAGTCCCAGGCATCGCTAAATCATTACACATAAAGTTAACCTCAAAACCTGGACTTACGGATGAATTATACGGCCGAGATAATGAATATAAGTTTGCTAAAAACCAGTGGAACTTACCGTGACAAAACTTAGCTGCAGCAACCGCCACATTGTTGACAGTTTGGCGCTACTGTCAAACACGTCGTCACTCGTCAGTGGCCAACTGCGCATGTGCGTTCAACGAGAGCTGCCGAATGATGCCGAGTTTTCTGCTGGTTATGCAGATACGTCTTGCTCACTCATAACTCCAAGTTCGGGTTACTTGCTGCTGATGAGTTTAATTACTTGCCTCAGTAGAAAGTTGTCTTTGCTAAGTTTAAGTTAGTATAGTCAACAAATTAAGCTGAAATGAGTTAAGGTCACTTTTCTTTTCGAGTAAGATATACTATTACATTTTACAGTGTGGAGGGTCATGGGGCTGAAATCTCTACTGCTGCACACTGGGAATCTGGAACATTTCATCTCAGGTGGTAGAACCTGTATGAATGAAAATTTGCATTGGCTCCATTCTACATTTAATTGTATACATACATCCACATGTACACATACATACATCTGTAAGCATGATTGTCCTTTTATGTCTCATTATCTGACATGTTGGAGTCAAAGTCTAGCAGAGTTTCTTCAGAGGAATGCTGCCATGAGCCAAATGTCTAATTCATAATTACTGATAACAAAGCTTAATGAGTAAAAAACGATAAATGAAAAAATAAAAGCAGTGAGCTCTTTTACAGTTGAGTGCTTTTTAATATGGAGATGATGTTCCTGTTGCTACTGTTCAGTTTTACAGCCTCTGTGGTCTTTGACACATTCTGTATTGAATTCCTTTGACCTTTAGAGACCTGACCTGAATGCAATCGGCCACATGCAGAAAATGCTTTCTCACTTGAGGAGCTGGGGCTTCATCACACTGGAAGGCTGGCCACTGAAATGTCTCCAGGGTGAGAAAACCTTGTTCACATGTTCAATAGAGACCAAAACAGCAGGTATGAATTCCTGTAGCTTTAACAAACTATCTGAGAGAAAACAAGTTAAAAGATAAAATGTTGTTCTTCACTCATAAAACTAAATAAGAAACCTTATATTACTTCAGTGGTGTTTTTTTTCTAACTCCATGCACAGTGTTGTCATTGGTCTGGTCAAATGATTAAATTATGACTTGGTGCCAGAAAGCCTTAATTAGACAATCCAACAGGACAGACATCCATCTGAAGACCACTGGCCAGAAAATAGGCAGACATCACCAATTCTTTTGGACTTCTTTGATTTTCTCTTATGATGAATAATTCAGCATCAAATGAAAGTGGGTGAGGTCGCATGTGGGACGGCCCTGGTGAGCAGCAAAATGGCTCCATGCCGCTTTTATTATCCCCCATGGCAGCCGATCTGAGAGGATCTACCGACCTTTGACATGAAGATGATGAAAGGCGAATAAAATCATGAAGTCGCTTGCAATTTCTTTTACACACTTGACAGTTAAAGAATGAGTCTTGGAGTGAGGAGGCTTAATATTACGCAACAATGTAACATCTAGCTTTGTCACGCTGTATTATTAATGAGCAGAAAACTCTCCCAGTACAGCTGGAGCCCTCCGAATTTGATCTGCGTCGTACTTTTCCAGTTGAGTCCATAAAAAATCCCAAAGCAATGTGTATGTGAAGGGGCTGGAGCTGGTGATTCATTACTGTAAATGATTATGCTGCCAATTGTACAGCACTATTTTATCTCAGCATTGTTTTAAAGAAAACATTCATCTTCTCCGGGGACAGGAACCAATAAGGCATTCAAACTTTTAAACTGCGCTGAACACTTCTTCTTCTGTGGTATGTGTGCAAAGGCCGTTTATAATTGAGTTCTGGCACTAATCCGCGTCTCAGAAAGCCTCTACTTTAAACTTTGATTACAGAAGTCTGCAGGAGCAGAAAACAAGAGGTAATAGAATACGGCCGCAGGTCATCACATTTAATAGTATGACTCATCATTAACACTTGGCAACAGTCATCGATCGAGCGCAAGTGTAAAGAATACCTGACAACGAGGCAGAGCAGGAGACTAAGTGCTCCATCAGATAAGCAGGTCATAAATCAGAGCAGATGCTGAGCCTTTCACATCCATGGAGAAAATTCTAATTACTACATTCAGAGTCAACAAATGCAGACACAGACAATACGTCATCCATCAGTTCCTTCCCATGTTTAATCCAGCTTAGGGTCCATATTGGACATTGCTGCACGTCTCAGCAGTTGACAGGTGTCACTGGGAACATCCACACCAGCTTTAATCAAACTCCAGTTGGTTTGTGTAGAAAGTCCAGTTCGTTTGGGGAAGAGTGAAAGTGAAACCGAATTCTGGTGTGCCTACATACCTCTGCCTCTGTTGGTTGAGGTGAACTCTGGTGCGGGTCGAAAGATTATGTGAATGTCAAGAAGATCAGAGACAGCTCCAAAAGCAGGAAGTGGACTACAGCACAGGGCAGTCTGGGTAAATACAACCACAACATGGAATGAACAGATAGCTCTTCCTCTTTCGCTTAATTTTTGTTTAAAAAAATGAATGACATAGTTGACTCATAGTTCATCAGCTGACATCCACTAAACATTCCTATTCTTCTCCAATTTCTCTTCACTGTCACTTCATTCAACATGAGTGTAAGGCCGTGGTGTCCAAAATGGGTCCTGGAAGGTTTTAGTTCTCTCCCTGGTTTAACTCACCTGGATCAAATGATGGTTCATTAAAAGACCTAAGAAGAACATTGACAAGCTGAAAAGGTTGTTGCTGTTGGAGAACTAAAACATGCAGGATGCTGGCCCTTCAGGACCTAGTTTAGGACCACTGGTGTAAGGAATTGCTGTACAGTCAACCACACAACCCAAGCAATTTTCTAGTGTCAACCCCTGCTGGTCCAGGAGGAGTGAACGCTGCAAGTCAATGACTCGGCGCAATCTGTTGGGTTTCCTTAGGTACAAACTTTCTAAATATCTTTGAATGATTAGCTGAGCTCAGTATGCTGAATGTATGTTACATTCTAACATATATTGTTAGAATGTATGTTTTTCATTGTAAAGTGCCTCGAGATGACATTTGTTGTAAATTGGAACTACAGAAATAAACTGAACTGAATTGAGTTAGGTTGAAAGACCAGATCATTTTATGTCCTGGGATATAAACTCCCAGACATAAAGAGCATGTTCTCTCTTTTTACCATGGCTCGCTACCATTGGGACCTGCTGGTTCAGATGGAGGTCTGGTTCTGACTTCTCTGAGTCAACATCTCCATTTGATAACAGCACCTGTAAAGCTCTTTGATAGGTCCAATCATAACATCACAGCTAGCATGTCATAGAAATATAGCAAGTTGTTAACAGAGACTTTTTCATTGGACAGCAATCTAAAGCAGCTTGTAAATGTCTGGCAGCAGGTAAATTATGATGCTGTGGAACAGTGAGCTCACTACCAGTAAATCACTTCTTCCACCTAATCAACACTTTCACAATTTCTTTCAAATTCCAAAGCTATGTTTTAACATTGTGAGTATTAATGTAATTCTAACTAAGTCATGAAGCTGAGGAGAAGCTGCACGCAAAGCTCAGTCTTGTGGTGTGAACAGTATTTCTTGCTCATTGTTTCTGTCCTGCTTTGGGGGGATTTTGAATCTTTTAAATGTTCAGAGCAGCGATACTCACAAGCGCTCCATTCACAGCCCTGCAGGGGATACTATAGACTGCCAACCATATTGGTTGCTGGGCAACTGACAGCACCTCCCCATAAAAGCCCTAATTGATAGCAGCTGATAGCTGCAGAAAATTAGACATTGCATCCCGGTCACTGGTTCAACAGGAGATCTACGGCGCAGGCGGTTGGGTAACATGAAGACAAATCTTCTCATTTATTTGCTGTAATTTTTTGCTCATCAGTTAAACCAAATTTTGTTGGAATAACGTCCATTCTCTTCTGCTTGTTTCATACAAGCTAAGATGAGGAATTATTATTCTCAGAGTGCAAAAAGTCAGATATTAAGATCTTTCACTGTCTGAATTCTTCCAGAGGAAATAAAATGTGATGATCCAGACTTATGTTTACTAAGGATGACATAACTCTACTGAAATGACTTGAAGTGAATTCGCTTCTGGCAACAAATATAATTAAAAATGATTTTTGCATTTGGAATAGCTGCAATATGTCCTTGCAACTTATTAAATTTTGAGCGTTAAATCTATTTTACGGCTGCATTTTACCAGAAGCAGCATCAGCAAGGCTAACACTATCAGAGAATGTACAGAGCCATGATGCAACAGCAGCTAAAGCTGCCTAATTACTGTGTCTATTGGCACATTTGCACTAGCAGATAGATTTTAGCCTTCCTGTCAAAACAGCATGGCTCTGGTGAAGAAAGGCTTATACAGGCAGAGTCTGAAGCATGACAAGATGTAGCAGAAACGCAGAATAATTCAATCAGAGTGAATCCTGGAACGGTGATGAAATCCAGTGAAGTTCAAAGGAGTGACTCTAAACTTGCTGCATTTGATGCAACACTTTGCACAGAGTGGATCGTCCTCCAGTAGACAGTTTGTTGACTGATGCAGTTTCTATCTCAATGAGATTTTGGTGTTAAGGACAGTTTATATCTGGTTTGCATGAGGATTGACCCTCCTTACATCCCAGAGAGAGAATATCTGCTCCTTTCTCAGTGTTCAAAGTTTTGGAGAGAAAACTAATAGTTACCTTAATGTTTTGTCTTCTTATAACATCAGAGGTGAAAACATCAGTGTTGTATAAAGTACTGAAATCTCGGAGTCAAGTAAAAGTTTAGGTTTCTCTCCAAAATATGTCTTTGGTAAAAGTAAAAGTCACTGATTGAAATGTTACTTGAGTTAAAGTCTTAAAGTATCTGAATTGTCTTGTACTTAAGTATGGAACTTACTGTAAAAATGGATGAACTCAAGTAGTGTAATGAAAAGTACAAGTAAAAAGTAAAACAAGGCAAATGCAGTTTGAAAGACATTTTTTATGTTTTGGTAAATTTGTTAAATACACTTAAAATAATGTACATAACCAAGTGCAGGCAAAATTAAACCTGCTAATAGATATACCTGCAGGCATCATTTAGTTAAGAAAATTAGGTGCTTTACTTAAATCACAAGGTTAACTTAACCTGCTTTACAACTGAACCAGCTTCTTAGTAAACCCTCCAGGACAGAAAATACAAAGTCTTTGTAAGCCTTAAGTTTTCCCTTTAAGTAAGGTCAGTGCTGAAAATGAGAAAAATAGTCAGTACAGAAAATGCGGCCAACATGAAGCTGTTACGATTGCTCTACTTCACAAACTATAGGTGCACACAACTGGTCATTATGCAAAGAAAAAAGAATTGGGACGGAAATGCAGCTTATTTGGCATCTGAAGAGGGAGAGCTTTTTTGTTAACTTGGTGTTTAATGGGCGAAGCGAAACAGACCTCCATGAAGCTGACACCCACCTGCTCAAATAATCCAGCAAATAGTCTTATTGGTTAGTGCTCCGTTTGTGCAGGTTTGGTTTCCGAGATATTAAAAATTATTTTTTAGGCCATCCAAAATATATACTTTTTAAGATTACAGTTACTGAAAATATTGAGTATGACTACTTCATACTCAATATTTTGAGTATGTCATGAATTTTGTGTCAGTTGGTCACAAGGCAAGAAATCTATTTCCATTAGTTTCTCAGGAGAGTTTGGATGTAAAATGTGTTGACTCTCCCTGAGTGAAACTCCGAGCGCTTGAGGAAGGGGGAGACCTAGAGAACGGCTGGCCGAAATTAGCGTTCATGAATCGGATCAACCTTGAGCTAGACGCCGCTCATACCGGATATTGGAAGAGCCAAAATCCAAATTGAAAACAACTTTTCTGCGTTTGTTTTAACGGCACAAACGGAGCATTAACGAACCAACGCACTTCGGTTTGTTTTTATAGCAAAATGAGGGGATGGTAATCTCTGGATGGCCAATAAAAATCATTTTAATATCTCGGAAACCAAAGCTGCACAAACGAATATTTTAACGGCACAAACCTACACAAACGAAGCACTAAGCAATCAGACTGTTTGCTGGACTTTTTGACGTAGGTGGGGAGGTACGAAACCTGTGCATCCTATTGGTGGAGATGAACAAGCCCAGGCAAGTCGGCTACCGACTTTGTTGCAGTTAATCTGTAGATGGGATCAAAACATTTGCATTTCTCTCTCGCTTTTTTGTAACGAGTAACTAAACCACACATTGAAAATGTATCGGAGTAAAAGTATTCAATTAAGTTCGGAAATGTAGTGAAGTAAAAGTGAAAGTTATCAAAAATTTTCTTACTCGAGGAAAGTATAAAGTACTCCAAAATGTACTTAAGTAAAGTAGTGAAGTATTTTTACTTCATTACTATACAACACTGGAAAACATTACAATTTACTGTCCTGACTATAGGTGCAGATGCACAGATGTTTTTTTTACTAATATTAAGAAAAGTTCCTCCTGAATATCATCTCTGACATGGACACTATAACCAGATACATCTTGCTGATCAGGAGCAAACACTTTGGAGCATGTCTGGTTCAAAAGTGCATTCAAAGTTTTGCTGAAGCGATGACTTATCGACAGCTCATGCAGAACAGCGAAACTGAGGAAAACACTATGATGTGTTTATAGTCTAAGTAGAGGAGTGGGCAGTTGACCTTGTTTAAGAAAAAAAACGATTAGATTACCAAGCACAGTGCTCCTGCCCTGCTCCATTAAAGGAGCAATAGAGGACGGATCCTTTCAGTGACACATCCCAGAAGGTCTGAACATAACTCAGCCTGAGGTTACAACAAGCGACAAACTGCAGCTGGAAGATGTTAAATAAAAGATAAAAACACCAAAAGTAACACTGCTTACTCAAATGGTGCATAAAAATGAAAGCAGTAAACCAGTAAAAACACAGTTTTGAAGTTTCTATCCTGTATTTATAAAACCAACAACATGATTTTGAACATCTGGTTATGACAATGATTTTCTAAATAATCATTCTGGCCTCACAGGAAGAGAGAAGGCATTCTGTGTCTGTTTCATCATTCCACCATTCCTGGTGGTTCTGTCGTAAAGCGAACTGCTCTGGCCTGTGAGAACGCAAAGCCGTTTGCTTTGACTGCGACTTAAATGAACGACTGACATTCTGTAAACACAGCAATAATATAAGAAGATGTTTCAGCTTATCAGAGCTCTGCAGTTCTGCTCAGCTGTGATCTTGTAAAGTTATGATGTAAACTAGATCAGATGTCACTAAGACCCATACAACGTGGAGTGGCCCCTGGTGGAGTGGGGCTCCTCCAGCTACTTGATGTGTTATTATTATCCAGACACTTCCTCCACCTGGACTGCAGCTGTTGTTCACTTCCTCCCTATCACTGTATGAGAATAGAGGTGGTGTGCGTGTGTGTGGGTGCGTGGGCACATGTGTGTGTGTGTGTGTGTGTGTGGCAGAAGTCAGGCATTCAGAGAGAAGAGTCATAACTGCTCCTATTATTTATGTGCTCAGAGGTCAATTCCAAAGCCAATAAATAGCTAGTAAATATGGATCTATACAAAACTTTAATCAGAAGGCTTTAGGATGGAAGCTATAAAGAGACCAACCACATTAACCTGAGCAACAAAATTCTCCACTCACTGCGTAAAGAACCAGTGACCTGATCACACCAACATGCTCTGGTTCCAAATGAGTTAGAGAACATCTAAAGTTGATGAGCATCACAATTCTTCAATAAATCATACTGCGCATCATTCACCTGCTTCCTATTAGCTTTTTTATTCATATTGTACTGATGTCATAAACACATAAAAACGCGTTACTTCATGTTAGAAATCTGGGAGCTCTTTGCGTGTGTGTTCTCCCTACACACAGAGCGTTTTCTGCTGCTCCTCACACTGAGATGAGAAACGACACACAGCGATCTGAAACAAAGCATCATTTTACTTTTTTAAAGTCCCAACAAGGAAAGAAAAAACATGATTAAATATTTAGCCAGTGAAAACAATTCACAGCAGAGCTGGAGAATTCTCCCCTCTGAGTTGGTTTGGTTGCAGGACCACAAAAAATAAAGATGATAACTTTATTTCAAAAGGGACAGTGAACAAGTCAAACATAAATGTCACCATTTGAACTCAGTACCAGATTGTAGAGAAAACTAGTCACAATATAAACAAAACAACAATAAAACCGGACAGAAAACACAACGCTGCAAGTTGCTTTCCCGATCACAACACACAAACACACAGGCCCAATCACTGGCACACACCCACATACACACACATCCCTGCAGTTAATCAGTTACTTTATTTAAGTAGAGCAATAATTACATCATATATTCTAATTATAATCACAATTACAAATTCCAGAGCTTGTTCTTGTGAGAATGTATTCTCCCATAATGTCACCTCCAGCTTGTAATGTTTGCCCAGAGCATTCATTAACATCATCAGCCAACAGTTTGACTCCATTTGTTGTTCTAAAGAATGCCTCTCTTCTAATGCACTGTTATTCAAAAGGAGAATGTGTGGTTCCCCATTATATTTACACATACTCTGTATATGAGCATATGATCATATTTGGGAGCATCTCATATTTTCTGCAAGATTTCCTGATGGAATTCTGTTTTTTGAATTGTGGTTCCAGCATCTGTTCCTGCTGAGGGGCTGACCTGATGTCAGTGTTGAGTCTCATCATGGATCTCTTTATGTTAAGTTAACATTATTTGTAAAGCACATTTTCAACGAGGCAGTTCAAAGTGCTTTACATCATATATACATCATACAGGCATCAGTTGTGAAACAAGCCATAAACATTACAACTTGTCAAATATCAAAATAAACAAGCAATTACGCATGAAATGCAGTTATGCATAACTGCATAAGCAATTATGCATCCCATAACTACATAACTGCATTTCATGCATAGTAAATGTTTCTTTTACTACTGAACTATAAACAGATGGGTTTTAAGTCGGGATTTAAAGGAATTCTGTGTTTCTGGGAGTTTTTTCCAGATTTGTGGAGAATAGAAGCTGAATCTGCTTCTCCATTTTCCAGATGTCTCAGGTATTCTGGTTCCGGTTCTGCTCTGCATTCC
The DNA here is from genome assembly GCA_911649635.1 of Poeciliopsis gracilis. Lineage (NCBI taxonomy): Eukaryota > Metazoa > Chordata > Actinopteri > Cyprinodontiformes > Poeciliidae > Poeciliopsis > Poeciliopsis gracilis. Next base: position 242,663 of record CAJVRI010001057.1, on the reverse strand, counting down.
CAGAATCAGAGGTCTGGAAGGTTGATATAGAAACAGCAATGTATTGTGGTGCTAAGACATCTCCAGGGAGCCAGTGGAATGACTTTAAAAATGGGATGATATGTTCTGTTTTAGTGAGAACATACCAGATGGTATTAAATCTACACAAAGCCCAGATTTAAACTTATTTCATCCATGCTATCTTTAAAGGAGCATCTAAACATGGGCATAGCTTGGTATCAGGAACCAACTCACATCTACTTGAGACGTTAACTTTTATCTTCATAGCTCTAGAACATTGACTGAAAATGTAAGTCTAATTTGCCGAATCAGTTGATCATCAGAGCATTGATTGATCTTTTAATCATATTATTACCCATAACTGAAAAATATTCTGTCCACTTTCCCTATGAGATCTTACTTATTCAGATACTTTTTGTCAACATTTTAAATAATTTTACTCATTTTTTTGGGGGGAGGGACGCATGTCAATGAGGTCATGCTATTAAAGTAAAGCAATGTGTTATGTAACCACTCCCATTAGCAGTTCTGTTGTTGCATCAGAGCAGATCTGAAGTGGAAGCTGTCCTTGGCAGTGGGTGTGAAAGGCTCTAGAAGGAGGGGATAAAAACAGCGGCTAATGAAATGAATCCCAGCCTTGCACCGTGGCTCTGCAGTGGGATGACGCCCAAATTGCATCAAGCAAATCTGGCCAATGGAACCCATATGGCTAATGGATTTGGGTTATGATACTGTTTTGGAAGGCTCTGCAACATGCTGTCCTTCAAATGTTACGGCAGCAGAAACCTCCTCATATCATTACTGCCGCAAAACGGAACACACTTGATGAGACCTGGGAGGGAGCAATGCTGGGGAAAACAAAGAAGACGGCTGTGTGAATAATGAATATGGTCACCTTAGTCATATATCACCATCCATTAGAAGATGACTGGGATGAGGGTATCAGTGCTGAGAGCTGACAAATTTCTGCACCCTCTTCAGATTTCACCCCTCCATTCTCTCCCCTTGCCTCCATAATCGCTGGCTGGGGCAGAAATTAATCCACGCTGCAGTGACCCAAACACGTCTTTGTAAATTGGACACAGTAAGTCGGCCATTGGGAGAGTAGAGTGATGACATAGCAAGCTGCGGGGCCGAATTCTCTCTGATATGTGATGATTCTTACAGGCACGAGGAGCAGGTAGCCAAGGTCAAGGCAGCCCAGTGGGTGAAGCTTGGCACTTGTTTTGCATTTCAAAACCGGGAACGGTGTTCACACCGAGCAGGAATCAGACTCCCATCTCTACCTCATGTCATGGTTCCTCAAAGAGCATTAACCTCTGGCACACAGACATTGCAACAAAATTGTGAGGGTTTGAGTTTTCTTTATGTTAATTTTAGGTTTCTATTGAGTCTCTGTGTTGTCCTGTCTACTCCTTGATTGTTTCCAGCTGTATATCGTTCCCGCCTGTGTTCCCTGTTTCCTTGTCGGGTCCTTGTCTTATCCTCCTTGTTGTGGCTAGTCTTCTGTCAAGTCTGTGTTTTTGATAGTTACCAGTTATGACCCTTAGCCTTCAGCTCATTCTGTGCTGCCTGGACTTTTGGATTATTTGTGTGCTATCCATCATTAAATCATCACTTCCCTCATTTCAACATCTTCCTCACCACCTCTCACTGCATACAATGACAAAAATATGTAACGACACATGACCTTTTAGGATGTTTTTTATTCACCATTGAATAATTATTATATTTATTGAGCATAAATGCTGCCTCACACCATCTGATTTTAGATGGTCATGGGTGCCATGTGGTGCAAAGCTTTATAATTTTCCACCACGAAAAATTCTTGTTAAAATGATATTACCAGACCACATAATTTTTTATTACAATCCCCCTTTTGCTAATAAGAAAATATGAAATATTTTATATTAATCACATCAAATATTATTTATTCCCACATTGTTTTTCAGCAGAGTCCTTCACAGCGGCACTCCTTCTTTTGGTCTCTTTCTTGTCACAAAGTTTGCTTTGCTAGATTGAGGAGCAAAGCAACTTGATCAATCTGACAGGCAGCCAGTCAGATCAGGAGCATCAGAAATAACATTTCAATCAATTATTTAAACTTATATTTTATATTAAAAAAGGATTCAGTAAGAGAAAACAAAATTTATGGTGAAAAATTTAAGATTTGATGGGATTCACATTTTTATTTATTTTTGCATTTTCTTTTTCTCATCTTCCCTTCACCTTCCTGAGGTCACCACAACCCCCCCCGTCCCCCTGTGGCCTCCCAACTGGACCCCCCCACTTTGAAAAACACTACCTCTCACCCTGTCCCCGTCCTCTCTGTTTCCCAGAAGGCAGCCTGGGAAACAGGCTGCGAGCTGTCCTGTTAGCTGTAGCTCAGACAGTTACAGGACAGAGTATATAGAACTGCCCTACAAACAACAGCTGCAGAAGCGCCAACAACAGTCACTATGAAGAATGGGACGTCCGAGCTGCAGGGACCTCTGTGTCATCACAACCTTCATTCAGACCTCTGGCAGAATTTTATGAGTTCAGACTTCAACAACAATATGTTTATTTACTCTGAGGCAATGAAGACCTGAATCTGTGATGAAGTTCTGTATTTTAGTGATATTTTAGATTTAAATGTCATTATGATGTCATGGACAGGAGGAAGGGCGGTCAGGGCAGGGGTCCCACATGTAGCACATGTTCCAGCTTCCTAGAATAATGGAAGAAGTCAGTTTCTTTTTGGTAGAAGTGTTGTTTTTGCCTAAATCACTTTGGGCGAAAACAAATGACAATTATTTTAGGAAGGTGACGATATGAACAAACAGGACTCAGGATCCACTGATCCACACAGAACTAAGGGACAGTATTGTGTGTTTTCCAGGCAAAAAGTGTCATTTTATAGCACACTCAACCAAGAATTTTATATGCAAATGTTATAAAAATCCTTTGATTATCAAATATGGCTTTAAAGAAATTTGATTTTGCAATTTAATGCCTTAAAAATTGGCCTCTGTCTTTTCAAAACTTCTTATCTTTCTGAAACTCATCACCCAACATGGTTCCTCTGTTAACCACTTACCGTTTACCAGGGTTTCACTGAGAAGTCGTTCACATAATGAGCCCAGCAGATGTGCATTTCCACCTGGTGTTGGTAGTTTGAAGGAGCTGATGAGTCAGGATAGGAGACCGTCTGGTTTGGAGAATATTCTATAAAGTATGTACAGAACTTCATCATAGATTCAGTTCTTCATTCCCTCAGAGTAAATAAATATATCCTTGATAAAGTCTGAACTCGTATAATGTGAGTTGTGCTCCACCCCCTCCCTGAATGGGAGGGCCCAGCCTGTGAGGCCGAAGCTGGAAGCTGCAGCTTCAATGAGGAGCTGCACCTTGAAGGCGGAGCTAGGTCCAACTAGGTGTTTTGGACAGCTGAATGGTTGCTATGGAGATTAAATGATTTCTAAGACAGGCATGAAAGAATCATTTGTAAGTGCAGGCCTGTAACTGGTCTTTTTTAAGTTCCTTATAAACATCAGAATTTTAAACAACTAAAGGGTCTGAAATCCATTTCTGTCATGTATGAACCATGTTGATGCCTCAGCTCTTCAGAGTTTCCAGAACCAGATCTAAACAAAGTCAGACAACATTTAGTTTCTTTGCTCCTCAGCTCTGGAACAAACTCCCTGAAAACCTAAGATATACACAAAGTGTTGGTTTAAATCAGGACTGAAAGCATTCTACTGACAGCAGTTTTGGATCAAAGACTAATAACTATTAAATTCATTTGTTTCTTTCATGGACTCTCTCCTGTCTTTTGGTATCAGAAATCTTCCCATTTTCCATTTAACTTTGGCTGGGAGCCTATCAGGCAGGTGAGCATGGCAAATAATATTTCAAAAAATTTTTTATACATTTAGGTTTTATATTAATGATTGAAAACATATTAGATTTTATGATTATATAAATATTTTTAAAAATTATTAAAAAATATATTGATTACAACTCTTTATTTTTGCTTTTTTTTCTCACCTACCCTCAACTTTCTGATACTGCAGCACTTATTTTGAAGGAAACTCTCAGAGCCTCCCGTCAGCCTCTGTGCTGTTTCATTTTCCAATAGAATTGTGCTGCAGAACAAAAATTTCTACTTATCTCTGAACGGTGTTTGTTGCGTACTGATGTACACAGAAGACACAGCATGCAGAGGCATCAGGCTGATCAGTCATCATGACCGCTGGACCGCATTTTGGAGTCTGTGATTGATAAAACATTCAGTCCAACGTATCACTGCACATGTGCAGACCAGGTGCCTGCTTGTTGGTTCTTTACATTCAAATAACTGGTTATTTGTCTTTATGAAACCAAAGCTAAACAAACACCTTCTATCCCTGCACACCTGCCTCCGCTGTCCCTCTCTGCTCCAGATTTGACTATACCAGAGGAGAGGTGATGATGATAAGCCTGTCCTCTGAGACAACAATGGACCCAGCTCAGGTGGGACTGATGGCTCTGAGTCAGAGGAAGGTTAAACTCAACTTTCCAATGTTCAGAACTGCTCCAGCTGTCATGGAGCCCAAACAGAAGTGAAGGCTGTGAGGGTCACACTGTCTGCACTGGAGCATTCTTCAACTCAACTTCACCCAGATCCTTAAACTGCTTCTTTTATTCTCAGCACTGATTTTGCAGATTTCTTCAGAAGTGACCCAGAACAAGCCGAACCACCTTCTTACACACATTTCCCGCTAACTCCGGGGTTAAATGTCGGAGTCTCTCCTTACCTGTACGGCATCCTTCCCCGGACCGGGCGGCTGTTCTTCCCGTCCAGACCGAGCACCCGGACCGAGCACCCGGACCGAGCTCCCCGCAGGTCGGGAGCGGTTTGGAGGACAGATGTGAAAATGAAAAGTCAGTTCGGGATGTCAGAAAGGGGCGCTAAAGAAAACCACTGGCAAGGAGGCAGAGAGCGTTTCCTCCCGGCTCTGTTGTCTCTGCTTCCTCCGAAGGTCCTCGGAACTCTGACAGAAGTTGTTCGGGAAGTCCAGACGGACCGGATCACCCTCCAGGCGCGACACCGCGGCGGAGCTGAGATTCACTGCTGCTGCTGTGTGCTGGAGGCTGCTTGGGCGTGTTCTTCAAGGAGGAGGAGGAGGATGGACAGAGGATGCGCAAAGATGCTCCAGAGTGAGAAAGAAAAGTTGGAAAAGATGGTCAGCTTTGTTTCTGGACAAAGAACAGGGTGATGGCTTGTGCTGAGCCTAGAAAACATGTAACTCATGGGTAGCCTACCTCATGTACTATCTAATATTCTGTTTCATCTTCTCACACTGAAACCAGAGAATGAGGAGAAGATCTGACCCTTATAATTATGATAAGGGTCAGATCAATCAATCAATCAATCAATCAATCAATCAATCAATCAATCAATCAATCAATCAATCAATCAATCAATCAATCAATCAATCAATCAATCATTATTTGCATTGCACATTTCAGCATCACAAAGATCTTTACATTACAAAGATCTTAATGATGACATTTTGTCATCATAAAGTCATCAATACACATCAGATACTGTATGATCCTGATGTTTGAAGATCAGATGTTCTCGGTCAGTGTTATCAATGACTGAGACTGAGTGCTTTTATACCAAAATGCATTTGAAGTAGCCTACAACGGTAGGCTACTTCATCCTTGTGTCCTGGTAAGGGCATGTCCACAGAAGAATTCCAGAACATCTTGTGGGAAAGTTTATTGATCAATTGTTTGTGTGACTGTGTGAAAAGCCCAACCTCTTTGTTTGTTAACTTAATAAAAAGCAGTTGGGGACTGAGATCCGGCAGAGTTGATCCCTGACAGTGTTTGACGGTGGTTCTCCACGTCTGGCTCTGCTCCCTTCTTCTGCAGAAAAGTAATTTGTGTCTTTGGTTGATTCTTACACATTGGGGAACAAAATAAACACAAAAGAAGCTTTGTGGTCAAGCTGCTCAAAATGGGAACTTCTTGAGACTTTTAAGTCTAACAGGAGGAGTCGAGGAGAGGTGATGTGGAGTAATAAGATGAACCAGAGAGTAATGACAGACCATGAGGAGCTTAAATGCTGGGAAGGTTGAGAGCTCAACTGAAGACCAGGGCTGATGAACTAATTCATTGCAAGTGTGAGGAGTTGGAGCAGGAGTCAGGCTGAGGAGGGGGGAGAGAAAGTGACACAGACCAGATATATTAATTGAAATACAACAAACACTTTATAGAATCAATGTGATGAGGGTAACAGTACATGTTATATGGGTTCCAGCACATCACAGCTTTAAGGGGATTGAAATGGCAGACAGGATAGCTAAAGAGAACACCAATCAGGTAAGGATAGACATTAATGTTAGTTTTAGTAAAACAGAAATGAAGGGTATAATGAAACAATAAATGAAAGAGAGGTGGCAAATGTTGAGAGTAGAAGGAAGGAAAGGACAGTGGTTTTAAAAAATCTAAAAGAGAATTGAAGAAATGAGAAGAACAAAAAGAAACAGGAGAGAAGAGATCATTATTTCAAGACTTTCGACACACTGGATTGAAAAGCTCATTATTTTTGATAGGGGAACATCAGACAGGAAAATGTGACTGTGGGTAAGATGAGCAAATAGAGCATGCTATTTTGCATTGCAGAAATTACCAAATTAAGAACCTTAGTACTTTGAAAATAGAATTGGACATTGTTGATCTTTTTCTCTCTTTCTTGTCATGTGGTCCACACTCCTTACCAGTTGGTGAATGCTTACTTAACACTTTTTGCCAACCCTTGATTTGTATATATATAGCAAACAATCTATATATACTTCTATTTCTATTAATTTCAGCTAACTAAAATATTTTCTCAATTTTAGATTTCCTTATTTTGTAAGTTTTAGTTAACTATGAAATCCTTGCCTGGAATAAAGCAGAAAGCTGACTCACCACATTAGGTTCATGGTGAGCCATGCAGACAGCCTGTGATATCCAGTGATAGTTTTCCAGCGTCTATTTGTAAAACCTTGGTGGTGTCTCAGATGGCTGCATCTGGCTGCCAGCCGGTCCTGAGCAGGAATTCTGAATTATTGAGCCGACCCACAGCAGACTGAAGTCGTCATGTGTTAGACAGCTTGGCTAGCCTCTGCCTGCAACAGTGAACCCCAGCAGATAGGGCCGCCACTGCAGAAAAACAAGCAGGTTGCATAACTCCCCATTCAAATTTAAACTGACTCACAATTTAGGCCTGGTTCACAATTTACTGCATGGCTGGAGTTTTTTTCTGTCTTCTGTTGTTGTTTTTAATGCTCATCTTCCTCTGATCAGATGCAGGATGTGTTCTGCTTTCATAGGGAGGGATGAGAATGATAAATTATTCACCTTATCCAGCTTTTATGTGCAAAAGCCAAACTTCCAGCAGCCCATTGCAAAGCAAGCAGTTAAGCTTTTTAATAGATACACAGTGTCTGTTTATGCCACTCTTTAATGCATAACATTAAGTCAGCCTGTGTCAAGCACAATTATGGAAATGACTGGAGTTAGACAGCAACGTATGAAACGCTATAAACCAAAACATTGTCATAAATTTCTGAAAGACATAACGTGCCTCCTTTAATGTACTACAATTACCATAGTGGCCATTAGTGATATTAGAGTGAAGCTTTACTGATGGCAGGGATCATGATTGGAGCCATAATTTCCCAGGATAACGCCTGTCACTTTTACAGAGCCATTGACACTATGAATACGTGTCATTAAAAAAAAAAAATGTCATATATGGTCACTTTAGAAATTATTTATGATCTGTATTTGAGCTTCTCCCCCACTTGCCCTCGATTGAAACGTTTCCCACTTTGTCAAGGTTGAGCTGATCTGACCTGACTGACACAGACATGTTCTCATGTTTACAGTCAAATGCATTAATGTCCGAACGTGTGCGCGTGTTTTTTTCTACTCACAAGGAAATGAAGGAATGTGTTCTTTATGAGAGCCTAGCATTAATCCACTTTGGTCTCTAGCTGAGAGGCTCTACACTAAAGCTCTTAACTTGCCTCTCCTGTTAATAGTCACTCAAATTTTACAAATAGTCTGACTGTGCATCTTCAGACAAGAGGTTCATATTACATTACATTACATTTTAAATTGTGCCATGGAGACAGAGGTGGCCTCTTCAGATGATGTAAATAAGCTACTTATGTGCTCTATTCAGGAACCTTCCAGAGACCCTCACCCTCTGATTCAACACTGACGGGTCTGACTATGTTGAGTTTTAATCGACCCTTGTCAAAAAAATATTGAACGACCACTGTGAAGTCAAATTGAAAAGAAAAAAAAAAAAGAAAAAACTGCGCTCGCTGTGTTCCACACGGACTTAAATGAGGGACGGACAATGCGGAAAACAAAGTGGAAAGCGGAAAAGTAAGCCAGAAAAAGAAGACGGGAGTTTGGACTCTTCTAACCAGAGATCCTGGTCACAGGTGCAGATCTGAATGGATTTGTAGACGAGCAGAATGAATTGAATTGAATGATTTTATTGCACAGACTCAAGGTCCAAATATACACTAAAGGAAAAACAAAACAAAAAACAGAAGAAAAACCATAAAAGAATAAAAAGTGTGTTATAAGATGGCAACTAACCCCTCAGGAGGCAATCGTACCAATGTCTCCAGAGTGTAGATGAGTATTTTACAGCACTAAATGTAACATTTGTCAACATAGAATAATTCTATTATTAGACTCATTTAAACGACAAATAAATTCATACATGAGCTTCCTTAAAACAGCCATCAAAGTGCTGACGCGAGCAGATACAAACAGTTCACTGGCACTGGTCCATCTGGGCTTATTTAACAAAAGTCTTAAAGCATCATTAAAAGCCACCTTCAATCTTTGAAGACTGTTTTTTTTAAATTGCACCACAAATGTGCAGTATACAGTGATGTGCAATATGATCGAAACAAATGCAGTTTTACTTGATCAGTACAGAAGCCAAACTTGTGGACAAGTATATTTGCATGAGCATACAACATTCGAACCTGTCGGTAAATGTCCGCATCATCGGACAGAGTGTCTGTCAGCACATGACCAAGGTACTTTACTTCAGAGGAAACATTCAGTAGAGTCCCAGACAGCTTGAAATTAGGAAATTTGCTATATTTGTCCTCCTTAGTGCGACAGATCAGAATGATGCTTTTGGATGGATTAAATTTAACATCATGTACTTCACCATATGCTGAACAGACATTAAGCAGCTTCTGAAGTCCAGCAGAGCTTTGACTAAAAATCACTATATCATCAGCATACATTAAGTGATTAATAATGGTATTACCAACCACGCAGCCAGTTCTACACCGATTTAACTGCATAGAAAGTTCGTTCATATAAAAATTAAATAACATAGGCGATAAAATACTACCTTGTCTGACTCCATTGCAGACACGAAAGGATGCAGACATACAGTTGTCCCATTTGACCTGCATAGTTTGATTGGTATACCAATATGTCAGACATCTTACTATATATTTGGGAACACCAGCTTGGCATATTTTTAAAAATAATTTTCTATGATTAACACGATCAAAAGCCTTAGTGGCGTCTAAAAAACATAAAAGGACCGTAGAGTTTTTACTGTTATAATTATTCAATAATTCTTTAAGGCCATAGATACACATGTCAGTGCCATGTTTGGACTTAAACCCAAATTGATTATCTGTTGACATGACTGTCTTTGCAAATTTCTTTTGGGTTTGTCCAAAGGTTTTTACCTGTTTCTGGACCAAAATGGAAATGTCCTGACATGCACTAATAAATAGAGGATAAAATGAAGAAAACCGTTTGGTCCTTGGAGTAAAATCCTGTTCTTAAAAGTCTACATAAATTCATCTGTCCCTTCTCAAGTGGGGAAGCTGCACAAAAAAGAAAAGAACTTGACAACCACTGTTGTGGATTTTCAGCTGAACACAATTGTAAACAGGTTTGGAGTTCATCTACAAACAGTCAAAGTAACTTAATGACAAAATAAAATATCTAAACTCTCTTACAGTTGCTTAATTAAGTTACAGTCAGATTAGTTGTTTGCATGACTGACGGTGCTCTGTATATCTGACTGTAGGAAGTGTTAGGTTTCCAACACTGCCTACAGTGGGGAACAAGAGCTAAACTGGAAGAGACTGGTCAAAGCTGAATACCAGAATGCACTGCAGCAGCCTATTTTCATGACATATGAAGGAGGTATTCCCACACAGTTGGATCCCATGACATCATACCAGATGCATGGTGTCACCTCTGGGTTACAGCTCTCTACAGGGAAAAACATGTTAGGCTTATTGGTAATTCCACCATGACCTTTATGAGTTTATGGATGCAAAGGTTGTTTCCTTCATTTGTCTCTGTGCTGATGCTGTGATGGACTGGTTAACCATCCAGGATGTACGTTAAATAAAAAGGTTAATCATTTGTTCCCCAGTGCAGGTGGTACTGAAAACACAATTGCTCCAGATACAATCATATTGCCCAATGTGCAGCTAAATGAATGAATTCTGTTGTTAAACTGTTCAGATCCAATTTCACCAACAAATGTACAATTTTATCATTTTATTTAGAATGATGTAATATTGAAGGCTAATATTCCTCAATATTAATATAAAAAATAAATTATTTATGGACATAAAAGCTTTTAAACCTAGTAGTATGTAGTCTCTTACTATTTGTCTTTTTTTCTGATCTCAGGTTGATTTCATATTAAACAGCCGGAGAGCATTTTTAAATATCTATCAATTCTTCATTGTACAAATTTATTATTCGGATTCAGATTGATATTTTAATAATTATATAGAAATTCTTCCTATTCATAATGAACATTTGAGTCACATTTAATGCCATTCATTTTTAGACTATAGATATTACACTTATTCAAGTGTCATGGATTTGCAGCTACCTTTATCGACAAATACATTCATCCTATCTGGAATGAACACTGGAAAATAATTCTACACAGAAACCTTCACTTCTAGAATTCAAATTAGATTCAGAGCCAAGTGTTTGTTTTTTGGAAAGAGTGTTAGAACAGCTTGCCATAAATGCTTGTGGGTTTTAGCCCTGCAGTAGTTGTTTCTGCAGTTCAATCTGCTATAAATACTACTGGAGTCTGACAGCAAACCAAATCAGATAAGGCTTGGTTGATGGGACTTTATCTTAAATGCTGGCCACAATGAAGCATTGGACCAAGGTTCATTTGAAAGGCCATAAACTCAGCTGAAGAATATGCTGACCCATCTGAGGTTTAGCCCCGCTCCTATTGCCCAATGACTGCTGGAGATTAAATCCCAGCTCATGTAGAAGCTGATCTCTGATTCATTAGCTGAGCATGTAAACAGCATCCAGTTTTGCTTGTCAGGAAACACAGTGGTATCTGCACAGAGTGATCCATACATGTCAAACTGAAAGTGAAAAGGGTGAGCTTGGCCCCCTCAGACACAGAGAAGTGCATAAATATTCATGCTGGACTTATGTGCTGGCTCCTGTCTCTCCCTTGATCTCTCATACATGACATTCATGCCCAGTGATCACTCTGTCGGCTCTCAGTCATGTGAATAGCGGCGTCCTTAGAAATCCACTCAGAGTGTCCTGTAGCATCCTGATGATCAAAATATTTATCTTTTATGTCTCATTGATCGTTAATCCAACCACATTTGAAGAAATACTCCTGTACGGAATTTCAAGCTCTTGGTTTGAGTAACATTTCTGTGGTGCTACAGCAAAATCAAGAACCAGTCACCAGAGCAGACACTGAGAAGAAAGATACAACATACATAATTTATGAGATCGTGGTGATTTTTGTTCTTTTGCCAAATGTTGTCATTGAGATCATAAAGAAACCACTTTATGTTGCAAATAGTAGTTTCTGTGGTTTTGAAATTGTAAACAAACATCATTTTTAAAACAAATTCATTGAGTAAACAGCTGATTGACACAGGCTGTGTTTGGCTGCTCACAGGTTGCAACTAATAAGTTTCATGCTTAAAAGAAACACATGGACACTCACTGCTGTCACAACAGTTCTCCACTTGGGACATCATCATGCAGGTGCAAACTTTCTATTTCCTGTTGAAAGTCTGTTTTTGGTTTTTTTATGTACAAATATAAAATGTAAATTTAGTTAATTTTTTTAATGACTTTCCTAAATTGTACATTTTCACACTACTTTTAATAACTGTTCAGCATTATCTTTCAGTCTTCTATTCTTGCTACATGTTTTCATTGTTTCAGTGAATCTGGACGCTTCCATTCCCTTTGCTACTGTTACACCTGAATTTCCCCACTGAAGAATAATAGTTATAGATATATTTTATTCCTTTCAGGGCCACTGATGTTAAACATGAACATGTGTGTTTGCTGGATGAATGTGACTTTGTGTGACGCTCTTTAAATGATCAGTGTAAATACAAGGTGCTGTGTAACTTTAGAATTAGAATTAGAATGTCATAAAATGGTGTGGTTGGAGGTGGTGAGGCAGAGACTGGAGACCCAGGTAGGTGAAATGGTGAGTAATTTAATAACAAAAAGCAGTCCAAAAACAACAACAGTCCGCGGCCAGGCAGCACGGCTGAGCGGAAGCCAGGGCTCACACCGGTAGCATCTGGTCATACAGGCGGCTTAAACATGCAGACGTGTGACACTTACGACAAGGAACAAAGACACAGGAGGAACTAAATACACTGAGGGTAATCAAGGGAACAAGACACACCTGGGAACAATCAAGGGGAAGACAGGACAACAAGGAGACTTGGGACACAGAAAACTCAAATAAACATAACAGAAAAACACAGAACATGACAGAATTAGAATTCAACTTTGTCATTGCACAGTCACATGTACAAGCAACGAAATGTAGTTTGCATCTATCCAGAAGTGCTATACAGGATATAAATATTTATAAACAGGTGTATGAAGATATAAACAGAGAATAATATTGATGTGCTATAAATAAAATGTTTTGTACAAATATAAATATAAATGAGAGCTTATGTACATATTATACAAATTACACAGATTATACAGAATATACAGGAATATGAAGAATGGATTGTATATATATTAGTTGTTTTATAATACAGGTTAAATAATGGGAAATTAGATTTACAGATTATATAAAGATTGTATATAGATCATGTACATACATGTGAGGGGAACAGTCCAGGGATGGGGGGGATACAGTCCCAGTTTGTGTCAGGAGGCGTTCAGGAGCGTGACAGCTGTGGGGAAGAAGCTGTTCCGGTGCCTGGTGGTTCTGGTCCGTAAGCTTCTGTAACACCTCCCAGAGGGCAGGAGAGAGAAGAGTGTGTGTGCAGGGTGAGTCAAGTCCTTGTGATTTTGCCGGCCCTTTTCAGACACCGCTTCCTGTAGATGTCATTGATGGCAGGGAGCGATGCCCCGGCGATGTGCTGGGCAGTTTTCACCACCCTTTGCATCGCTTTCCGGTCGGAGACAGAGCAGTTCCCGTACCAAACTGTGATGCAGTTGGTGAGGATGCTCTCAATGGTGCAGCGGTAAAAGTTGGTGAGGATCTCTGAGGACAGGTGGTTCTTCCTCAAGGTCCTCATGAAGAAGAGGCGCTGGTGCGCCTTCTTGATGAGTTTGGAGCAGTTGGTCGTCCAGGTCAGGTCCTCGGAGATGTGGACTCCCAGGAACTTAAAGCTGTTCACACGCTCCACCGCTATTCCCTTGATGTGGATGGGTGGGTGGAGGTCAGCGTTCCTCCTGAAGTCCACGATGAGCTCCTTGGTCTTCTCGGTGTTCAGCTGCAGGTAGTTTTTGTCGCACCACTCAGCCAGATTGTCCACCTCCTCCCTGTAGGCGGCCTCATCGTTGTCTCTGATGAGGCCGATCACCGTGATGTCATCAGCAAACTTGATGATGGCATTAGAGCCATGGACAGGTCTGCAATCGTGGGTGAAGAGAGAGTAGTTTCAGTTCCTAAGTCACGTCTAAAGATACTCAAAACACTGAACTCTAACTTAGTTTGAGAATCTTTAACTACTTTTATAGCATACAGACATTACAGACATCTCCATGTACTCATCTGTTCACAGTTGAGTCATGGTGGAAACAAAATAGGTTGACATGAAGTCTGGGAGGCACAGAGTTTTTTTTTGTTGTTTTTTTTTTTCTTTTGCATTTTAATCTTGCTTACCTTTGGATATGATTTTCCAAAATTCTATAAATACTGCCATGTTGATCATTTTGATATGATTAGCATTTTTGTTATGTTTTTTGTTTTCAAGTCTTAGGAAACAAAGAATACAAAACAAAGTATCAAACTCTTTCATTAATCTAATTATTAAAAGTTAATGTGTTAAAATGGAAAACCTGATCACTGATCTGGGTGTCAACAAAACTGACAAAAACAACCCTCCCTTATTACAGAACTTTTATTATATTGATTTTCACAAATTGTGGTTCAAGAACAGAAAAGACTTTGAGGCTGCAGATGTTCTCATGAATCCCAAATATCAGGAGCACAGTAACAGTGACTAAGTGTTGCTCAGTTATTGGTGGGATAGTGTCTTCTCCACTTGTTCAATGTTTTCTAAGACAGGAGTTCATAATGACTTCACTGCAGCCCCCGTCCTTAAGATCCAGATAATAAACTCAACTCTCATCTTGGCTGCTATTAAGATACTTATGGCTCATTTCTCTCTGCTGGTATCCTCTCTAATCAAGAGGGACTGTCTGACCAAACCTCAAATATTACCCAATGAGAGAAGGAAGATTTTCTACTAAAGAAACCTCAAGTATCTCAATCCAAGAACAAACACAGAAGCCATTTAGCTGCCATTACTATGCTTTCCTACACTCTGCATACCACAGGTCCACTAACTAATGTTAGTGGACCTAGTAACATTGCAGTGCATCGGAGACACTCTGAGTTCATGTTTTTGCAGTGCATCGGAGACACTCTGAGTTCATGTTTTTAAAATGTCTGGGTGAGCCATTTGGATTTGAGTTGATTCTGTAATATTTTGAAGTACTGAATGCATCACCGGTCCTCTGAGAAACCACAGCTTCTATAAGCAAAGTGATCCAAAAATTATTTGAACATTGTCACTTTCTACCATAAATATTTACTGTATTGAAAACAAAAGCTGTTTCATAAAAGACGCAGGTTGTTGAGGAAATGGATTGTTTGCTCTCAGCTCTCCAGGTGATTCATGCTTAGAATAAAATATGTGTTCTTAGCTCCACTTCAATGTGCATAAGCGTCTCTCACAAGTTCTGGTTCATGTGGCAATATTTACTCAGAGATACTGACCAGTATCAGGCCCACATAGTTACCTTCAGAAAACCTTTGTACACATCTTTCAGAAGAACAAATCAATAAAATGAGAAGAAGCTGCATTCACTGCCACTAAGTGCACAAAGAATATATGTCTACATGTGGGTAATAACACCTTCCTGCATTACAAATGATGAGTCTGAACCAGAAAGACTATATGACATACAATATGGGTTACTATGTGGCCATGCTTCATGAAATGTGGTTTGTATCCAGGTTCAAGGTGGAGTAGATGAGGACCGCAGCTTGTTTGTTCACTTGATGCTGGCAGAAGTATTATCTTCTGCCAGCCATTCATCTCACGCTGCCCAGAACCTTTAATTGCCCTGTGTGTTCGTTCAAACATGCTGGTGGAGTCAAACTGATGGAGGAGGTAGCAAATCTATCAGCCTTTAATAAGTAAACAGAAAATCTTCTCTACATCAGAAGAGATCTTGAAGCACAATCTCCAGTTATGATGTGGTTAGTTTTCAAGTCGTGTTGGTTGCACTGCAAAAACTCAAAATCTTACCATTTTTTGTTTTTTTAGTGAAGATATCTTAGTCATAGTTGAAGCAAGACAAAACTAACTTACAAGTAACTTTCAGCAAAACACAGGAGCTTATTTTAAGTTAATAATCACTGAGTATAGATTAAAAAGTACAAGTTCTTCTGGCAGATTATTTTACTCATCACATAGCAAAAATGTTTTGTTTTTAGTGAAAAAAAATCTGCCAATTGAGCCAGTAGGTCTTTTATTTACTTTATTCAAGAATTGTTTACTTAAAACAATCTCCTATATCATCCTGAAAATGTACTTGTAAGTTAATCTTAAGTAAAGTAAAATGGGGGGGGGAATCAAATAAATGACAAAAATAACAGATGAAAGGCTGTTTGCCACCAGCAGCAGCAGGAGCTCAGCTTGTGACTAGACAGATATTGCGTTAGGTCATAAATAAAGATTTCCTTTGGTTGTCATTTTGATTTATGGAAGTCAAATACACATTAATAAGTTACGACTTTGTGAGTTTGGTGTCCTGATCCCTTCTTCTCTTTCCCGTGTCTTTCAATGAGGGATTTCAGCTCAATGACTTTAATAACATGCATGGATGATTGGGCTTTTTTAAAGAAAGTTGTTGGAGCTTTTCATTCCCTTCTCTCCTCTTTCTGCTGTTAGTCAGGAATCAATGGCCTCTTGCCTTTTTAATGCCTTCTCCAGGATCTCACTAAAAGTCAGACATACTTCAACGTCCCTGCCTGCACTGTTGCCTCTTCTTTTCTGCTCAAAAATGACTACAAATAATAAAGATAATGTTCACTTAGTAACGATTTCCAATTTTCTCCATACTTGTACCCCGTTATTAGTTTGATCAGTGTGGCAGTGGAAATTAATTGTCTTTTCACTTAGAGGAGACATTACCATGATTAATTTCAGGATCGAGTGGATGAAACTGGAGGATCGGTGCAATATGAGAAGTGAAATCAATTTGCTGTGATGTGAGGACAGCCAGGAAATGTGGGGTATAAACAAGTATGAAATTACCTTCTCCGTCTTTCCCTCTTATGGGAAGAGAGCGTCATTTGGCAGGGCCTCTTTGTGGGGGAACTGTGACCCTCCTTGGCCTTCATCTGGATGAGAGGAGCTCGCAAATGAAATCCTCTCCATCTACCAGCCATTATTTCAAAATCACGCACTCACCTGGACACCAGGAAATCAATTTACAGCCACGGACAAGAACAAAGAATTCATTCAGGACCTTTCTTTTCAGGTTTTAATCTGTTGATTCTTCACATCTTCAAACGATAAAGGATTCAATTTATGCTGGTTGTGTGGTGTGAGACTGTAGTTGAAGTAGGACTCAAGTGGATGCATAGTCAGAGGCAGGACAAAAGGCAATATTAAGACTTTGAGGAGGCCTTGGAGGGAAACAGGAACATGAGCAGGAAATGAGGAAACAGCAAACCAGGAGAATTCAGCAATGTGCTAAGCAATTACCAGATGGGGAGCAGGTGGGTGATTGGTAACGGGTGGAGCTGTGAGAAAAGACCAGGCAAGCAGTCTGAGGAAAAGAGAATAGAAGAAGGCAGATAACACACTACAGGGACAGGGTCATTTAGATAGAAGAAATTAAATGAAACGGTGAACCAAAGCCCAGATGAATTGCTTAATTTGATTGTAACTCGACGTTTTGTGTTTCACGCAGCATGTAAATGACAACTGATTATAAAAACCCAGTTTCTGCCTTCCAGGATTAGTCCAATTGAAGTAACGCATCTGATGTCAGTTCAAAGTAAAACTTGGAAGCTGCCTTGCTTGCGTTGGCTGCTGTAAGAGATGCTAACATGAATGTTGATTTTCCTGCCTGTTTCACTTCCTGTGTGTCTCTGGATTCAACGAGTTGTTGAATTCAACGAGTTGTTGAATTCAACGAGTTGTTGAATTCAACTCGTGTTTCCTTTCATTGCACACTTTTAAAAGAAAACCATTGAGGTCAAGCTGGACCTTGGAGGTTTACAGCAATCTCTCATACATGACTTCAGAGGCATGAAGGCCAAGGGAGAGACTCTGTCCTTGGTAACCAGTTATAATATCCAGAGATTGAAAGTCTCTTCCGCTGACAGATCAAGATAGATGGCTGAAGTCTCTGTCCTGTCTTGGCGTGCTGAGGATCCATCCTGCAGGTCCAACGAAGACAGATGGGCTCTAATATGAGACAATTTTGGAGGAAGCTAACTGCCATTGTTCAGACTGCTGGGAGTATTGAGATGGACGGGCTGGCCAGTTTAAGTTCCATGTTTTTGGGGATGGACTCCTCACCTGAATCTGGGGGGACACACACAATGTTTTCCTGAGAGCAACTGAGGCAGAGCAGTGATGCATGAGAGGAGCAATCCCCCAGCTTTCTGTATGGTGGGTCAATAAAGGAAGATGATGGTGAGGGATCTCATTGAGATGCTTCAGACTGAAAACACTGCTGGTTCTTCCTCTCAGTCCCATTGTGGGCCACTGAGTCTGTGATTAGACATGAAATGCTGCACCAATATCACACAAGTTTTGAGTTTCTTACACAGAATGTAAAAACAGAAGCTCTATTTGACTCCTTCCCCGTAGAAACCATATTGGCTCAGAATTCTCAACAAATTCCCCTCTAACTTCACTTTTTTCCATTTAATCTTTTAAATAGCATAGCTTGGACTCACAAACATGTCCGTTGTTAGAGGTGAACGAGTCTCATTAATATTTAATAGACAGATATAATTTAGCAAATTAAATCCTGAATGACAAAGTAACCAGGCGGGGATTTTAAGCTTTGGTTATACATCAGAACATCAACTGGAAGCAGCGACTGAACTGGCATTTTTCTGTTATAACCCAGTTCAGTCGCATTTTTCTGTTAAAAATGCGACTGAACTGGCATTTTTCTGTTGTGCCTGGTTAACATCAGACACAAAGAAAACACATTTCAAAATACAACATGTATTCAGCTGAACAGAACAAGTTCTTTACTTGTCTGTTTCTTCTTCAAACTACTTTTTTATTGTTGGTTTTGTAACTTTATCCAATAAAAACATCAAATGCTCACTGAATGGTCATTTTTCTTATTTTGAGAATCAATTTTTTTTTCTGTTATTAAAATAATCCTAGGTTTTAATTCTGTCTCTTCTATACGCACTGTGCATATTATGGGCATACCTAAATATTCACCTCACCCTCTACTAGTACATTTGTTAAAGTAAGTAAGGCATTGTTTATAGGTGGACAGTAAAATGATTAGCTGTTTGTGACAAACAAAGGTCACATCCAATTTAAATGCTGAGGTTAAGCTGCAAGCTTCATAACTCAGGAATCTGTTTCGTTCTTCGTTTGGTTCTCTTCCTTAGATTGAAAAATGATAAATCAGACACTTTTGACTGATTAAGGGGATGAATATATGGATCCTCAGACTGTAGATATAAAAGATGGACCACACAAGGTCTACGTGGTCATTTTTTATGAGGTCATGTCTGGGTTTGCCCGGCTAAAGTGTGACTTCTTAGTATCCAGTACAAGGCCACTGTAAAGAGAGATGGATTCTTACAGGATGTGTTGCTCTTCACAACAGTCGTATTTAATTCTAACATTGTTAGATGACTGTAACTCTTCAAAAGTGGAAAGTGGACTTCCAGGAGCCCAGCACGATGCTGCAAACATGACAGCACTACTCTGCATCCTTATCAAATTCTAAAGCCTCATGATCATAGTTTAAAATACATTCTTTGACTTGCAGTTACTTTCCTACATGGCTGGTTTATTGCTCTTTTGAATATTTTTGAGTCTGATTAACTGTTTGATGTCAGAAGCAGGAGGAAACAATCCAGAGACAATATAGAAATGCAATAACTTAGATGTGGCTGACATTTCCAATATGAACTTGTAGACTGTTTGTCACAGCTCTATTGAATGACTGGATGAAATTAATATGTTTAAGTCAGTATCATCATGTATGTATAAAACTACTCACCTGGTTTGTTGGCTTTGTCTAAGACAGATGTCTCAAAGTTCAGTGTTGAAGGTCGATGTCCCAAACATCGTGATCTACCGGTCGATCGCAGGAGTCGATCTCGGCAGTAGTTGACAAACTAAACTCCGCCAAGATGCTGAGACCAGCACTTCCTATTATGATGCAAAATAGGAGTTTAAATGAGCTAATCGACCTAATTTGAGAGGCATATTAATAATCGATAACTACATATCAAGCCTGGAAACCTGATATTGTAAAGGACAGAATGTTATGTTTTTAACGTAATCTTTGCTTGGCTTGCGGAGCGGAAGCGGTTGTCGCGGCAACAGGTGTGCTTAATGACAAAGGGAGAGAGAGGGTAAAAAGGTGCGTGTGGTTTTGAGTTGATCACCTGTTCGAGTTATTTTATCTTTGTTTACCTTCGCTGTGGTTCATCACAGCCACTGGAGTTTCTGAACGTTCAATAAACGACAAACTTGGACTAATTACCTCGTTCGTTTACAGTAAACGTTACAACAAACATCAAATAGGACAACTATATTTGATTAAGTTTTAACAAACAAATGGCTTCTACCACAATGATTATGTGAATTTAAATTAATTATATCCCAGATTCAGAAGAGTTGCCTTTACCTCTGCAGAGATCTTTGGTTCCTTCTATCAGTCTCTCATATTGAAGTCGTCAAACTAAATTTCTGATCCAACATAACAGGGTTCATTCAAACTCCAGCTAAATCATTCCAAATACAAGGAATGGGGAAAAAAGTAGTGGTAGGTAGTGTTTGTGGGTTAGATTTAGGGCCTTATAGACATAAGGAAATGCCTTTCCCAGTTTTGAAACACGTTTCTCACTCAAGCAAATCCTGTGTCTGAGTGAAAGCACTTCGACTAAACATAATAAAATATTTGACAGCATCCTCAGAGGATCTTGTTAGTAGAACTTCTTGACAGCAAATAGAAGCTTATCCTGTAAATTGAAATTTCACAAGGTCATGATGGAGAAAGTTCAGAAGGCAACTGTCAATCATTGCAGTGAAGAAAAACCAAGAGACATTTTATACTAAGTCAGACTCTTCATTAACATAGGAAACATTTTCAACTTGAACAAGAGCAAGCTGATGACTAAATGAAAGCTTTTAATGCTGTTTGCCACTATATAATATAACCATTCCTTATTACAGTACTTAATATATCCTGTATTATGTGAGGTATCTGAAAGATACCTTATATCAGAGGGGACAAGTTAGGACTGCAGTCATCTTCCTCAGCAATATATTAGTAAAGTTTGTACCATGTGATTTTACATTGCTCTGTCAAAAAATGGATGGAAAGTCAGAAAAAATGAGGAATACATCCAGCAGCCATCTTGGATTCCTCAGTGCCTCTCAAAATTGCATCAAAACAACAAAAAACATTAAATCTAAACTAGAATTGAAAACAGTTAACAGACGGTATTCTGTCCTCACACAGGTGTGCTAGACTGCTTAAGACAGATAGCGAACAAAAAATAAATAAAAACTCCAAACTTTGAGTAGGCTGAACTTTTATTTCTCTTTTTTGTAAAAAGACAAAGATACTTAAGACTTGAACAAGCTGTCGCTCAGCCAAGTTGCATGCCAAAAAATGCTGGACAGACTGAATTTTAATAAAACAAAACCTAACTCAAATACTACCACAAGGGGGTGGAAAGATAACAGAAAATAGGATACTAATAATTTTTTTTGTATTTCAATACAGACTGGGTTCCCAACCCTACCAAAAATATCTGTTCTGGTCTCTCCAAGTGTTCTCCTTCCCTCATCCTGTCAGCCAAACCTAATCAATCACTTCATCCCATTCTTACTTTGATCCCTATCCTCCTTTTCTCTGGAGAAAATCTTGGGTGTGATTTTGGGAACTGATGGTCTGATGGGCCAACCCCATCACTTCCACATTGTCTGACCATGACATCTGCTGCACTCTTTCTGAGTATTGCACTAAGACTATGGGAAGGTTAAAGGAAATGGTACAAAGAAAAGAAAATAACAAGGCATCAGAAGTTGCAGTGGTACAAAGGTGTGGAGAACATTGTCTAGTACTTAGTATTATCTGAGCCTTGATTCAATCCCTCAGCCTACCTGAGTGTTGTTGCGGACCATCTCCATCCTTTTATGGTCACATTGTACCCATCTGTTTATGACCAATCCACCAACTCAAAGATCAGATCATGGTTTCTTGGACATTATAGTAAGTTCACTGCATCTTTAGCCAACAGTAAACCTTTGGGGTGTGGTGGAACTTTAGATTTTCATCATTCATGTCCAGCCACCAAATTAGCAGCAGCTCTTGGATGCTATCGTGTTGCTCTGAACCAGATTCTTTGAGGAATGTTTCTAACAACTTGTTGGATTTATACCACAAAGATTTAAGGCACTTAAGAAGGAAACAGCAAAGCAAATTTCATGAAAAGATTGGTGAGGATAAGGTGCTGCATCATCCAGAGGAACATCCATTAGTAGTAGTGCTGCTTGCCCTTTCATTCACCAGGACTCCTTGTTTTGATTTTGTTTCACAGAGGAGAGACTCCATTATCAACTGAGAATGTGGCTTTGGAACTATGTATGTTTTTTTTCTTTCTGGGTGTCTGGAAAAGATGAATAAAAGAAGTAAATGTTCCTTCTAAATATCACAGAAACTAAAAAGTCACTTGTTTTGCAAGTGTTCTGGGTCAAAGGTTAGTTTGAAGTCAGCACGCTATCAACAGATGACAACAGGTTACTATGGTTGGATAGCAAAGCAGGTTTAAAAAGTATCATTTTAACAGTAATTCTCTTTCATTCATGCACACAGAAGACATTCCATTAGCCTGCATTAAGCCAGAGCTTTAAAGGAGGCTAACTGTTGCCATATACACTCTCATTGACTGTTGTTTCCACATCTTCTGGGCCTCTGGACCCTGATCCAGAGCAATGAAATCAAACTAAACATTATTAATCTGCCAGGATATCTTTCAGCTCTATCAATCCATGTTACAGCTCCAACGTTGAATACTAACTGTCCAATGTGCTATTACATGAACATGACAGATATGTTTCTTTTAATATGAATTGATTAATGGATACCTTTCTTGGCATCCCACAGAAAATGATAGAAGTCAGCAAGTTTAAATGGTTTGCCAATCTGCAGAGCAGTGGTGTTTCCGTGCAGTCTGAGTCAGGTAAGATTGTTTTGCCAGGTTAGCAGTTCATTATCCAGCAGAAAGTCTCCAAAGAGCAGTGTTTTCCTGGCAGACACCACCATGACCCCAACACCTCCTCTGCTACTGCTCATAATGCTGCTACTACTTGAGCCACGCAAGTCCGTCTGATTAATTAAAAGTTTATGGTTGAATTTAAAGGACGAGTGGTTATTATAACTCTCTTCCACCTTTCCACACACACACACATCTCTCACACACACTCTCACTGCACTTTTGTAATGCAGAAATACTGATGTTTCTGCACGAAATACTCTTGAATACAAATAATATTTAGTGACCCCCACATTTGTACAATGCTCTCTAGAAGGTTGCATTTTTATGGTTTCAACATTTATATTTCTTTCCATGGAATATTTCCTGCTGCTTGGTAAAAAGCACATCCTTGTTCTATAATTTGTTTTGCACACAGGGTCTGGATTGCCAGCTGTTGAGAAACGATTGCTTTCTGGAGGCTTGGACTCTGTTGAAATTTTGAAATTTACCCAATTCCTAATGTTTGGCCATAACAAAAGAACTATTATTTAACAAGAGATAGTAGACAAATTTACCTCAGGATGCAAATAGGAAATGAAATCCATTGGGAAAATGACTGAAGAGTCAGTTCTGTGGAAAGTTGTCCACTGCAAGGGCTCATCAAGGACATAGATCTGCTCTGTTGGAGCTGGGCACAGGCTGAATGAGTGCTGGATTATCCACTTAAAGCCTAAACCAATCTCTTCTTTTTGCATATCGCTGAACCATCACTTAACATTTCACCTCCACACTTCAACTTCAGCAGTGTTATAAAAGTGATGTGTATTACCTACTAAAGGAAATGGGAGCATGAAATGGCCCATAAATCCCAGCAAGCACAGGTCCAGAAACACGCTGCTGACATCTCCTCTAACTCGGGTCTAAATATTATGACACACTAAAAGCGGCTCTATTTGTGTGTATGAGTGGAGGTGAGATGTGGCACTTGAAAACAACTGAAGTGTGGTTTCTTTCCAAAATAAAAGCTTACAAAATAAAACAAACAAACTTATGATTATTAAACAAAGTTATGAATCCTCTGTGACAGAGGTTTCATAAAGATGAAGAACCTACACCTTATGCAGGTAGAGACTTTGCTCCGTGAGTTTAAAATGATTTGAAAACTTTTTGGAAATCTTATATACACCATGGATGAATCCAGATGACCTCTGACCCCGGGTACATTCTGACTTGGGATCCCAGCTTCACAACAAACAAGCCACTGAGTTATCTGTGGAAGCAAACAATAAATCATGTTATCACAAATTGACACTATCATGTCAAAATTATGCAGTGTTGATAACGTTTATTGAAAAAAGTATTTTGGGTTTTTTTTTTAACATATTTTTTTAAAAAAACTGGCAGCGTTGCAACAGTATATTATGAGACAGATAATAAAAAAAATCTAACACCTCTGTACACCGCGCTGTCAATTACCCCTGTGTGATTGGCTGTGCTTATATCCAAGACATTTTCAAATATATATATTCCACTACTAAGTTTAGTAAAACTTTGAATAAACATTTTTGTTTTGCCCAACAAGTAAAGTTGATTCTTCCAGGGATTTGTGAGTTCACATTGTGAATTTTAAACACTTTAAACATTATAGTTATATAGAAATGAGAACAAACAGAACATAACTTCAGATAAACTTCTGCATGTTGTTTGACTTGTCTTTTGGCACTGGTTAGAGGATGCTGAGTGATCAGGATTAGGATAAAACTGCAGGGCATCGTCCCATCCTGTCATGTTACATAGTATAAAAAAATGACACAACATGCCAGAACATTGCGCTGTTGTGAAATAATATGCAACATGACTTGACATACTGTAGACGCTATTTCGCCACAACAGGCTGCAGGGTTTCATGTCTTGACTTGAATGAGGGTAATAACATGTGTCATGACTTTGTAGAATATTCATTTTATGCTTTATGAGTCATGGCCTTTAGACAAACTTTATTTCCGATGTACCCTCTGTTCTTAGATGTGAAATAGTTTTCAGGCTTTTTATTTAGGTTGAAGCTAAGCTACAGAAAATTTTGTTTTTGTCACTTCAAATGCAAATGCATCAGAACAGTTTAATGTGTTCTGGGTTTAGAAGGAGCTCACTCAGATGTTTCAACTAAACTTCTCTCTTGATCTACTAAACTCTTCCTTTTGGCACAGCCCTCTCATTTCATGTGGGCTCATCTTTCTGCAAAGTGATAATGGCTGCAGTGTTTACTTTCAAGGTAAGCTTTGCCAACGCAAGGAGACCATGATTACTTCCACATCTGTCCCTTTTTTTAGCCGTCAGTATGATGATTAAATTGGAATTGTGGTGTTAACTGGACTCTTTCTCGGCATCATCTGTGCTGAGGATACTATACGACTGAAATGACGTTTTCTGACGATTCTATGTCTGGGCCAAAATTCAAATGTAACAACAAAGCAAATTGTTTAATCATATAATTTTTGCATCTAATCACTTCTGTTGTTTCAGATACTTCAAAATATCTCCATATAAACTAAAGCTACAAAGTTGGGGCTTTGGAGGTGGGACGAGACTTCTGATGATGAATATGGACATTTGACAGAGAAGAAGCTGTTTGTAGCTATTAAACTGAACTACAGACTCTGATCTGAGATTGATTACATTTGCATCAGTTTTAAACCAAAAAACTACTAGTTTCATTTACTACATAAATAAGACAGGGTCTGTTTGGCTGTTGTTGAACCTTTGCTAGAACTACTGGCAATGTTACTGGCAAAAATAAAAACACCAAAGAAGACAACAGGAAGTGGTAGGAGGAAGACGGAGCCCCATGATTTCTAATGACTTATCGCATGAACAAATTTATTTACGTTTGGTTGTGATTTAATTTTCCATTTAATGGAAACACTGCAATTTCAAAATTGTACTGAATATTGGAAAACATAATATCGGAAAACAGTTTGGGCATAAATAATCGAACAGTGAAAAGAATGACCAACAATTCTACCTGGATGTCAACAGGTGAGAAGACTGATCAAAAGTAAGAATAATGTCACTGAATGTAGAAAAAAAGTGCATGAATTAATTATTTGAGGTTCACAACAAGTACATGGGCAACATGAGTTTAGCCACAATCAACCCATATGGTATATACAGATTTGGGTCATATAGACAAGGCCACTTGTGGTATGCCATAATAAAATCTGCCCATCATTGGCAGAACTGGCCCCGTTCTGGTTGAAACACTGGTTGCCATGCCAGCAGTGATGATTTGATGTGGATCAGACATTTTTGTTAGGTAGGAAATACAAACAACACAAAAGTATGAAAGAAATATTGTTCAGCTTTTTGGAATGTCACATTTAAACAAAGAGGTGGCTGTGATGGCAAGCCATGGACCCGGGGGACCATGAGGCCACATCAGAGAGAGAGCCCTACTGTCTGGCTGCTGCTGTGTAAACTCAGTGGATCCATCGCAGGAAGCGATGGATCTCTGAGGAAACCCTCATTGTCATTGAGCTCAGCCTTTCTAAGACACCTGATCTGAATCCAATCACAGCAGCCGCCTCTGTGTGCTCTGTGTGAGCAGCAGCCGCCCAGGAGACCCAAGCTGCCACCGGCTGACGCTGGCTGCTCCGTCCACATGAATCTAATGTGGACCCAGCCTCCTCCCACAGGACAAACTGACATTAGACAACCACAACCAGAAGAGCATCCAGGCATGTGGACTGTTCTGTGTCAGTCTGAAATTATTTGAGTAAAAGACTACAAGAGTGTTGGGAATCAGAATTCATATTGTTGATTAATCTAAAACTAATAAAGGTAAGAATAGTAAAAACTAGATAAAAACAGAACAATTAAAATGATGTCACAGTTTTCAAATTGTGAATATTGAGAACCCAGATTAATTTTATGAACAACTTGGAGTATGTTATTTAGTTTTGACTAATTCAAATTTCCTTCCAAAATGTGGTATATTTTTCTTCATATAGCAACACCAGAAATGTGCAATAATAGAGTCTTAATCCAAGAAATAAATATTTGATTAAATTCCAACTGAAATAGAAATCAATAACCACTGGAAAAATTCACTCTTAGTTAATTTATTTATTCATGCATTGGTGATTTAAGAGAACGGACGCTTTTTTTGCCACTCAAAAAAATGTCAGAGCAAGAGCAGGCCACTCTGAAAGGAGATATAAAAAGTGAAATAATCCCATATATATATATAAATATATATGTACATAAAACGTACTTTGCTCAGGATGAACAAAGGACATTTTTGAGCTACTATAGAATGAATAAAAATCTATTAATGGTGTACATGAAGATTTTTGGAGCTCAAATTATCCTGATAAAACATTTGAAGTGATCCTATCAATTGTGGTTCACTATCCCGTGGTCATTGAAGCTGGGGTATGTAACTTATTTTTTTAGAAAAGTTTTTAACATATTTGTTAAAACTCTCACCATATTGTGACAGAATAATGTGAGACAAGAAAAGATTGATGTCCTCCAACTCCCCCCAGTGTTAACACTGCCATCTGAAGAAATGTCCGGCTCGCAGTCAAAGACAACCAATCAGAGCCTTGAGGAGTAGCTTAGCACTGTCATTCAATTTTGTGCATGTTAGGGTTAGGGTTAAAATGTGCTAATGGCAGAGAAACAACTTCAAACTCTTTGTACGCCGTTGTCGGTGGCTATGCTAACTAGCTTGAGCATTCACTGCGGGCTCTGCTGACAGGAAGAAGCTGTAGCATTGCAAAGTGCATGATGGATGACGTGAACAGCATGTATATAAGCATGATAGACAGCACTAACACCATCCGCCTGGCTCTGATCGGTTGTTTATGACGGTGTGCTTCAAGTGTTATCACTGGGAGGAGGATAAGGAGCTCAGCTTTTTCACAGTTGATTGTGCTATGTTAATGATTGTCACGACAAAGAGACACCTTTAACAAACCTCACATGCCTCAACACACGAGGGAATCAGAACATTCAGAGAAACATGGGATGTGCATGCAAACTAATTTGTGCTGTATTTCATGAGAATGTGATTTAGTGTCATGTTTCATCTTGTGGAGTACTCAGTTGTACAGTTGTTGGTCCGGGATGCATGAGACTTGATTTGAACTGTAAATAGTCTCAAGTAGACAAAAGATCATGCTTGTGGCAACAACAGAAGATCTATCACTGATTGAGAAAACCAAACTCCCCAGCATGAATAGTTGGTGATTACTGGAATGTACAACAGGTGAGTGACAGCTGGCCAGTGCAAAGAGCTGAAACACTGAAGCAGCTACAGGCATCACCAAAGTGTCACCAAAGACCAGAGCAGGGTCGACTGTGGTTGTATCGATTAAAACAGATCCAATTAGACAGTGGATCTCATTAGCAGAACTTGGGACAGTGCACACAGAATAGCTCATCATAAGAACATTAGCATATTAGTAGTCTGGGAAATGCAGCAGATGAAGCTTTGAATGCAATTAATAAGATCTTATGAGCTTCCATCACATCATTTATCATCTTTCCATGGATGGCGGCATATTCATAGCAAGTGCTACAGTGCTACATGGCATAGTTAAGCTATGCCATTCTTCAAATTTAATATATATGTTAAATGTTTTTGCTTGGTTTGTGCTGCTTTCCCACTGGGCATGTGCCCACATCAAAGTTTTACCTTTTTTGATATATATTTTTGCAGGACATCAGCACAAAGATAGCACTTAGAGACAAAAACAAGTAGTTTTTATTTTTCTACCTTGTTGATCAAATTCGGGCACTTTGGAGCTAAAATGTAAACTGCTGATACCATGTGAGACAGGGACATGTGCTCAGTAATGTGTAAGAAGTCATGGTATTATTTGACAGAATATTTCTGAAATAAGTATTTTGCTTTTGATTGGCTATGTGGGATGAACTAATTTATGTGTGATGTTCAGTATACTCAGGTTGGAGTTTGGTCTTTCCCCTTCTACCCTGTAGGGCTTTATACATTTGAATGAAACGATGTCTCTCTCCTCTGTCTCTTTCTCATTCTCCTGCTGTACCATTTTTTTGTCTCTATTAAGTAGATGAATGAAAAGGGGAAATGAGCCTGAGGGAAACTTATTGTGCCTCAGTGGTTGATATCACTGTCAGAGGGTAGATATGATGCACTGAATGAAAAGGGAGACCAATATCTCTCTTTTATCTGTGACTGTGTTGGGTTCTCTCACATCCTGCAGCTGGGATATTAACATGTCCTTAAGTGGCTCACCGGGTTAGAGAAGACTGTATGTATGGACAGGCTGTTGAGGATGTTCAAGAGAAAATGAGTGACTTTTGTCACTCATTTTCAGTTGGAAATCAATCATGAAAGTATCAAGGTTTGCTATCTTGTCATGTACATTCAAGGATAAGAGGTTTCATAAACAGGTGATGAGCCTCATCATAACACACATCCGACATAGACAACTCTTTATTTTAAAGCTGCAATAAGAAGCATGTCACACACTTTCTCTGTGCATCGAAGTGAAAGAACACACGCACCAATCCAGTTTGTTTCAGCTGAATAGACAAAGTGATGGATTACTCCACTCTCTGCATACAGGATGGCACACATTAACATTTGTACTGATTCTAGAAACAGCATTATTTCCATAAATGCAATCATGGCAGAAATCCTCAGACACTAAGGCTGCTGGAGTCAGCATGTCTGCTTGGTTGCTATATCACATTCTGCTACTATCAACACTCAATCTGGAGATGTCTGCAACGTGGTAACTGTCTTTTGGGAGAATGGAGAGTCGAGTCAGAAATGTACAGCTGAACATGCTCTGTCTACAGAGTATCTAAGATACTCACAATATTGGGGTTTGGTTCAGTGTTGGACAGATAGAAAACTTCCAACAAATTGCAGCATATACTAAAGACTACATCATCCCGTTTTAAAAATTCCAGAGTTCTGAATGTAGCCTCAACAGAGATGTGCTTAACATTCAAGTGTTAGAGCAATAAGTCCCGGCTATTTGCCGTTTTGGGGAAATTGTATTAACTAAATAAAAATAACAACAAACCATCGTCCTCTTCCTACTTCCTGACTTCTTCATGGTTTTTGCTAAACGCAACATTCGGCTGTTGATCATGTGACTCATGTGAGTGGAATGTGTTCATCTCCTTGATGTATGATGAAATCTGGATTCTCTGATGAACTTGTTGAATATTAATTAAACTGCATAAAAATCAAACTAAAATTTAATTTTCAAAAATTGACAGTTTTTTTTTATGCTGTCAGTTGAAATGGCAAACAACAAAAAAGTCTAATATAATCTCTGGTTGCCAAGAACTAAAACATGTTCAAATGTTGAATTGCTTCTTCAATACTGCTCACAGGTGTAGGATTTACAGCTGTACAAACTGATTTTTCAGTCTGAAACAAGAAATAGTAGTGTTTATTTTCAGAGAGCAAAAAAGAATGTTCCTTGGATATTCACTTCATATCATTTCGTTGTTTTACTCCACAGCTTATGAAAGCCTCTGTAACCAGCATCACGTAGTTTTTCACAAGTTATGTGCAATATGTTAACTTCACTGCCTGCTTGCTGCTTGAGACATGTCCCGATGCATCTACAAAAAAGGAGAGAAGTCAACAAAAAATATACATGGGGAATGTGGGGAACAGTGCAGTTCAGATTCATACCCCGGAGTCACCTTTAGTGCAGAGTTTGCTTTCCAAGGCCTGGTGACATTATCAAACAGATTGCCATTTCAAATATTTGCAGAGCTCAGCAGGTCCAAATGTGGTATAAGTGAACCGTAGCTCTCCTTCTCGCTGCCAACCAAGCCATGCATGGCCATTTCATCACAAGCACTGCTTTACAGACCTTTACTGAGCAGACAATGCAATTTAAGGACCAGGTACTTTCTCTTTAAACAGGTCATCACCCAGCACTGACTCCTAAGTGTGCAAAAATAATTTTGAAGCCCTCACAGTGAATGATTAATTTGGATATTTGCAGTAAGGCAGCGTTTAAATCATTATGTTTAAGTTGACGAAAAAAGGTTTCTCTTGCAGTGCAACACCTTATCTGAGGGAAGATGAAATCATTGAATTACAAAGACACAAACCTCTGGGGAATTTCCCTTTAAAGACTATGAACCAAGAAATA
The DNA here is from genome assembly GCA_911649635.1 of Poeciliopsis gracilis. Lineage (NCBI taxonomy): Eukaryota > Metazoa > Chordata > Actinopteri > Cyprinodontiformes > Poeciliidae > Poeciliopsis > Poeciliopsis gracilis. The sequence goes on along the minus strand of CAJVRI010001057.1, from coordinate 211,472 downwards.
CTTAACATTATTAGAAACAGCTAATAAAACATTAGTGCAGTGAAAATACTCTTTCTAAATAGCTTAACTATTAGGAATCAGATAAATGACAGCTTGGCATTCTAAACTTTTTTTTAAATTATGTAATTATAGATGAAGGAAAGGAAACTCGCATAACACATCATAAAATGTCCTGCTGATTAAGGCATTTATGATTGGAGTGCTTTACCGCCTAGCTTAGCTCTGTGAATGCTGTCAAACAGCACAAGAAGAAAATATGGCTCATGACAGGAGCTCCTGTCACTCTGACTTTTACATGCCTGTTAAATTCCCGACTGTAAATTTTAGATATTTTTAAAGGCTGCTGCCTCAGAACATTTAGCAGACTCTATGGTTCAGATTTGTGATTTATGGATTAGTTTTCCAAATTTATGAGTTTTTACGAGAAAATGGTAAAAGAGAAAAAAAAAGATAATTGTCAAAGAAGAAAGGAGAGAGTCACATGGAAAAATAAACCTGCTTCCTAATGTACGTCAGTTTTTAAAAGTAAATAAGGCTTTACAACATTTGCAGAACTCACAGTGCATCAACGGCTAGTACTGCTGACTCACAAAAAATAATAAGAGACAAATCCCAGCTTACAAGGTATTGTTTCACAAATATTAGCCTGATGATTAGTGGTTCAAAATGATGGCTTTAACACTGAAATTAAAACTATTTCAGACCAGGGACCTTTCAGTTGAAAGGTCCAATGTTCTGTCAGTTCAGCATACACTTTTAGAGTTTGCATGTGTGTATGCATGAAGAGATCCACAACATTTAGAGGAGCTGTCAGAAAGAAAATAAGCAGAAAAATCACTCAATTATTCAATAATACAACATAGATTCAGATCTTTGTTGAATCATTTGGTTTCAGTCGATGTTTATGTTTACATGACAAATTAATGTAAACTTATATTCAAGCTAATATCCATTAAATACTGTTGGGCATTAAATGAATAGCTTCCTACACAGTACAAGCCAAAAGGCTTGACCCAGTCCAGCTCCAATTGAGTGGTGCTGCAACTCTCTCTGCTGCTGCAGCTCTGTCTCACAAGTCCAACTAGATTAATGCAATATTTTGAAATGAAACACCTTTCCTGAGTACTCATCTTTGACTAATGCTCACATTGACATTTTGATGCTAAATGAGACATGGAGATGTAATGGCTGATTATATAGATTAGTCCTAAGTGGGCCTATTTAAATCAGACCAAGTTAAGCAGGAGTTCATAGCTAAATGCAGCCGCTGTGAATGCTGCATTTAGCTATGAATGCAGCATAAGTGTTGTGCAGCTTAAAGCCGCTAATGAGGATGTTTAAAGAGTGAGACAGTGTGATCCTCTTCCTCTAAGGCATCGTCATCTCACTGCTCATGAACCCTGGCAGTCCCAAGGCGAGGCTGTGGCATACATTAGAAAACCTCAACCTGTGGTTTATACAGGGAAGCTGACAGAGAAGCAGCTGAACCAGTGACAAAAGAAACCAATGTCTAGTGGCATAAAGGAGCTCCAAAACTCCCCCCAGATATACTGTCTGTTATTTTTAAATGCCCCTATTAGCAATCAAATGAAGAATAAATAATTTTCTGAAAATCTTGTAAATAATCATTGCCAGTGTTGTATAGTAACGAAGTAAAAATACTTCACTACTTTACTTAAGTATATTTTGGAGTACTTCATACTTTCCTCAAGTATGAAAATTTTTTGATAACTTTCACTTTTACTTCACTACATTTCCGAACTTAATTGAATACTTTTACTCCGATACATTTTCAATGTGTGGTTTAGTTACTCATTACAAAAAAGCAAGAGAGAGAATCGCAAATGTTTTGATCCCACCTACTGATTGACTGCAAAAGCCTGGGCTTGTTCATCACCACAAATAGGATGCACAGGTTTCACCTCCCCACTACGTCAAAAAGTCCAGCAAACAGTCTGATTGCTTAGTGCTCCGTTTGTGTAGGTTTGTGCCGTTAAAGTTTTCGTTTGTGCAGCTTTGGTTTCCGAGATATTAAAATTATTTTTATAGGCCATCCAGAGTTTACCATCCCCGCATTTTGCTATAAAAACAAACCAAAGTGGGCTGGTTCGTTAATGCTCCGTTTGTGCCGTTAAAACAAACGCAGAAAAGTTGTTTTCAATTTGGATTTTGGCTCTTCCAATATCCGGTATGAGCGGCGTTTAGCTCAAGGTTGATCCGATTCATGAACGCTAATTTGGGCCAGCCGTTCTCTAGGTCTCCCCCTTCTTCAAGCACTCCGAGTTTCACTCAGGGAGAGTCAACACATTTTACATCCAAACTCTCCTGAGAAACTAATGGAAATAGATTTCTTGCCTTGTGACCAACTGACACAAAATTCATTTTACTTACTTTTTAAGTAAAATATATACTTAAAAAGTATATATTTTGGATGGCCTAAAAAATAATTTTTAATATCTCGGAGACCAAACCTGAACAAACGAAAATTTTAACGGCACAAACGGAGCACTAACCAATAAGACTATTTGCTGGATTATTTGCGTAGGTGGGGTGTCAGCTTCACGGAGGTCTGTTTCGCTTCTCCCATTAAACACCAAGTTCACAAAAAGCTCTCCCTCTTCAAATGCCAAATAAGCTGCATTTCCCTCCTAATTCTTTCTTTCTTTTGCATAATGACCAGTTGTGTGCACCTATATGTGAAGTAGAGTAATTGTAACGGCTTTTTTTCTTCATGTTGGCCGCATTTTCTGTACTGACTATTTTTCCTCATTTTCAGCACTGACCTTACTGAAAGGGAAAACTTAAGGCTTATAGAAACTTTGTATTTTCTGTCCTGGAGGGTTTACTAAGAAGCTGGTTCAGTTGTAAAGCAGGTTAAGTTAACCCAGTGGTTTAGGTAAAGCACCTAATTTTCTTAACTAAATGATGCCTGCAGGTAAATCTATTAGCAGGTTTAATTTTGCCTGCACTTGGTTGTGTTCATTATTTTAAGTATATTTGACAAGTTTACCAAAATATAAAAAATGTCAATCAAACTGCATTTGCCTTGTTTTACTTGTACTTTTCATTGCATTACTTGAGTACATCCATTTTTACAGTACTTTCCATACTTAAGTACAAGACGATTCAGATAGACTTTAACTCAAGTAACATTTCAATCAGTGACTTTTACTTTTACCAAAGTCATATTTTGGAGCGGTACCTATACTTTTACTTGACTCCGAGATTTCAGTACTTTATACAACACTGATCATTGCTTTATATATATCTTATATTATCTTTTTTTAAATGAGCTGATCGCTGCATAAAAAGACATTTCTTGTTCTACTCAAAAATTCCTCCAATAATAAGATTTGCATACAAGTTGTTAACCTCAGACTTCTGCTATTTTTGATTTTTTTATTCAGTTGAAAGGATAAATTGTTCTGACAGTTTTTATGCATTAGATTAGTGCTAAATATAGTATTGCTCAAAATGTATTTATTTTGGAACGTGTCTCTAGCATTTGAATGACTTCCTGATTACGTGGAAAGGCTGTAAACCCACCAACAAACCCAACTTTAACTTCAGTCTCATTTATTGGGATTTTATATGCTAGATAAAGACAGAGTAGGTCAAACTATACAGTGGGAAAAAAATGGTACATGATTTTAAAACACTTCTTGCACAACAAAAATCTGATAAAAACTGTGGGATGCCTCACTGTTTTGGTGAAGGTAATTATAGGGCATTCGAGGAAGAAAATCTAAGGCTGTAAAACGCTAACACTGGGGCAGATGGTTTTTGCGCCAGCTGGACAGCAAACTTAAACATGCAGGCAGAGCTCCAATGGAATGGTTTAAATCAAAGTAGATTCATATCCTGAAGTCAGATGGGACTGTGGGAACTGCATCGACCGTCCAAACTCGCCAGAAAGGCCAGGCGGCTAACTCAGAGTTAATTCTTCATTTCCTAAGTTCCCCTAAACTTCCAGTCAGACATATAGGAAGTCTAAATTGAGCTGAGTTTTCCTTTCCATGAATGAGAGACATCTATGACATAGTTTAGTTTTTATCCAGTCCTTTGAGAATTCCCTTTCTGTAGCTTGAGTTCAAGTCTGTTTCTTTGTGTCGTTTAATTATTCAGTAAATCAAAAGTATAATAATTATTCTTTGTGTGACCAGAGACAATATGATCATTCCTTGTACAATGAAAGTGTTAATACTATGAATCTGACTATTGTGTTATGTAGAATGACAGAATGTGGAAAAGCTCAAAGAGAGCAGACACTTCAGTTCAGTTCACCATGACTATTTAACTTTTATGCTTCAGCAACTTTACAAACTAGAAAAAGCTTTTTTGGATTCCACTAAGGCTTTGATTTCTGTCACCCAAACGTACAGTAAATCCTGCCTGTTTATCCATGGCTCTGTCTCAGAGTGTCACTTCTGTAATCACAGGGCGTTCAGCGGGCAAATCTTCAGACACCCATTTGTTAGCTGACTCAGCAGCCGGTTGGACAGGGAGCTGGCAGATTGCTCGGCTGATGTGGGGTAAGTGATGAGGCGACGAAAGAAAAAGTAGAAGAGCATCTCCTCTGTGATTAAAGGCTGGGCCACATGACATGCATGATACCCCTGTGACTCCTGCGACCCGACTCAGGGGAGATGAAGTGACGGCTCTTCCTTTTTCTCCCTTCGCTGCTTCGTCCTCCTCTCCAGCTTTAACTCACCCCTTCCTAGTGGCCTGGTTCAACTTGGAAAAGGATAATTCAGGAAGCAACATGGGAGGTAAAGAAAAGAAAAAAAGAAATAGATTGCTGTGCATAAGCTTTCACTGACAGAACAAAAATTCATCTTTATGTTTTGCCTTTTCTCACAGAGCAGTTTACTCCTGATTGTGTAAAAAGGTTATGAAACTAAGTTTTTCACTGTTTTTCTAGTCACCCTAACAACTCATGCAGATTTTTGATGACTTTTTCTTAATTAACATGGAGTTCAGGAAATGAATTGCTGACCAACTGAAAGAAACATTGCCATCATTAAATCATTCATCATCTGTTCCCTCACTGACTGCCCAAATAAACACAATGCATCATTACTGCTTTAAAGCTGCAGTAGGTTCGATATACAATTTTTTACATATTTGTTAAATGTATCTCCATTTTGTGGCAGTTTGCTGTGAGACAACTAATCTGTGAAAATTTCTGAAAAATCTTGCCCCCTCCTCACTAAGCTACTATTGCAGTCTGAAGAAATGCAGCCAAAAACAACCAATCAGAGCCATGATAGAGTGATAGTTATATAAAACTATACATATTTTATTAAATAAGTTACATACTATAGCTTTAAAATTTATTCCCTGCAACGTGCCATAATGCAGGGAATGCAAATATTATGTTTTCATGATAAATAATGTCTTATGGTTTGACACAGAAGTCAAACTTTGTATAGTACCAAATTACACCGGTGGGTAATTTGGTACCCACCGGTGTACCAAATTGGGTACACCGGTGGGTGTTGCAGATGTTGCAGATTTGCAACAGCTAAATGCTACTTAGCTAGTCTTTGCAAGTAATTTGAGCCTGAGAGGGTTAAAACTGTATGAATTTAAAAAAGTATTAAGTGCACAATTCAGAGACTGAGATCTAGACAAAAGTTAGGGAGCCAAAACAATCTTTAGTACATCTGCAGACAAAGAGCAAAAAATACACTGCATTAGGCGAAAATCAAAATCTGCTCTAACAAACTCAGGGTTACATAGTTGCTTTATTCACCTCTCTCTCAGCTAACAGAGGCGGAGATTTAATCTTCAAGGACCAAACAAAGGAAAACAGACGGAACAGTTCAACTTTGTACCCTCATTCACTATCATGTCTACGGGATGCGAAAACTAAACACTATCTCCATGCAGGGAAGGCCACGGGACAGACAGCAAGTTCCCAGACGACCCATCTGGGAAACTTCAGCAGACACATCTTGTTCGGTTAGTTTGTACACCCTCTGCAGCTGCATGGAAAAACATCTTGACTATGATACAATTACATTTATGTGATACATAAAAGAACACTGTATGATGCAAATAAAACATTTTCTCTTTAAAGCAAAATCTACTTCACTGTTTCACCCCCTTTTTTTTTCTCTCGTGGGCAGATAAGAACGACTAAATGAAACCTGGAAATGATAAAATAAAGTAAACAATGCTACAAGACAGTTGAGAAAAACAAAACATCAGTCTACTTTCGTCATTAAGCAATGGTCCAGAATAAAACATTTTCTCTTTAAAGAAAAATCTACTTCACAAAACTCAGAAACATTCTAACAGTTTGGTACTGGATAGTTCAATAAGCACATTGTGCCAAAGCTGGCCCTTCGTATGTTGGTAGAAGTCATGCAAATCTAGTCAGCAGGATGATGAAACAATTCATCTGACAGTGGAAGGAAGAGAAAAGAATCAACAGACCTGTTTATGCTGACAAGTGGAATACATGAGCAGCTTAATTGTGCTGAGTGAACAAAAATGTAAAGACAAAGTTCCAGTTCACACTTTTCTGCAGTGTTGTATAGTAACGAAGTAAAAATACTTCACTACTTTACTTAAGTATATTTTGGAGTACTTTTTACTTTCCTCGAGTAAGAAAATTTTTGATAACTTTCACTTTTACTTCACTACATTTCCGAACTTAATTGCATACTCCGATACATTTTCAATGTGTGGTTTAGTTACTCGTTACAAAAAAGCGAGAGAGAAATGCAAATGTTTTGATCCCATCTACAGATTGACTGCAACAAAGTCGGTAGCCGACTTGCCTGGGCTTGTTCATCTCCACCAATAGGTTTCGTACCTCCCCACCTACGTCAAAAAGTCCAGCAAACAGTCTCATTGCTTAGTGCTCCGTTTGTGTAGGTTTGTGCCGTTAAAATGTTAGTTTGTGCAGCATTGGTTTCCGAGATATTAAAATGATTTTTATAGGCCATCCAGAGTTTACCATCCCCGCATTTTGCTATAAAAACAAACCAAAGTGGGCTGGTTGGTTAATGCTCCGTTTGTGCCGTTAAAACAAATGCAGAAAAGTTGTTTTCAATTTGGATTTTGGCTCTTCCAATATCCGGTGAGCGGCGTCTAGCTCAAGGTTGATCCGATTCATGAACGCTAATTTCGGCCAGCCGTTCTCTAGGTCTCCCCCTTCCTCAAGCGCTCGGAGTTTCACTCAGGGAGAGTCAACACATTTTACATCCAAACTCTCCTGAGAAACTAATTTAAATAGATTTCTTGCCTTGTGACCAACTGACACAAAATTTATGACATAAAATATTGAGTATGAAGTAGTCATACTCAATATTTTCAGTAACTGTAATCTTAAAAAGTATATATTTTGGATGGCCTAAAAAATAATTTTTAATATCTCGGAAACCAAACCTGCACAAACGGAGCACTAACCAATAAAACTATTTGCTGGATTATTTGAGCAGGTGGGGTGTCAGCTTCACGGAGGTCTGTTTCGCTTCTCCCATTAAACACCAAGTTAACAAAAAGCTCTCCCTCTTCAGATGCCAAATAAGCTGCATTTCCCTCCCAATTGTTTTTTCTTTGCATAATGACCAGTTATGTGCACCTATATGTGAAGTAGAGCAATCGTAACGGCTTTTTTTCTTCATGTTGGCCGCATTTTCTGTACTGACTATTTATTTTTCTCATTTTCAGCACTGACCTTACTTAAAGGGAAAACTTAAGGCTTACAAAAACTTTGTATTTTCTGTCCTGGATTGTTTACTAAGAAGCTGGTTCAGTTGTAAAGCAGGTTCAGTTAACATAAAGCAGGTTAAGTTAACCTTGTGATTTAAGTAAAGCACCTAATTTTCTTAACTAAATGATGCCTGCAGGTATATCTATTAGCAGGTTTAATTTTGCCTGCACTTGGTTGTGTACATTATTTTAAGTGTATTTAACAAATTTACCAAAACATAAAAAATGTCTTTCAAACTGCATTTGCCTTGTTTTACTTTTTACTTGTACTTTTCATTACATTACTTGAGTTCATCCATTTTTACCGTAATTTCCATACTTAAGTACAAGACGATTCAGATACTTTAAGACTTTAAAAAACACTTCAATCAGTGACTTTTACTTTTACCAAAGTCATATTTTGGAGAGAAACCTAAACTTTTACTTGACTCTGAGATTTCAGTACTTTATACAACACTGCTTTTCTGTAAGTACAACCATTGCATAAAACCTATGTGACTGGAATCTGAGAATATGCCATCAGTGTCATTGGCTCATGAGAACAAGAGAATTTTAATAGGGGTTATTTGTATATTTATAAATCAGTTTATACATCAACATGCAAGGAAATAGTTTCAAACACTACAGATGAGCAATTCATTAATTGTTTTCACGTTTTTCTATCACATAAGTTTTGTCCTTTGTAACGCTGTTGGTGGCACGGAATTTTGAGGTTTGCTTGGAGCCGTCTTAGAGGGGCGGTGGGTGATTGGCGCTGGGCAGGAGGCGGCAGCTGCTGCAGCCTGAGGGTGACCTACAGAAGGGAACAGCACATCTGTAACAGCTGACAAGACAATAAGGGCCAAGCGTCCCATTATCATCATCAGCAGCAGGAGGACTCATCGCCAGTGGCGGAGCTAGACTTTTTTTCAAGGGGTGGCCAAAGGGAGAGCAGAGGGGTCCATATACAAATGATGAACGAAAGGAAACAAATATTTTCTCACACACATTCAAATTAAAATGGTTTATTTAACAAAGATTTGCCATGACCAAACAAGACGTTAAACGGCTCTATGGAACAGTGAACATGTAAATGTAAACTCAGAGCCCAGAATATGATCAAAAACAAATTCTAAAAAATAAATAAATAAGACTGGCTCCAAATAGTAAACTGCAAGACAATACCACCAGAGCTGACCAGCATTACCTTGGTGGTATTTATAAAGGTTTGAGAAACACTGCTATGGTCAAATAAGCTTTGAATGGGAACAACATACTGCAAACTCAAAGCCAAGATTCACTCAAGAGAGCATAATTCTCTGATTTTGGTGGGAAAAAGCAAAATGTTTTACAAAGTCATCCATGTTGAGGGTATGTGCCTTCCTTGACTCAACACTGAGAATGCCAAGATGACTTAAACTGTCATCAGCCACAGTTCTTCTAAGGTGGTTTTTGATCAGCTTCACTGTCTTCCTCCCCAGAGTCTGACTCTGAATCTATATCAGCCTCATCTCTCTCTGGAACTTCATTGTGAAATGCATAAACAGACAAAATAAAAAATGCAAAAAGCATCAGGCTAACCTTTAGAATTAGGCTTATTGGAGTTTACTACTTAATAACTCTCTGTCACAGCCTCTAACCTGCTGGTGATGCACTTGGGCCTGGAGTCTCCTGGCTGGCTTCTCCAGGTTGGTCACTGCTGCAGGGTTCTGTCTGGTCCTGGTTTTTGCCTCTTTAAAAAGAACTGGGAGATATTCCCTTTTCTCTTCATTTGGGCTGTACACAAAATAAGACAGCCTGGTATTTAGACTCCATGACTGTTTGGCAATGTAAGTAAGCATGTCATATGAAAGCTTTGAATTATAACCTAACTAGTTATATTAATTAATTTTAATTTATCTATTTTTAATTTAGTATTATTTTAGCTGGCTACAGAAAACTAAAAACTATAGTTTAAATAATAGTTAAAATAGTCATTATAAAACTTAATGGCTTTTTACATATTCTTACCACACACATTTCAAGCAAGAGCTGGGAGATATAAAACATTACAGGGCAGCATGTGCACTAAAACATGTTAAAAGATTCTGTATAAAACACGATCTATCAGCACTAGCATGGCTAATATAATAAACGAGGCATTACGCAGCGGTGCACAACCATTTATTTATTTTTTTCTTTTTAGAAATGTATGACAAGAGCCGCCTCTCATTAGGAAGGCAACACAGCGGTTACCGCTGAGCGGGAAAATGTTGGAAATACCTGCAAAACTCCTCGACGGTGTAACTCTAAAGCCGCGGGTGTTTTGGATCAAGCAGGAACCAACATGTCAGCTTAACCAATGAACAGCGTCAGTGAGCATTACGTAGGCTGCTACGGCATCGGGCTGCCTTCAGGGACAGTCGGAAATAGTTTTCCTGGCAAATCTTTGCCGATCTCATATGTATTATATTTTAAAATTACCATTTCCAGTGGGGTGGCAGTAGGGGTGGCAAGGGCTCTGTTGGGGGTGGTAAGTGCCACCCCGGCCACCCCTCTGGCTCCGCCACTGCTCATCGCAGCAGGGCGTCCGCACAGAATCTCACTCAGGCTAAATCGAGTTTCATCTGCTGCAACCAGCAGGATGACTTTCATCTAGCCTGGTCCTGTTCTGCCCACTGAGTCTCGTCTGTTTACTGCACTAATAAATACAAAGTGAACATTACCACATTTATGGGCCATTTATTTGTTAGGGAAATCAGAAAGCAAAGAGCTGTAATTAGCAGCAAAACACAGCAGCATAAAATACCTATTAGTTGCCCTCCTCCCCAGTGGTGCTCCATGATTTATAGAGCAGTTTCATCATAATGGACACAGACAGTGGACGTTTTAAGCACTATTATGGTAAAAACAGTCTTTGCTGTGGAAATAATGACAGCGAGAGTTTGTATGAAAATGGCACACGATACAAAGAAAGAGAAATTGCATTGTTAAGCAACACTGAGGAAATATTTAGAAACATTTTGCTGAGCTCATATCCATACATTCAGAATGATGAGTTTGATGTCTGTGTTTATGACTCATGCAGTAATTTCAGCTCAACTTTTTACTATTTAGAAGTGTACTTCCTCTGCTCTCATCACAGTATCTTGCAAGGTTTTACAGGATTTACAGGGTAAATCATAACCCATATTCACAGTGTTAAGAAAACATAAAATGATCATTAAAGGTTTTTATCACCATAGCATTTCAGATCATCCAAATCATTCTGTCAACAAACAACCTGGAGAAATTAGGTTTCAATAAATTTAATTTATTTTGGTAACCAATCCCACCTTTCCTCATATAAACAAGTAATTGCCTTTTAATAAGTGGTTTCAATAAGTCTTTTACAATGCTGCAAGGAATTTCAGCCCACTCTGTTTCACAGAACTGCTGGACTGAACAACATTGGAGAATCACTCCAATGTGGCTCAGCATACATTGGAGTGATGTATGCTGAGCCACATCACTCCAATGTATGCTGAGCCAGTGGATTTATGCTCTGCAAACAGAGCATAAATCCACTGTTCACATCAGATCATCCCACAACATCTCAGTAAGATTTAATTCTGGATTTTGACAAGAACATTACAGTATTGTGTTTTTGTTTGAGACATTTCTTTTGTCAACAATTGTTTGCTCCACACTTAACTCAATTTCTCACCAGCAACTATGTGAAGCCCAGTGTTAACACCAATGGTAGTTAGGGAAATAAGCTAAAGTACAAATCCTGCTGAATTTTCCATTAAACCCAAAATTTTGGGGGAGTCACCCTTGTGATGGACTGGCGACCCAACCAGGGTGATCCCACCTCTGGCCTGTTGACAGCTGGAGATAGGCTAGAACCCCTCCTGACGCCAATGGAATAAGAGTCTAAGAAAATGGATGGATGGATGGATGGATGGATGGATGGATGGATGGATGGATGGATGGATGGATGGATGGATGTATGTATGTATGTATGTATGTATGTATGTATGTATGTATGTATGTATGTATGTATGTATGTATGTATGTATGTATGTATGTATGTATGTATGTTTGGGGAGTGTTTATAGACATTTGACCACACTCTGGACCATTGAGATGAATACATCTGGGTCCTGAGTGCTTTAATGGTGCATTCAGGTGACCTGGGAATTAGAAGGGGATGGTTATGGACCGTAGCTGAAAGCCTCAAATCCTTCAGACCCCATCTAAACAATGTATTACTATTACTGCCTATTTGGTGTTTGCCTATTCAAACACCAAATATGAATTACCTTAGTGCTACTTCAGAAGCTAACATCTTTAGTCCACCATTGCGACAGCATGTTTCAGCTTCCAGAGCTGCATTTTACTTTTGAAATATTTTGCCGTCCAAAAAATATATACAAAGACATTGGCAGCTGTTTTTTTTTTTTTTTTTTCAAATAATTTGACCCCACAATTTCTGAACTTCATTTCAAAGATCAGTGTGAACATTTATGTGTCCATGTCAGAGGTTGTGTTTAATTTTGACTGACGGGGTCAAAATATCCTGCCATAATCTATTTTTAACTGTCAGTTTCCAAAACAGTAACAATGGCTTATATTTATATTTAATTTCCATTTGGTTTAATTAATATTCAACAAGCTGAATAGAGAATCAACATCGTACCATCACAGGGAATGACATGAGAAAAAAAGTATATTTTACATTGCCCTTTTAATCAGGCTAATACAGTAGTTTGTGTCCTTTTGTAAACCAAGGTGTGTGTTTTACTTTGAGTTGAATACACACCACGTGTATTATAAATTCATAATACGTGTAAAGTTCAGCATGAAGATATTACTGCTGGATGAACTATGTTCCCAAAATTCTGCAACTAACCAATAGAAATAGAGAAACACTAACCATCAAAGTAAGACTGGAGAGGAGCTGTGCTTAAGAAGAGGTAAAGGCATTGAAGAGGAAAAGGTAGACAGCTCCATTTAAGGTCTCATTACTGGGAGAGCACCTGATATTCTCTCAGAGATGGTTGGAAATGGATCCCGGCGTCTGTATGCTCACTGTTCACTGATGCGCAGCAGCAGAGCCCACTGCAGGCAGCGAGACAGGGTGACGCAGATGAATGGTAGTAGTTCACTTTCTCGGTGTATGGAATTATGCTGCCATACAGGAGGAGGAAGAGCCAAAGGGGCTAGAAGGACACTGCCGAAGCATTTAGTCTTTCTTCCTGTTTCACTACCCATCCCTGTTGAAAGATTAGAAGATTGAGTTGAGGTCTGACACTGAGAGCAGGAAGACACCGTAGATCAATATGAGAAAACTAGATTAACAGATTTTTGGTTGAAAAACTGAAGCAGAAGCTCTGCTAATAACCCCAAGGGCTGTAACCCAAAATATAGTACATAAGAATGCACTCACAGCTGGTAGGTGACAAGATCAAACCATAGCCCAGGTGTCTCCTCTCTTTCTCTGCTCATGTTCTTCACAAACATTTCAAAAGGCCATTAATCTTTATTCACAGTGATGACAACCCATTAACTTCCCCTCTACGACAGGAGCTGCTTCTAACTCTCCTTTGTTGAGAAAGACAGTATGATGTTTTTGTTGCATTCGCTGGAGCCACGCTGGGTGGCATAATTTATTGTTGAACAATAACCAAAATCACAATAAAACTCAGCAGCATTTTTTTCCTAATTTGTTTCTTTTAACTTTTGGCCCATAAGACAAACTTTGAATACCACTGTCCTGTGGCTTTATTACTGCTCTGAACTGTCTGGGTGGAGTTTAAATGTCCTCTCATGTCTGTAGGGTTTTTTTTTTTTTTACCTTTACTAACTGTTTGACTGTTGCTGTGAGGAACTTCTCTTTGTTTTGGCTCTGTGATACACACATGACCTGACCAGGATATGCAGCCTCTCATCCTCTGACAACTGGCTTCAAGGTTAAAACTCTGAAAAAAATGAGCCAAGGACTTATACAGATTACAATATTGAACAGACTGAAACTGAAATGAACCTGAAAGCAGACTTCTAAAGGTTAATCATGCTTGATAACCCATAGGTAGCCTGACAGACAGCAACAAAATGAAAGTTGCTTTTAAATGTTGTAAAAAGCACTAATCTGGGGACATACAAAAATAAAAAATATACATATATTCAAATTATGTATAAAAGCATAAAGTATTTATACACCTTCAAGTGTATAAATGACAATGTAGCATCTTCATCATGTAGCCCTTCAGTCAGAAAGAAAAACTGAGCCTATAGGACAAGAAAATCCTAAATGTCCTTCTTGTCTTCAAGCTGACATTTTTTCACTTTTCTCCACTGGCTCTGTTTTCAGGCCTAGACCAGCTTCCTGACCATTATTTTGTCATGATTATATATCTTACAAAATATTGAGTTCTAAGTATTACACATTACTATGCACATGTTGTTTTACTGGATATCTTAAATTACATTTACCACCTACAAGTAGTTGAATGCAGTAGCATGACAAGCAGTGATGTTCAAAATGTGATCTCAAGTGGTTTGAACTCTAAAATAGCTTTGGCTCAAATTAAGGAAGGAAATCCACTTGACATCAGTGACACTAATCACAGGAGAAAATTGTTTTATGCTTATTAGGTTAGTGTGTCATATTTTCTGCCACTAAACGTTTATTGTTTGGATGTCATACCTGAACAGTGTGACATTTACTGTGCTATATATGCAGAGCCCAATCACTGCTTGCCAAGAAGGAGTCTCTTGAGTTTCATTAAATTGGCCCTGGGTAGCATGGCAGATTTATTCCTCTCCAGGCAGTGAAGGCTGTCACAGGTAGGGTTATTTGGGTTAGCCTCCTTGCCTCTGACAGCTCTGGATGTGTGAAAAGCTCCATCCCTTAAGAGAAGAACTTGATGAAATCGACTATCAAAATCAAGTCACATTTCAAGAGATGACGATTAACACTGGCAGTAACACACCCTTGACCCTTTTTTTTGTTGACAACTTATAATTTGGCCTGAAAGGTAATTGGCTGGATGATAGATGTCTTACTCTTTTATTATGTTGAATTATCCACAGGATACCTTATGCCGTGATACCTTAAGATAACACACCATCAGAAGTATTATTTTAAAGGCCAGATGCTAAATAATACAGTGATGTACCAAGTACAGTAGCCAAACTTCTCCACAGTTTATCACAATACTGTCACAAAATTAAATGTATTTATTGGGATTTTAAACTTAGACAAAGTAATGCACATTTAAGAGGGAGGAATATGATGCATATATTTGCAGTTCTTAAAACATCAAAAAAGAAAACTGATGTGGATTGGTACTTGGCTCCCTTTTCTCTGATGCTCCTAATTAAAATCCAACCAACTAGTTTCAGAAATCGAAGTCCAAATAGGCATGTCGATTTTCATGGAGTGTATGTAAATACCAGCCCAGCCATTGCATTCCTATGTATTTCTGCTCGATTTTCATCTCCTTCAGTGCTCCATCTGGGATTTCTTCCATTGAGCTGGATTTCTCCTGTTAAATTTCAAGTAGCTCAATCAGCAAACAGAAGGAGCAGTTCTGAGCATTATAGTCTGCCTATGACTATTAGTGATTGTCTGTGAGCCGTAGTTTGGCAATGACAGAGGAGGGAGTGAACAAAGTCATTCAGCTCATTTGCTCAGCAAAATACTGAGCAAATAAAGTTGGAATGGAGGAATGTTTAAGATTAAATTGCTGCAGTCACCTTGCTTAGCTCTGCACTTCCCTCTTTCCAGAGGAGGAAAGAGGGAAGTGCAAACTTTTACATCGTTGTAAAGCTTCATAGTATAACATATTACGTATGTCACAGCCAAACATTAATGACTGGATAAAATTTCAAACTTAAATTCACAATTCCAGTGAGCAATCGTTTCTCAATAGCTTCGTCCAGATCCTCTGCACGAAGCAAAGCCAAGAACAAGGGGCTGGTTTTCACCAGGATAGTAAATATCCAGTTTTAACTAGGTTTTTTATTTACTTCATAATCATTCAGTGTTATTTTAAAATGCTGTGTTTCTTTATGAGCATGTGTTTCAGTACTGAGCAACTTAGCGTATTAGCAAAGCACAGAATCCAGTCTGGTGAGGGTTGGGTTTCATTTATCATGCTATCATCAGGTGTGGCTCAGTGGTCTACCAGAGTAAAGGAATCCCTCTTATAACAAAAAGCCCTGCTTTCAATTTGTCATCTAGAGATGGCTTCAGCAGCTCACAAACTCAATAACAGATGATACTGTCCAGTTTCCAGTAGTGTGAAAAATGAAAGGCTGCCACTGGAAGTGAGAGGAATCTGCCTGTTGTCCCCTGAGTGGGGTGTTGTCAAAGTGGCACCCAAGAGCTGCAGCTGAATTCACATCATGACAGTTTCCTCTCTGGGTCTGCCTATCTGTCTGTCTCCTCTCTGTCCGTCAGTCTCAGTCTGCTCTCTGGGACTGCAAGTCATGGCCTCCGCCCCAAGGTTGGACATAAGAAGATGGGAGTAGACAAACATGACCCTGATGCTCTAAGAGGGTCACATTTTATTCATTTATTTCCACAGACTTTCCAAAATGTTTTGAGATTCATGGTCACGTAGCAGCGTGTGATTGAGAGGGGAACTCATCTTCGCTACTTTGTGTAAATGAGGGGAATTTATTTGTCTCCAGGCCTCAGTCAGGTGTCATTTCAGAGATGGACAGCCAAGTGACCCCCTGTGCAAACTTTTCCAAGAAGAGGGAGAGGAATGTCAATGAAGGTCAAACAAGCTCGTATATCTTAGCTGAAAGGGCTCAGACAGACCTGGTTTTTTTTCCGCCAAAGAGCCCACAAACTCTTTGTCATTCTGGCTTAAAGATTAAACGATTCACATGAGCAGGTAGGACAGAAACAGAGAAAAGTTGAGCTTCAAGTTTTGTCCATGAAGCTCAAGTTCTTTTTCCAAAGAATTTTCACCTACACACTGTCTGTTTTTATATTTTTACCACTCTACAGTCAGTCATTCACCTATTCACCCACACATTCACTTGCTGATTTTACTGGCAATTGTCCTACTACACCTGACAGGGCCAAAGCTGCCATCCAAATGTAACTCACAGACAATCACTAATAGAAAGGAGAAACTAATAAATTTGGCAAATTTTCTACAAATTTCTCCTGACACAAAAAAATTTCTGTTCTTACTGTACCAGCACTACACTCTTTAATGGATCATTGTTATGCTAATTTTAAGAAAAGACATGAATTCAATGCAACTTGGAAGAGGCTGGAACACAACAAAATCCATAAATTAAGGTCATACTGTTCCAGTATTTCACCCACAACCGTTGTATGACAGTGTTGCCAGTCATAGTATCTCATTTGATCCAGATAAAGTCATCCTTGTCATCAGCTTATGAGGCTTTTAATGCCACTACAGAAAAACGGCCAGCTGAATGAGTCACGATTTCAAAATTGCAGGCCAATCTCCACCCTTCCTTCCATTGGCGAGGTTATTGAAAAAGCTGTTTAAACAGGTAAATACTGTCATGAGCAATCCATTTGACACCTGTCAGCTAAGTTTCCAGTTTCCTAGTTTCAAGGACATCCACATGACCATAGACTGTGAAAAAACTACAGTGCTGGTTCTGTTGATTTTACAGTAGCACTTGTAACACTGTTGACCATGACATTTTTGAGGGTATCTGGGCAGGACTGTGTGGAACAGTACTTGACTGGTTCAGGTCTCACCTAGAGAATAGACACATCTTAGCAGTGGGTAACTTTTCATCATAGTGAACAAAATCACACGAAGGACACCCCAATGTTCCATCTATGGGAAATATCTACGTGCTCCCATGAGCTTATATAACATATAAGTTACTACAATTTAGCAAATAATTCACAGCTGTACATCAGTGTCACCAGGTAACTATGAAATAATTCAAGAATTCAAGCTAATCAGCTTGACAAGGCGCAATGACCTTGTTTTTATCAGGAGGTAAAAACTTAATTACAATATATACAAACATAAAGGTTTTACAGTTAGAAGTCATTTTAAAATCCTAAAAGTCTATAGGCGAACATTAGGAAGAAGGCTCCTGGTGTCATGTTTTGGTTTACTCTACTAACCCACATGCGCAGAACACATAGAAAGACCAAAGTTAGTTCAGTGATTTATTATATACACGGTGCAAAATGTGAGAAAACATCCAGGGTGAGACGCTCGGGCGGGCGGAACCGGACCAAAGGTCTTCTTGCTGGTGGGGAGAAGCGGAGCTGAGAGGGATTGGCAGCACGGTGGATCAGGGGTTGGAGCAGAGAGAGGACGAGCGACTGCGGTGTTGGAGGGCGGACAGGTGAGACAGGCTCTTCGGGAATCAGGTCGTGTGGTCTCGATGATCCTTCCGGCCACTGGGAATCCAGACAGACAGAATACCGGCAGTTCCGCGGCAACGAAACCATTTACAAACTAACACTCTGGCACTAGAGTGTTGACGATGTCTTCCTGAAATACTCCTTCCCACAAAGGTAAGTGGCAGCAGGTGTGCTGGTCGGATCCGCCGACCACGCCCACTATGATGTTCCTGAACGCCCCCTGGTGGAGAAGGCCGCAGGAACCACATCCAGCCCTCCGGAGATCCACAACACCTGGTTTCTAGAGCATCCCATTTCTGGTTTCTGGTTCCACTTCAGCAGGCATCTCCCTAAAACTGTCTCTTGTCACTAAGGCAGTGAGTGGTGGTATATTTTTGACTGTCCATGCCTCATCACTTCAGAGTGAACCCTTTCATTGATCAATCTGTGCACATTCATTCATTGATATCTGAAACACAGTGAGGTCCCTGAGCTATAGAAAGTATCAGACTATGAGACATATTTACCTCTTTGTGCGTGATATAAAAATTCCATGCCACATTTATCTTTTTACGTTATCTTTAAGCTGTTCTGTTGCTGACATGGAGGTTTGTTCAGAATTGTCCAGAATACTGAAGCACTGATTTTTTTTTCTTTTACAAATTCTGAAGTTTTCTAAAAAACATTTGGCTTCGTACAGAACCTCGGCTGTTGAGAAATATTTGCCATTTAAAAACAGAAACGATTGTTTCTCAGCACCTGAGGATCGGTATGAAGTTAAGCATAGAACAAGAGTCTGGTTTTTTTTTTGTTTGTTTTTTTTGTTTTGTTTTTTGTTTGTTTTTTACCAGACTAGAAGCAGGCATCTCCCTAAAACTGTCTCTTGTCACTAAGGCAGTGAGTGGTGGTATATTTTTGACTGTCCATGCCTCATCACTTCAGAGTGAACCCTTTCATTGATCAATCTGTGCACATTCATTCATTGATATCTGAAACACAGTGAGGTCCCTGAGCTATAGAAAGTATCAGACTATGAGACATATTTACCTCTTTGTGCGTGATATAAAAATTCCATGCCACATTTATCTTTTTACGTTATCTTTAAGCTGTTCTGTTGCTGACATGGAGGTTTGTTCAGAATTGTCCAGAATACTGAAGCACTGATTTTTTTTTCTTTTACAAATTCTGAAGTTTTCTAAAAAACATTTGGCTTCGTACAGAACCTCGGCTGTTGAGAAATATTTGCCATTTAAAAACAGAAACGATTGTTTCTCAGCACCTGAGGATCGGTATGAAGTTAAGCATAGAACAAGAGTCTGTTTTTTTTTTTGTTTGTTTTTTTTGTTTGTTTTTTACCAGACTAGAAAGTTAACAGTTATTTATTTTTGTTCAAATTTTGACAGAACATGTATATTAAAGATTATGATTGTATAGAAGTGAGAACGATGTCTCTTTGGTCTCATATTTTCTCCTCCTTCCTGTTTATGAATAATTAATACCCCTGAAACAAGGAGCTGTAAGGAAAATACACATTAATTGTGTTTGCCTGGTTTATGATGAAAATCAGCTTGGTAAACATGTTCTCCCATGAACCTTTCGGCGCAGAAACCCATCAGTGCTTGATGCTTTGACCTCTTCTCTTTCTCCACAGAATCACAAACAACCATAAAAGCCAATTTCTTGTTTGAAGCTTCCTCCCCAAAACAAGCAGGGAAAGTCAGACTGAACAGTTCAACAGGCTGCAGTGTGGAAGTTTCAGCTCAAAGATCTAATCAGGTATCTACACCCAGAAATACATTTCAAAACTCGCCTTAAATTAGTTTTTTGCATGTCCAGACAATGAGGACGCAAAGGAAACAACTAATGTTAAATAAATGACAATTGCAGTGAATAGAACAGGTACAAATTTAAAACAGGCTTTTAATTATCTTGTATTGAAAATCTAAAGCTAAATGGTTAATCACAGAAGAACCACATATAGCTCAGTTGGTATTTAGCAGTATTAAGCTGTACTGAACCGTAGTGATTATGGGTGTTGGAATTTTTGTGTTCAGGACTGTTGAGTTCTGATTATCTCCAATACCTAGCTTCACCCGGGAAGATCTGATGCCAGCGTGCAACTGGCAGGTCACACTCTGCTCCGCTGAGATAGGACTCTGGTTTGTGGTAAAATCAGAGGGGCTGGGAATGAAAATCTTTTGTAACAATGGAACAGTCTGAGACCGCCACTGCTCCCCAGAGTTGAGTACATGTCTGCTAAGAGTGCTAATGTATGAGATTGTAAACGGTGTGTACATGCCACCCGACGCCAACGTAAACACGGCGCTTCCTGTGCTGCTAAACACCATCAATGAATGTCAGCAGGCTCACCCCAACGATGATCATATAAAAACACAGTACAGACCCAAACACTTCCCACACAGACATCCCAACTTTTTCCTAGTCAGAAACTCTGGATGACCAGCCAGGTCCACTCACTCCTCCAGCCTGCGACGCTGCCTACAGGTCAGGTGATGGAGCTCAGAACGATATTGCTTGAGCTGACCTGAAAAGAGGAATAAAAAGAGCTCCGGGGTACCACCAGGTTCACATCCACATAGGAGGAGAGGCAGGGCATACAAAACATCTTTTTGGTGAGTTTAAATGTCTGAGTAGTTACTTGTGGCTGCAATGGCCTGGCAGTCTCCATGTGGCGTACCCCACTCTGTGCGGAGGGAACACACATTCAACATCAGATTCAAGTCAAACATGACTTGAATCTGATTTTCTATCAAACACCCCAGACCTGCTGCGTCAGCTGGCAGTGGACGCTGTAGGACGAGGCACTAAGTGATTCTTTTCAAACTTCTATTTAGAAGCACCAACAGTTCAACAAAACTGTCCACCAGCCAAATTTACTACTACATATTTTGTTTGATATCTTTCACCTGAAAGAGAAAATATAGTGAGAAACTGAATACACATATAGAGCTGTTATGTTTATAGAGAGCTGACTCTCATTCGATGGGAGTCAGCTCTTAAGATGCATGACCCATAACTAGTTTACTGTATTTCACCAGGAGCGAGTCTTCGTTTTTCAGTTGGTATCAGACCCAGTCACATGGTCAAGACAACCTTCCTTTATGGCTGAAGAGTTTCTCTCCTTCTCCAACCTGATTTACAACATTCATCTGTCAACCAAATGGTAGGAAAGGGCCCACTTAATCAAGCTCCATTATCTCTGCTCCTTTGAGACCTACAGAGACACAGTATGGCTCCATTATGGCAGTGGATGGCTTCACCGTCAGGATGAAAACATTTATCATATTTAGCCACTTTTTCTCCAGTAAAACAAATATACTCTCTTGCAAAAACAAATAAATATATATATTTTTTAATGTCTAGGATACTATCTATCTTTCACATGCATCAACCTGATGCATCAGAAAGAAGAAACAGTAGAAACTAATGAGCAAACTGCTTCAGAAAAAAGTTAACACCCATACCTGCTTTTACAATATTAGATGATTAAAAATAGATTAATAATAATAAAAGAACACTTCAAGAGTAATTTTGTAATTAATCAAATCACAGATTTGCCATACTTCCCTGCTAATTATCTGATTGAACCAGCTTTCTGTAATCTGTAGTAGTTGATATTAGAGCTACAGTTTGTTCTTTCATTAAATTAGTGATTTAAAAAAGTTAAACATATTAGCTCCTTTATTAGTTTTGAGTCAACATTCTCAGTCAGATGATGTTCTCGCTCTACTTCAGCTTTAATCACCTTTTAGATTCTTCTTCTCTCTGTGGTACAAGTGGAGATTCTGGGAATTTACTAAAAACTGTCTGAGAATTAGTTAATCTAACTTAGTGCATTGCTCCATTACAAACCTCCAATAAGCTTTCCACATACAGTCTAATAGATGTGCCAACAGTTTGGCAATTCAAGAAGAAAGATGGATCATGACACCATTTGAACACACTCTCTAACAACATGTTTTTGTTTTTGGGTGATGATTAAACCTCGTCAGTTAACTGATTACCCTCATGCATTTGAATATTTCAGCTGCAATTATCATCAGTTCTATAAATCATTAGTTCCCACTATCTTCTCCAACAGATCAAAACATTTCCCACTGAGCTCAAGCAACATCAGACTGGTAGAGCATAAGGCTGCATAAATATTACATTGTGCTGCAGGCTTACCTTGAAGCTGCAGAATACTGAGCAATAAGCTCTAATGGTTGTCAACAGATGTTAGTGAATCATAAAATCAGCAGCTTCTTAGTATCATGTGAATAACTTACATATATGTACACTTATTAAAACCTTAATGTACCCATAACACACCAGGTTAAAAAAAATAGTAAAATATGAATTTCAGAATTCTTATTTAACGTTAATTTACTAGTATTAATAAACTGAAATAAACTGTAGTTGTTGTAGTAAGACACTGTGATAGGTATTTTCTGAACCTACATGAAAAGAGAACCACAGACAACGATTGAGTTTTTAAGCAAGTCTTTTGCAAAAGGAGAAGGCACAACAGACCAGTTCCTCAAGGTGTCTGCCATGTGTTCTGACTTTCTGCATCAGTGCTGGTCCTTTATTACAAAGCATAGCAGGAAAGGAATGTGGAGGGAGGCAGTCTAAAGAGTATCCCAAAGATAAGAAATGGACTGGAGCTTCAAGGTCTATACGCAGCTGCAGCTGCAGCTGCAGAGTCTAACAAGTTCCTTTTCTCAGGGATGTGAATACTAAATCTAAATATTAAAACTACAAATGTAAGAATGATATATATATGTAAGAATGATAACAAAACATAATTATTCTAACACACTGCATGAAAAGATTTCCATCTTACAAACAGAAGTCATCAAGATAACGATGCAAAAATCTCTCACAGAATCTATAAGCATATACTTTAAAAGCACATCTAAGTTTAATAAAAGGGAGACTGCCAGATGGACTACTATTTCTAATCTTGTAACTATACCTAGTCTAAAGTACCTGATGGAAGAGGCTGGTTCATTTCTGGGGTCACCGTGGAACCTCGGAGGATGATGGCGCAAAAAAAAATGTTATACAAAATCAAGAAAATTATGGACAACCTGCAGTAAACTCTTCAAACAAAAACAGTGTATTTTTGGCCATATGAGGGATGGTATGTCTACTTATGACACCACAGACACTACGCATGTGTATCAATTATCTAATGCTACCAAAATCTCCTTCAGGTCTCTTTTCGTTATAGAAAAGTATAGACGCTGTAGACATATTCTGTTTTTACAGAACAACACTCTTAAGAATATAAGCAGAAGGACTGGGTCAAATGCTCCAAGAACTTCATGACAAGCAAAGACCTTCCCTGAGAGACTTGAGGAAAGCCTTTCAACAGGGCCAGGGAGACTCAGATATTTCATCTTTTTTTACTTCAATGAATACAGTATACCTTTTGATGGGTTTCCTACAAATCTGCTAAGTTTTTCAACCAAATTGAAAAATGTGAAAAAAAAAAACATTTGATTTGACACTTTCAACTAAAACCATTTCCTGACAATGTACATAAAAAGCCTTGGGCTTGTGTGTGAGAATCTTTGACCGAAGTCCCACGTAAGGCCCTCTTATGTTAAATATTTTAGATAATTTTCCTTCAGTACATCTTGAACCAGCTCTTCTTTAGCGACTTCTGACTGAAGGTTACCCATCTGAAGAACTTCTTCCACTGATTTTTTTTTCTTAAAACTGTTCCAATTCACCGTAGCATACATATGAGCTCTAATTTTCATCTTCTCTAATACTGTTTTCCACCTGTTTAACCCAACGGACAGTTGGAGGACATCCAGGCTTTACTGCTTATGTGTTTTTTTCTCCATTGAAAACTAGAGCTGAAATAAAAAATGGAATTAGGTAATGCTCAGTCATGAGTTATTCTCATAACAATTTTTTTAAATACATACCCTCTTCAATTTGTGGAAATGAGAGCACTGGTTGGCCCGGTTTTTGGGTTACACGAATTTCAGTAAATGCCTCAAATTTTATATTGAGCTATAATACATGCACTGGGTCAGTTGGGTGTTGAAGGTCCATTAAATGCATACATTGTTGCTATGTGTCTCACTCTTGTCTTCTGTCTCTTTGTTCTACTAGTATTGTTGACTGTATCTCCATATCTTCTGTTATAAAAATGTGAGAAAATGAAAACAAAAATATTGTTTCTATTGCAAAAACTATAAAATATAAACCATTATAGAGCATTGGAACACAATTTTTCGTCTTTTCATGGACAGTGATGTTGAGAGGAAGCAACACAATTCAGCCAGTGAAGGTGAAATATCAGAATGATCTCATCAGAGATCATTATGATTCTAAAATAATAACCGAGAGTAACTGTATCAACACCAACTCTTGCAATACACCAAACCTGTCAATCATTTTAAGTTGACTCATTTGAGACTGAACTGAACATATGTACATCACATCATCTGTGTTTCCTGCCTCAGGATGTTATGATCATACTTTAAGCATCAGTTATTTAACATGCAGCAAGTTAAGCAACAAAAAGTCTCCTGAGATGTCTGAGGCTGCGGGGACAAAGCTAAATGAAATTCGTTAACACTGTAAATCTTGCTGAGGATGAGCAACTCAGCACTGGTGGGCCATTCCTATAGACCCCCTGCAGATTGGGATCAACACACAAAATGGTGTCAATGCTGCTAATTGGCTCCAAGTCTCTGTCCCACTGTGCAGCTCTCAGCACTGTCTGACAAATCAGCACATACTGGTCATCACTGCCACTCCACATCCCATAAATGATAAACGGTCAACTACTACAGTTGCTAAGTGGATTTTACTTTCCCTCAATTTCTTCATTTTGAATCTGAAGAAATTCAGATAACACACACAAACACGGCTTTAGATTTTTGTAATCTTATGTCAACATCTGTCCTTATGTCTGGCTCACTAGACAAGATTTCAGAATTGTCATTTGATTTTCAAAACCTGGCAGAAGGCACACATGACGATAAAAATAAAAAAAATCATTAATTTAAAAAGTGTGCGGTTTACTTTAGTTGCTCATTTGTTCCCTGAAACTGGGACATCAGGACAAGACAATACAACATTTGAATGTTGAGGTTGGAGTGGTGCCAACTTCCTTCCAAACAGACCAGATTACTCTTAAAGCTGCAGTATGTAACTTTTATTATTTTTATTTTAGTTTTTGTTTTTACATATTTGTTGAAACATGTTTCTAATGTGTCACTGTTACAGTATGGTGTGAGACGGACAATCTGTGAAAAAAAATCTAGATTCTCTGCCTTCTCCCAGCTCTATCTAGAAACTGTCAATTAGAGCCAAGAGGAGACTCTTAGTGCTGTCAATCACAATCATATTACCACATTAAGACGTGAGTACATGAGATTGATTGACAATGCTAAAACCCTCCTCCTGCCTCTGATTGGTTGTTTTTGGTCAGGAGTAGTGCATTTCTTCAGATGGCCTCAGGGAGGAGGTGAAGATTGAGCTTTTGTCAGATTAACTGTCTCATAAAGTGTCACAACATGGTGACAGTTTTAACAAATATGTAAAAATTATTTTTTTTCATAAAAGTCGAATACTACACCTATAACACACAATACAGAGCAGGATTATCTCTTGAGATGATCTTTAAGGCCATCCCGATGCTTTAAATTGTCAGAAGGGGAAGATTGGGTCAAAAATGTATGGAATTATCTTGCTGTGTGGCTTTCTAAAGCTACTGTCAAGAAAATCCGAGATCATCCCACTTCCCCATGCTGGAGATTTTAGTTAACAGTAACAATAAATAAAGTTACCTTTAAAATAAGTCACACAAATCACATCTAGACCCAACCGTTGACCCAGACTGCAATAAAATAAACCTGGTTGTGTGTGTTGTTTTTGTCTCCTGCAAACTTAGCTTTAATTAAACTTATTTTTTCTATCTAATCATAAGAAGTCATAGTCAGAGAGAGAGATGAGTCAGGAAGAGCAGGTTTCCTGAAAAAAGAGGAAGTGAGGTTCCAGCTTGCAGCTGTATAAAAATAGCTGAGACCAGTCCTTGTTTAAAAGCATAAAAGTTTTAAAGGATGAAATCTAAACATTTTAAGTAATAAGATAAAATTTAAAGTAAAGTACTTATATTAATATTGGGTTACTTATAACAATACTTACACTCGTGGGAAAAAAAAGTAAAACAAGTAACTAACTTTGGTATCAAATAATAATAAAAGAGTAATAAGTTGCGGTTATCATAAAATTATAAATTAATGCTAAATCAGAGAAACTAAAAGGGTTATGAATGTGATTCTAACATTGAACTTGAAATGGTGTAAAACATGTAACTGCTATAAAAGATCACTGATGATGTGTTGGAGATGGATAAGTAGGGGAAAGGTTAGGGGTAGAATGGGGACTAACGGAAAGCAGAGATGATCAAGGCCTTATTTGGGCATAGAAGGACATGGGAGGAACGTTGAGCAACCCTGAGACATTAGCCAAGACATCAGGACAAGATGTCTCTAAGACAGTGATGGAGATGAGTTCATCTGTCCAAACAGTTACCCAATAAAAGCACAGCAACAGTGTTAGCCAATGAAAATGCACTGAAAGCGGGTATAAACCCTATATAAGGGGAGAGCAAAAGAGGAATCTTTGGTTGGATCCTCCAGGCAGCTTCGAGTCAAGACCGAGATGGACAAAGAACTCTGCAGCTGAAGAAGAGCTGGGGCCACAGAGCCGAAGACTGTCTGCGCATGGGGACCAACCCATCAGCCCCGCAACATGTGGCTTCAAATCGCACTTCTCTCATCGGCTGGGTTCAGACCCCAAAGACAAAGATGAAGACCAAGGAAAGGATGAAGACAAAGAAAAAGACAAAGGCGAAGATAAAGACAAAGGCAAAGATAAAGACCAAGGTAAAGAGAAAGACCCAAGTCCTGTGTGACTTCACCATCCCTGCAGAGATGACAGCTCATCAGATCAACAGAGATCCCTGCCTTCATCGATCATCCTCCTCCTCCTCCTGCTGCAACACCTTCTTCATCATCAGACCAGTTCTGGGGTTCGAAACACCAAACTCCGTCTGTCTCTCTCAAAGGTTCCCTTTTTAGTTCTTAGTATCAGCGTTAGGGAAAGATAGGCTAGATGATTGATTTTACTTATTTGATTATTTCTGCTAATGAATTAAGCTGTACTGATCCTTGCAAAATTGCTTTACTAATAAATATTTAGCATAAAGAAAATCTAAAAGATGTTGTGGACATTCAATTAATGAGTCACCTCAATGTTCTTTGATGGTAGTAAAATAGCTGTGATGTTTGATTCTGGGGAAGAAAAGTAGGTAATGTTTTATAGGTTGCTTTAGCCCAAATTTAAAACAACATCCTTGGGACTCGCCAGAGTCACTAAAACCAACCTGATTCAGTAACAAGTGCAAGTTGCAAAACAGAGAAGAAGCAACCGTTAACAGATGTGCTCTGTGGAACTAGTTGGCTGTATGCTGCTCAGTCTGGCTAATTCACAGGGGGAAGAAGGGTGGGACATCTGGATGTAGGCCATAGATATCAGGCGAATTCTTTCTCGAAACCAGCTTAAACAGAGTTTACTTTAGTTCTGGATAGGGTAAATCCCAGCAGATTTAGGAAACTCAATTGACCCGTTAGATGGAGAGCTGGTAGCACATCTCCCCTCTCAGAAGAGGAAGTAGTGACTGAGAGAGTAGAGAGTGAAGGATGGGGGGGGGGGGGGGGTAGCGGCAACAACACTACACTTGCACAAAACTTTTACCACACAAAAGTTAACATTTGTGCAGTAAAATTAAGGAAGAATTGGACCAACTGCTTCTCCATTAATTCCTCTTTTGCCCTGCCTCACACAAACAAGCGCACACACAAGCCCTCCTAATAGCACCTTGTTATAACACACATACACCAGGTCTACCTTCATTCAAGCAGGACATGCTTCCTAATTTCCTAATTTTCTTCCTAATGCTAGTTGTTGGATAAATTGTACATAAGTTATCTCACTTTTATTCTAAGTTACTCTTTATCCTATATTCATGATCCTAATGTGTGTGAAATGTTTCTTTGTGTGCCTGGAACTTATTAAAAGTAAAAACTTGACCTTCGACCTAGAACTAAGGAGTGGAAATAAATCAGCATAGTGTGACTGCCTGCAACCAAGACTGTTATGCAGGAAATTCCAACTGCTGCTTTTGTAACCCCCACCCCTTAGGCGGTTGGAATTTACTTTGTAACTAGGGTGTCCCTTATTCTAATAAAAGGCAGTGAGGGCAGAGACAGCTTTCAGAGCGTTTTGGGAGATTGTAACTGAACTGTCTCTGGGATGCTCTCACCTGCAGGTCGAAATTAATACTGATGTCTCTGTGTCTTTCTTTGAGCAGATGTATGTTATGGTTATTTGAACCTAACACTAGTAGTCCATGTCAGTTTCATGTGCTCATTTCCCTCCTGATGAAACATCACCATCAGCAGTCTGACTGCAGTGAACCTGGTAACAGGTAGAAATTCCTTACAACATATCACAATTCTGAACTTGAGGAGCCACATTAACAGAGAGGGACGTAGATAATTAATCAGGCCTTTTACTTCTTCAGATAAAGAAGGGCTATCAGATTTCCCTGTTACATTATTTGACCTACAGTAATAATAATATATTGATGCATGGTTATTTATTTTTCACAATTTAATACTTGGGATTATTTCTTTTTTATGTTAATTTTGCCTTATGTTACATTATGTTATAAAATGCAACATAATGTTATATCCATTATGCTAAAAGGTTTATGTCCATGAAGTCATGAAAGTTGACAAGAACCAATTAGGTAATTTGGTTATTCAACCTAATTATGGAGCAATGCGTCCTTTCATTTCAATGTGTTATCAAAAATAAGGCAATGTCTAAAAGCTTTCCATTCTAGCCATTTGAAACGGCTAGAATTTAAAAATCAGCTCAGTTCTTTATCTTTTGCCCAAGAAGAAACTACTGGCCAGAGAACAGTGTTAACAAAAAAAATACATAATGCATGGTCTGAATGGTAGAAGCAGCTGAATGAATGATCTGATTCAGTCCCATCCATTTGTCTGTGTCAGAGTTTATGAGATGTTCCCAAATACTTTGCCTACCCCCTAACTTCCCTGTCTCCCAACCTTGAAAGAAAAATCAATCAAACTTTCTCATGCATTTAATTGCTGAAATAAAGAGACAATAAAGTGGAATGAAAGGAAGTGCGATTGATAGCATTTAGAAGATTTGGGACAGGCTGAGAGAAATGTTCAGATTGCATTTATTTTTCTTTAGGTTGAATTCAGTCCGTACTGCTGATTGAGGGTATTTAGGTTGAATGGAAGAGATTAAATCACATATTCAGACCATTGGAAGGAGCTGCTTTCTCTGGATGATTGACTGTCATCATTTCTAAGAGTTAGAAAGACGGTCAGTATTGAAATCAAATACAGATTTGATTAAAAAAAAAAGATTTTCTTAATGATTTCAAAATGAGACAAAAACCCATTTAACAGAATATAGATGCTCAAACATCTTGCTCAAATCTGCGTTAGGTGGGAAAAACTTAAACAATATCCTGTAATGTATTAATAAAGCAAAAGTTTGAAGCTTTTCTGAAACATGACTCTAGTCCTTACTCTGTTGGAAAAAAGTGTAACAGCATGAATGGCTGAAGCAACCTCTTACCTGGACCTCAAGGGAAGTCTGGAGTCCATGGCATTACGGACCATACGTCAGGACATCACCTATGTGGCTGGCTCAACTGTAGATTTCTATGTTTCCCCTGGAGAACAGCCTCAAAGGAAACATTTGATCAAAGGAGCCTTCACAGCAATCAGCTAGAGCTGATTGCTCAGCTAGCTGAGCAATCATATCTAACTGACATTTTGCAAAGGCATTATCAGCATTTGCAAGGAATCCCCAACCATTCCTTCAAAAATGTATGTCCTTTGCTTCACATTGGAGCGGACAACATTCACTTGATCATTGCAAAAGAGCTGATGAACCCATCTGGTGGACCAATCGCAGTTCTAACCGAATTAGGGTGGGCTTATAACCAGCTGATTATATTTCAACTGAGTCACAGACAAAAGCATGTTACTTTACAACACTGAGGTCGGTGCCTGATGACATTTATCAGCATGTGGAGCGTCTGTGGAAGATAGATGTGTTGCCTTATTGCAGTGAGAAATTGGGAGTTCGTTCACGTCACGACGAGGAAGCTATACCCATTCTGGAGTCTCACACAGTGAGAGTCAATGTAGCAGACAAGATAAGCTACGCTACTCCATTGCCAAGGCGAAGGGATTCACCACCACTACGTGCTTCAGCAGAAGCAGTAATGCCATTACTACGAAGTGCTGACTGCTGTTTACTACAAGAGCCAATTAAAGCCCAGATATATGAAGCTGAGATTAAGAAATTACTAGACGCTTGATGTGTGGTGAAACTCCACCCTGACCAGGTGAACGAATCCCTCAAGTCATGGTTTATACCCCATCATCCAGTTGAACACAATGGGAAACACAGGCTGGTTTTCAACTGTTTCTTTAACTTTAATGGTCTTTAGTTGAATGATCAGGCCCTGGCCCTACACTTGGACCAACACTCATCAGTGTTCTTCTATGTTTTAGAGAGTATTCTGTCGCAGTAAGTGGTGATATTCAAGCCATGTTTCACCAGGTCTGTCTTCTTCCCAAGGATCAGCCCCTGCTAAGCAGTGTTGTATAAAGTACTGAAATCTCGGAGTCAAGTAAAAGTATAGGTACCGCTCCAAAATATGACTTTGGTAAAAGTAAAAGTCACTGATTGAAATGTTACTTGAGTTAAAGTATTAAAGTATCTGAAATGTCTTGTACTTAAGTATGGAAAGTACTGTAAAAATTGATGTACTCAAGTAATGTAATGAAAAGTACAAGTAAAAAGTAAAACAAGGCAAATGCAGTTTGAATGACATTTTTTATATTTTGGTAAACTTGTCAAATACACTTAAAATAATGTACACAACCAAGTGCAGGCAAAATGAAACCTGCTAATAGATATACCTGCAGGAATCATTTAGTTAAGAAAATTAGGTGCTTTACCTAAACCACAAGGTTAACTTAACCTGCTTTAGGTTAACTTAACCTGCTTTACAACTGAACCAACTTCTTATCCTGTACCCTCCAGGACAGAAAATACAAAGTTTCTATAAGCCTTAAGTTTTCCCTTTCAGTAAGGTCAGTGCTGAAAATGAGAAAAATAAATACAGTACAGAAAACATGAAGAAAAAAAGCCGTTACGATTACTCTACTTCACAAACTATAGGTGCAACAACTGGTCATTATGCAAAAGAAAAAAGAATTGGGAGGGAAATGCAGCTTATTTGGAATCTGAAGAGGGAGAGCTTTTTTGTTAACTTGATGTTTAATGGGAGAAGCGAAACAGACCTCCATGATGCTGACACCCCACCTACTCAAATAATCCAGCAAATAATCTGATTGATTAGAGCTCCGTTTGTTCCGTTAAAATTTTTGTTTGTGCAGGTTTGGTTTCCGAGATATTAAAAATTATTTTGTAGGCCATCCAAAATATATACTTTTTAAGATTACAATTACTGAAAATATTGAGGATGACTACTTCATACTCAATATTTTGTCATGAATTTTGTGTCAGTTGGTCACAAGGCAAGAAATCTATTTCCATTAGATTCTCAGGAGAATTTGGATGTAAAATGTGTTGACTCTCCCTGAGTGAAACTCCGAGCGCTTGAGGAAGGGGAGACCGAGAGAACGGCTGGACGAAATTAGCGTTCATGAATCGGATCAACCTCGAGTTAGGCGCCGCTCACACCGGATATTGGAAGAGCCAAAACCCAAATTGAAAACAACTTTGCTGCGTTTGTTTTAACGGCACAAACCTGCACAAATGGAGCACTAACGAATCAGCCCACTTTGGTTTGTTTTGGAACAAAATGCGGGGATGGTGAACTCTGGATGGCCTAAAAAATCATTTTAATATCTCGGAAACCAAAGCTGCACAAACGAACATTTTAACGGCACAAACCTACGCAACCGGAGCTCTAACCAATCAGACCGTTTGCTGGACTTTTTGACGTAGTGGGGAGGTGCGAAACCTGTGCATCCTATTGGTGGAGATGAACACCAATAGGATGCACGGCACCCGACTTTGTTGCAGTCAATCAGTAGGTGATCAAAACATTTGCGTCTCTCGCTCGCTTTTTTTGTAACGAGTAACTAAACCACACATTGAAAATGTATCGGAGTAAAAGTATGCAATTAAGTTCGGAAATGTAGTGAAGTAAAAGTAAAAGTTATCAAAAATTTTCTTACTCGAGGAAAGTATAAAGTACTCCAAAATGTACTTAAGTAAAGTAGTGAAGTATTTTTACTTCATTACTATACAACACTGCTGCTAAGGTTCATCTGGCGAAATCTTCAGAGGAAGAGGGAACCAGATGTTTATCAGTGGAAAGTTTTTCCATTTGGAACAAGTAGTCCTTGTTGCATCACATTTGCTCTGCAAACCCATGTGAAAAACTCAGGAGAGGAAAATCAAGACATCTGGCAGTCCCTGAACCAAGCATTCTATGTAGACAACTGCCTTCAGACCCCCCCTACAACAGAATCTGCTAAGTTCTTAGTGGATAAATTGTGTCAAGTGCTAGATGAAGGTGAATCCGTCAGTGGGCCAGCAATAAACCAAACACCATTGCTCATCTGCCATTAGAAGCCAAATCACAGAGCACAGAGCTATGGCTAATGGAGAAACCCACTAACTTTCAGGAAATGGCACTCAGCATGATTTGGAACTGGGGCATGGATACCCTCTGCTCAGACTGGGACCACTGGAGAGAAAACTGCCAACACTGAGGAACATCTATAAGGTGTTGGCAACTCAGTATGATTCATTGGATCTGATCATTCCATTCACCACAAGAGCATAGGTCATAGTGTGGAATTTGTGGGCAAAGAAAAGAGACTGGGATGATCCTAATCTGCCCCCTGATCTTCAGCAGGCCTGGATTAGGTGGGAAAATGAATTGCCCCAGTTAGAGAATATCTCCATACCCAGGACCAATTCACCAGCAGAACAGGCTGTTGAATGTGTGGAATATATTCTACACATATTCGGTGACGCTTCTGAGCTAGCCTATGGCTCAGTAGCCTACTTAACAATGCAGTATGGAGAGAAGACACGTGTGTCTTTTGTGATGGCGAGGTCAAAGGTGGCTTCACAACATCAGTTGTCCATCCCACGACTGAAGCTGTGTGGTGCATTGACTGGAGCGCAGCCCTCATTCATCGTGAGCTCAATGTGCACATTTCAAACACATTTTTATGGTCAGACTCAACAACAGTCCTAACATGGCTCAAGAGCGACTCCTGTCATTTCAAAGTGTTTGTCGGCACTAGAGTATCCGAGATTCAAGAACTCATGACAAACCAGGAGTTGGCGTTATGTTGACTCTGCAAATAATCCTGCCAATGACATCAGCCATGGAAAAACAATAACTGATCCCCAATCTCCAAGTCGATGGCTCAAGCCCTGCCTTTCTGCAGAAACCTCCCAAATATTGGCCGGTGGTGCCAGCTTCAAATCTCACAGACAATGTAGAAGAACTGAAGAAAGGTCCCTCTTGTGGACCCATGCAGCAGTATCACCTGAATGGGACAAGAATCTTGGTCTCATTCAGGTTGGTGGGCGCCTTCGAAACCTGACTGGTTCAAGTTCCATAGAGGTTGACATACATCCAATTGTGCTGGATCCCTTGTCTTCCTGCGACAAAACTACTTATTAGTCACATGGATGAATGTCTTCTTCATCCTGGTCCAGAGAGGGTTTTCGCAGAACTTAAAAAGGCAGTATTGGATATTAAGAGGAAGACAAGCAGTCAAACGGCATCAACGTACTTGTGTAGGATGTAAACAGTGGAGGGAACAACCCCGCACTCCCATTATGTCTGATCTGCCACCAGCTTGACTCAGACTTTTGAAACCACCATTTTATTCCATTGGTGTTGATTGTTTTGGACCTCATAATGTAAAAATTGGGCGTCGCCATGAGAAAAGTTGGGGGGTCATATTTAAGTGCCTCACAATACTTTGTGTTCATCTGGATCTTCTCAGTAGTCTGGACACTGACACCTTCCTCCTTGCTCTCAGACGATTCATTGCTCGATGGGGAACCCCCTCAGAAATATTATCTGATCAGGGAACAAATTTTGGAGGAGCTAATTGTGAACTCCAAGAGGCATTCCATCAACTACGGGTGAGCCTTGTATCCCAGCAAATTTAGTTCATATTCAATCCACCAGCAGCACCACCACACTTTGGTGGGATATGGGAAAGGGAGATAAGATCGGTGAAGACAGCATTGCAAGTGGTTATGGGCACCCAAGTTGTAACTGAAGAGGTTCTTCTCGCGACGTGGAAGCCATTTTGAATGCCAAACCCCTTGGTTATGTGACTTCTTATATCAAGGACCCAGATTCTGTCACGCCCCACATGCTCCTCAGGGAGCGGCGGGACTCTTCTCTTCCCCAAGCGGTCTACGCACCTGATATTCTCACCAAACGGTGGTGGCAACATAGCCAAATGATGGCTGACCACTTTTAGAAGCAGTTCATTAGACATTATTTACCTACTATGCAAATTCGTCATAAGTGGACTCGGCCTACTGAAGATATAAGTCTGGATATCATCATCATGATTGTTGACCCCCATCTACCTCGTGTCTCCTCCGCTTGATGACATTCCGTATTGGGAAAGTCATCATCATAGTGCAGATGGGTTCGTCAGGTCAGTAGGCATAAAGGTGAAAGGAAGAGTTTATGTCCGACCTGTCACCAAGTTGGTCCAGTTACCTGGGATACCTGACAATGATGGGCCAGAGATGACATCCCCGGCATGTGGGAATTCATCAGAGTTACATAACAGCTAAAATTGTTATGGGGGCGGCTGCCATGTCACCTCTTTGATCGGAGTCCCACTGTAGATGAGGAGCAAGCAAAGCGGTCTCAATTTATTACAAGGAAGTAATTGCATTTTTTTATATGCTGTATTTGATGTATTTATATTTAAATATGACTTTTAAAAATTGTCTTTGTTATTTAAAGCCTTACAATTAGGCCT
Source organism: Poeciliopsis gracilis (assembly GCA_911649635.1). Lineage (NCBI taxonomy): Eukaryota > Metazoa > Chordata > Actinopteri > Cyprinodontiformes > Poeciliidae > Poeciliopsis > Poeciliopsis gracilis. The sequence goes on along the minus strand of CAJVRI010001057.1, from coordinate 176,279 downwards.
CTCGCTCTACAAATACTCCTGCTCTTTCTGACATCTTCAGGAAGTCATCACAATGTCACTCCTCTATTTAACAACATTTTTACCAGCACTCCACTGAGACATAGCTTGTATGATGAGCCCAGCAGATGCACAGTTCCACCAAGTGTTTGCTAATTGCTGTTGGCTCGTTTGAAGGAGCTGAGTGAAGAATTCACAAGGGAAAGGTGATCTTTGAGGCGGAAGCTCAAAACTTTAGATACTGCAGCTCTGAGGAGGAGTGTACCTTGAAGGAGGAGCTGGTTCACCCAGGCGTTTTGCACAGCTGAATGAAAGGTGGCCAAGGGACTTTAAGAATTTCTTAGAAATGCCTTAACGACTCAAAGCATCTATGTTTTTGATGAGTAAAAAACATTATAACATGATGTAAAGCTCAAAAAGTTAATTTTATCTTTAACAAATGAACTCTACCCAGAGAGAGGATCATTGGATAAACAAGTGTTGATGTTGGGCCAAGAACTTTATTGGTTTACCAGAGACTTGCTGGTTCTTGCAGCCCGGTAACCAGGGGGCAGCATGGCTGCTGCCAGTGATGTGACAGGCGAGGCCTCAGAAGAAGAGACTCAGAGCTCAAGCTAGTCCGTCTCTGAGACAATGTCTCCCTCCTGTCCTGCTGCCAGGTCATTAGAGTTGAGGGATCAATGTGACCAGCAGCAGAGTGGGTTCATCCATCATGTCACCCAAACAGCAGCATGCTCCAACCCCATGGAGCATGCTGCTGCATGACATCCTGAAATTCACCCAGGCCTGCACCACAAATGTAATTACACGCCGATTCCACCTCCTCTCTGACCTATGGACAGTCTCATCTCCTTCTCTGTGGAGTTTCCAGCAAACCCACAGGTTGTGTCCCGAAAGATGATGTGGCCTGAGATCCTTTCATCTACAGCTAACTAGAATAAACTGCTTTACAGTGGTAGCTGTACTTTTTTTGTCCCACACCCATAGTTTCACTCAGGCATCCCTGTGCCGACATCATATTCATTTAGAAAGTTTTTGTTCTTTTATTTCTGGGCAACATTTTATATTTACCAATTAATTCAGATAGGTAAATAAAGCATGTGTTTAAATGTTTTATCACATATTGAATATAAGGTGCACTAACATGAAGTTTTGTGCAAGAAGGACTGAAAACATGAGTCATAATTACTCTGAGCAATCTGAAGCCTAATAAACCATCAACATGTCCCAGAGGATCAATATGAAGTCTGAACTAACGCTCCCTTCAATCCGTCCATTTGCCATGACTTCCAGCAGAGCCAAAGCTGACATTGTTCCACTGTTATGCAGCACACCTTTCCACAGATATTATATACATGTGTGGTTTGATCACCTTAAAAATAATCAAACCTGTTTGGAGCTAATCCAAACCTGTTTTCTTTTTCAGTGAGAATGAGAGTCCCACAGATAAAATGCATCTCATGTAATTTTGTGCACAGATGTCATCATATTATTTTTATTTTATTTTATTTATATATGTGTATGTGTGTTTGTTACCTGTAGGAGGATAAATATGGTTCCATTTCATTGTTTAAGGAATAAAAGATTAAAATAATGAAAAATATTGGAGCAAAATAACTCTGAATGGAGTCAGATTTCAGAGTATTTCATTAGTTTTTAGTGCGTCGTTTTTGTTGTTCTCACTAGCAGTGACATCCAGCAGCTGATAATTTGTGTGATGCATAAAGACTTAGACTTAGACTTAGACTTCCTTTATTGTCATTGTACAAAGAGAACGCAAGGTGAATCTTGACAACGAAATGTCGTTACTTGGCTACCAGTGCAACAGAGCTAAAACCTTATACTACACAATAAATACATTATGGCTGAAAAATATATAAGAGCTAAGAATAAAGTGCCATAGAATCCATAAGTTCAGTATTGTAAACAAATCTAAAGTGCGTGTGTTGACCATGTCCATGGGGGGGTGGTTTGGTTTGTGAGTGTGTGAGTGTGTGTGTGTGTGTGTGTGTGTGTGTGAAGGGGTGTTATGTGGCGTTAAGCAGTCTGATGGCCTGGGGGAAGAAACTCTTCAGTAGTCTGGTTGTTCTGCACAAGATGCTGCGGAACCTTCTGCCCGACGCCAGAGGGGAAAACAGTCCATGGTTGGGGTGGGTGGGGTCAGAGAGGATCTGGTGAGCGCGGGATAGGCAGCGCCTCTCTGCGATGTCCTTGATGCAGGGAAGCAGAGCCCCCGTGAGCTTCTCCCCTGTCCTCACCACCCTCTGTAGAGGCTTCCAGTCAGAGGCCCTGCAGCTCCCAGACCAGATGGAGATGTAGCTGGTCAGTAGGCTCTCGATGGTCCCTCTGTAGAAGGCCTGAAGGATGGGGGGGTGAAGGGATGCTCTCTTCATCCGACGCAGGAAGTGCATGCAGTTTCTGTAGGTCACAGCGAATTGTTGACCTACTTTATAGAAATGCAGTGTAACTCAACTTAACATACAACTCCAGCAGGAATTTGGGTTTACAGAAATAATAAATTATATACAAATAGATCCAAGCACATAAAAATAACATGGATTAGCTTGTTGTTTGCATTATTGATAGCATTGTTATCATAGACTAATTACCAGTACTTAAAATAGCTCAACTCACTACTCCAGAAACAAATCGACAGCCATTTAATCCTCCATTTGATCCTAAATGGTTGACAAAAAATAATTGTGAGCTTCCAGGATTTTTAAAGTTTTCATCTGGCTCATCGTCTGCAGCACCAGATAGTTAGTTGTGTTAATCCCCTCAATGTCGGGTAAATCCTCAAGATTAATTGACAAGTCTTTTTACTGAGACAATATGAATTATATCTTAAATATACACATATTTTTTCGAGATACCTCGTCTGTTCCAGCCCATTTCAGGCATGAGAGTTTCGCTGGGATAGGTCTATATGTGAATGTTACTTGTGCAAAAACTGAATAGAGTTTACTGATTTTTTTTTCTCACATGAATGTGTTCACAACCCCAGAGAGCCACATGTAAATCAGATGCTTTGAATATATCTATATTCCAAACAAGCTTTTCAAGTTTTATTCTGAGTCAATCATTATTAATGCCTCCAGACATGAAGAAGATGAGTCAGACCACATCCAGAATGTTGACATGTTTCCAGGAATGAGGGAATTAACTGAGAGCTCAGAAATATGTCTGCTGCCAAATGATTTAGCATCGAGCTCAACCCCCTGCTTCTTTTCTGCAGACAAGAGCAAATCATTTGAATAATTCTCACTGAAGCTGTCCCATCCATTTGTTTTGCTTTTGAGGGGCAATCAACCATAGTCTGCAGGTAATTTCTAAGCACAAGCAAATCCACTGGTTCCATCAGAAAACACTTTTTATGGCGAGGCTTTACAGTAAATGAGGAAAACAAGGAGCTTTTTAATGGAAGGAGACGGGTGAATATGCTGCCTCGTATGTTTCTGAAACACTAAAAGGGAGATGGATTAGTTTGCATTCCTGCTAATTTATTATCCAAATTATCATTCTGCAGATACTTTAACTGTGAAATTGTATAAAACTTGAGAATATTCAGGGGTTTGAGTAAATACTAATCCAGAATCATGTTGGGTTTTCTCCTTTTTTTAACAAACTGATTATCAAGGTAATAAGTATGGATGACGTCCAGTTAGCTCTGGCAGTCCTTCTGCTTCTCTGAAATCTCTGAAGAGCAAACTTTAAATATGGAAACCTAGGAATATTTACAGCAGTGTTATTAGTGAGCTGACACAGTTTATTACAACTTTGATTGGAACACATTTAATGTAAATACTACTGTAAAATCTACTGATCTACCAACAGTGAGTGGTGTATCTTCTGTCTGAGGCTATTTTCATGTTTTTTGTGAAGTTGGAGAAGGTTCTGTTCATAACCTCCACAGACTGATTCCCTCCACAGCTTGTTTTTGCCTAGAAGTTCAGTCTTACGGGCCTGAAGATCAGGTCTCTGCTTTCTTCAGATGACGTAGTTAGATTGTCATCAGCTCTAAATCTGAGACTACGGTATGGCGGCATAAACCTGCCCTTTCCAGATCAGGGAAGATGTCCTCACACAAAAATTCGGTCATCCAGGAGGAACTCAGAGCCACTAATCTTAGTGGCGTTTCTACTTTAAGCGTATATACAGTACAGACCAAAGGTTTGGACACAACCTTCTCATTCAATGGGTTTCCTTTATTTTCATGACTATTTATAAGGCAAAAACCTACTTATTAGCCTGACAGAGCACACCTGTGAAGTGAAAACCATTTCAGGTGACTACCTCTTGAAGCTCATCAAGAGACTGCAGAGTGTGTGCAAAGTAGTAATCACAGCAAAAGGTTGCTACTTTGAAGAAACTACAATAAAAGGCATATTTTCAGTTGTTTTGTTTAGTACATATTTCCACATGAGTTAATTCATAGTTTGATGCCTTCAGTGTGAACCTACAATGTCAATAGTCATGAAAATAAAGAAAACTCATTGAATGAAAAAGTGTGTCCAAACTTTTGGTCTGTACTGTATGAGACAAGTTATATCTGTGAACAAAGTGATGAATGCTAAAGCTGCTTTTCTTGGTCCACTGGGGAGTTCATTTTTGCTTCAAAAACCGATCTGATGAGATGATGGAAAAGGTAATGTTGTATTCAATATTTTGCTAAGCAGAATTAGCCTATTGGTAAAGCTACTCTAGGCTAAAATAGCATCTCTAAGCTAAACATGTTGCACACATCCCCAGTGCTAACATCGGAGTCCACTGTCCACTTTTCTAAAGAAGTTCCATGAATGATCAGGGCTTAAAGATGAAAACTGAATGGCTGGAATGACACTTAGCACCAATAAATATCTGTCTTGTTGAGTTCATATGTCCATTAATTTTATAATTAGCAGTAATAGATGGTTTCTGAATGAAAAATGTTGCTTATTTTGTCAAATAGTTTAATTTAAAAAGTATTAACTAATTAACCACCACTAGTTATAATATAGACTGGCAGGTCTACAGTTTTTAGTATAATAAAACAAGAAAACTTAAAATTGTTATATACATTTACTGCCTGCATGCAAAGTTATTCTGTGCACTACACATTCCGCTGAATTGATTTAATTTAGAAGCTTTAAGGATTATTATAAGTAACTTGTTTTCTAAACTCTCTCTGAGGTCTTGGGTCAGCTCTGACCGTGGAAAGGCTAAACCTGTAAACTTCCCATTCTGGATAAAGTGTTTTCTCTCATCAGTGTTCCATCTCAGCTTGCTTTCTCCCAAATAGAGTGCTGTTTTAAATATGCTGACACTGATGTTGCTTTGTGGGAATGTGAACACTTCCAAATAAAACACTCTGGTCCTTGATGCCGTTTCAGATTTAAAGATGTGCAGATATTTAGGGTTGATCCTGATCTGTCCTCCCTGGTAAATATGGCTTTGAGATGAACACATTTTAAAGATTGGAGGTTTTGTTGCTTTAGCAAGAAATCCTTTTATTGGTAAGCGTGAAAGTCAGTGTTATAGCACCACCGTGTGGCCATATGGGGAAATTACATCAATACAGGTTGACCATCTCCAGTTTATCCTTTTATTCTGCATTTAGAAATATGTTGAAAATGGAATAAATACCTGCCTTATGACGACTCAGTCACAGAGGAGTCCAACAATGGAAACCAAATATTTATATATACTCCATTCAAAATGTTTCAGGGACATGAAGTCAGACTGAACTGCTTCAAATCAGTTCGTATGACAAACATTTTTATTTGGTAAATACTAAAATAAGAAATCCGGTATTTCAACTTTGTTCCAGATCAAACATTTACATACACTAATGACTAAGCAATGTGTAAAGCCCAGATGATGAGGTCATGGCTTCTTATAATTTGACTCATAACATGTTAATAGGCAGGAGGAACCAGTGTGGATGAATGCAACACCTCAAACACCTGGCAACATGGGCAAATCAATCATTAGCTAATTAACACCAAATAAAAATAGGTCTGGTTCATCCTTCAGTCCACCTTAAAAATGTAGTCATAAGTCATATTCAATCATCGTCAACATTTCTAATTGTTAGCGTTGCAACCAATCTGAAGAAGCCTCTGACTGAAAATCGTTGTACTACAGCCTTGTGGCCGTCATGACAACAGCTCAGTTTCCCAGCAGCAGAAATGATATTCCACAGTGGCATATCCTGGATGACATCAGTTGTTAACAGCTCTCATCATCTTTAAATCTGTCTGGCTGTATGGTTAGAAAGATGTTGGAGTCAGAGATGTGATCCATCCGTTATGATGGATGAACGAGATGAGTTTGAAGCTTCCTGTTCAAGTCCTGAGGTTTGGGATAATAGTTCAGGTATCATTTGAACTTTTAAGATCCTCGTCAGGTGTTCTCATTTGTAAAAACAATGTATTGTTGCCATGGTTACCCAAGATAACAGTCTCAGAAGTAAAATAAGTAGAAGTAAAAATTCTTCAGCTGGTCACTCCAGAATATTCAGTGGTTGACATCTTGTCTATGTAATAGAACAGATTAGTTTTTGGGGGAAAATGAGTTAAAAAATTGTGATTAAATGAAGGTATCCGTTTTTTAATTCCCTTTGTGCCCCAGCCATTTTCTCTCCAGCTTTCTGAAAATTGAATCTGATTTCTGTGAGACATTTCAATGTAGCGGCTGATAAATGCCATTGTTCAACGATCACTTTAGATAAATCCACAACAACAAGCCAACCACATCATCATATGTAAAATTTGTTTTAATTATGTTGGGCAAAAGGATAAGTTAAAAATCAGCAAAATTCTATAAACACTTTTTAGAGGTTAGAATATACAATTAACAGGAATTTATTTAGATTATTAAAAGAATCAGGCAGTGACGTTAAACAGGATCTACTTGTTCAGAGAAGAAACCAGGAATCCCATCCTCCAACAGGTATGAGAGTAGCCTGAGACTCGACACGACAAAAAAGTCCAGTCTGAAACTCCTGAGTGTTTGACGAGTTATTATGATGCAGGAACACGGCGTGAAAGCAGACAACTGGGAGCTTTAACAATGCTGCCAGGGTTGGAAATAATCAACAATTCTCAGATTCACAGGAAAGCAACATGGTGATGTCTAGCTGACATAAACATCAAATATAGATTATTGTTTTGGTTCAAGTTAAAGCATATGTTAAAAGATCATATTTTAACATGAGCACTTGAAAACAAAGAGCTTTCAGGTGCTCATCCTAGGTAACCTCTGGCTTCAGTTCAGCCGGAGGACAGAATGAGTGGAATGGATGAAACCAGAAGGACCGGATGAGCGAGATGGATGGATAGTTGTTCTAAACGCTGCCTCTCCCAGTCGGGTGTGAATCAGGCTCAACAGATACACTGGCCACCTGAAAGTGCAGCGTCTCTTCTTGGTAATTAAGTCCTTCAACTGAACAGATTGGGAGGGATTTGAAAGAATCATTGCTGAATCGAGTGATTATAAGCTAGTCTTTTGGGGTTTTTTAATCCTTCATTAAAAGTCAAACATGATTTTTTTGTTGTTTTTTTTTTTTTTTTTCTAATACTTGGAGCTGTCATCGTATGAACTCAAATCTGTGTCAAAGAAATCCTCCAGCTGCCACTGCAGTGTCTCAAACGTGGGCCGGTCGAGTTCCTTCTCATTCCAACAGTCCAACATGAGGAGGTGCATTGGCTTTGGGCAGCCGGGGGGACAGCTCAGTCTGTGGCCTCCAGAAATCCACTGGACCGCCTGGATGTTTGTCATGGCTGCAGGAAAATAATGAAAACCCAAGATGGAACATAAGTGCTGGCCTGATAGGACACCACTGCTGGTGGAATGGTTTGAAGTCTTTATAGAAGATGTCTGGATCTTACTTTGGTAAGGCATCTGGCCAAATGTCATGATCTCATACAGTAAGATCCCAAAGGACCAAACGTCTGACTTTATGGAGAACTTGTTGTTGTGGATGGCCTCTGGAGCGGTCCACTTCACAGGAAACTTGCCCCCGTCCCTGGCCTCATACACATTCTCATTTTCTTTCTACAATCAAACACAAAAAATAAAACAATTAAAAAGCCCTTGAGTTTTATTCCTTTACCAGAAGTATTGAACTTGGGGTTTTTTTTCCCCACCACCAAAATCGGGAAGAAATTACAAATACACAAAAACTAAGACCTGTTTCCAGCAGAATCTGACTTGAAACCTACCATAAAAACCCTGGCCAGGCCAAAGTCTGCCACTTTGCAGATGTTATTCTCTCCCACCAGGACGTTTCTGGCAGCAAGGTCTCTGTGGATGTAGTTCTGCTGCTCCAGGTAAGCCATGCCAGATGCGATTTGGGCTGCCATTTCAATTTGGTCCTGCACACGCAGATTCTTCCCCTTATCCTCTGTTGTCAAGGTAGAAATAAATGAACAAAATCAGTAATAATAAGCCGTTTTATAGATTAGCCTACTCAGTTGTTGAAACATTTATATGTATATAAAAAAAAATAATGAACATGAACTTTAGTGTACTAAGTAGGCATTTCAACGTGTCTGATGAGGATTTGCTCAGTTCTAAATGGACCCGACATTCCAGGGAGCCCCAGTGCCACCTGATGAAACTGTTCAGGTTTGTCTTCATTTTACAAAGAGAACTTGGAAAGAGTTGACTCAGGTTTTCAATCTGCTCTTCCATCTCAGGAATCTCCCACATGCCTCAACAGTAACATCATTTCAAAGTTAAAGGAGCTTTTATCCTTTTACAGCTTCAGTGTTGTTTGTTGTGAAACAATTAATGACATTTCACTGATAAACTGCATATAAATAACATCTTGAGCAATTTGTATTTTAGCTTTTTATCTATCTAAAAATAAAATTGCAAAATCCACATTTGAATCCCTTAAGTTTATCTAGTTGTGTAACTTGCATGTCTAGGAGTGCAGAAAAGTTGAGTTTGGCCTCTCAGTGCTGAGTAGATAATTTTTTATTTAGTTTTTCAATCCGTTCAGTTTTCTCTAGATCCCCTCTATGTTTTTCTAAACTATTAGGTCACTGTATTTGCTGCAGAACTGCTAAACAAGGTTACTGACTTCTAGCCAACTAATATCACAAATCTGCCATTTTTATTTCTCACAGCACTTTAGTAGTCCAAGTTCCAGGGTATAGAAGTTACAAGTCAATTTTTTTTTTATTTTAGGGTGTATTAACCAACAATTCACTCCACTGTCCCTCAGCATCACAAACTCTTTGGAGTGACTGGTTAAATTAGATTTTTGTTTTTAAATGCATACACCTTAATAATCTCTACTAGAATCAATAAGACTATCTAGTTGAGGGTTCCTTTTGTCTGGAAATGTCAGACACAGCAGAGCTGGACGATTCAAATAACCCAAAAATGACAACATGACTTTAAATATTCAAGGAGAATATGGGAATACATAGAGCAGCAGGCAAACTCTTTGTTTTTCTTCTTTTGTGTTGTTTTTTATTATTGTTATTAATTTGTTTTTTAATTTTTTATGACTTTCTGGCCATTGCTTTGATAGCAGTAGTATCACTCTGCTTATGACAGTGATATGTGCTAGTTGTTAGCCCCCTGAGGACTGCGGGTTCTGAAAAACATGACAGTGTGACACAGCTTAGGATGTTTTCTTGTTGAGGATCCAAATGCATCCAGTGGCGTTCATGGCACTAACATTAGCTGCCATCAAACTACAAAAATAGTTGGACAGTGTGGAACATGGAGGGATGATGCGTATTTAAAGAGACGGCACCAAAACCACTTGCTCTCAGTGATCCCTCAGAACAGGTCTGATGCCCAGTTCCACTTTGCATAGATTCACTTTAATGATTTAAATGTGAGAAGCATTGAAAAGAATGATTTATCCATTTTAAGGGAGCAACTTTCAAACCAGTTTGAATATTAATCTCAACACCACTAGTTTACAGCAGCTGTCTGTGATTTTATAACACCTGTTGGTTGTGTCATTTTCTGCTTTTCCATTGACCATGTACTTGTGCACTTTGACACTAAAAATTAATTTGCCTAATAAAATCATTAAAAAAAAAATTAAAAAATAGTTTTTTGAGAAAATGTTTTGGTGATGTGGTTTTTCAGCTGACGATTAACATGATCACAAACTGGATGTTTCTTTTCTATTGTTTTCGTGCCGAAAATCACGAAGAAGACAACAGGAAATTGATGAAGGATGGTGGTGTGTCATGGTTTTTAAAAATCACACATTCACGTGTGATTTTCATTGTGTTTGATATTTAACGAAAATACTGCAATTGAGAAATTTTTTTTTTTGTTGTTTGTTTTTTGAGGGGGTTTTTTGGAATATAAAAGTTTTGTGCACATTTGTAATGGAAAAGCAGCTATGAACAGCTCCCTGTTAGGGAAGAAGGTAATTGGTCTGATCATTCAGAATAGGTTTTAATCCCACAGCAATGTTTGAGGTTCTCCTGTAACACAATGGGCCATGGAGGATGCTAACAGCAGGTCTGAACTGGACCAAGTACTGCTCTAGGAACAAAAGGAAAGAGGTTAACTGAAATGAAACCAAACTGAACAAATCTTCTCTGATAATCAGAAGCAGCTGACAAAATAATTCCCAGCATTTTATAACACCCTGAAGCCCCATAGATGCCCACTGCTCCTCATAATTGAAGTCGAAAGTGTGGCTGACTTACTTCGAAGATACTCCAGCAGGCTGCCGTGCTTCATCAGCTCAGTGATGATGTAGATGGGCTCCTCCATGGTACACACAGCATAGAGCTGGATCAGCTTGGGGTGCCGAAGTCTCTTCATGAGCTGAGCCTCTGCCAGGAAATCTTCAGGGTCCATAGTACCTGGGAGACACAAGTTCTGGGTTTTTTGGGTCTTTTCGTTTGGTCATGTGACCGTGATACAGCACAGGACTTGGAAGCTGAGAAGCAATGCCAGCAGTAAGGTCTCAAAGTTGTATATAACACATCCAATATCAGTAAATATTGGTTATTGGCCACATCAATATTAAATGTGGATATTGAAATTGTCCAAAATGTTCCTTATGCATGAATCCCTACTTTGTACAATTATAGAATAGTGAAAAATCACCAGGTTTGAGGGTCTTTACAGCGACTTCCGTGGTTTCATTCCACATCCCCTTATAGACTTCTCCAAACTGTCCGGCGCCCAGCTTCTCCATCAGGTTGATAGAGTTGCGAGGAATCTCCCACTGATCCACCGTGTTGTAGGACAGACCGTAGGTCTGTGGAGCCTCCATCTGCACCAACAGGACAGTTAGTAATGATAAGCTAAACATCAGGGGTCAATGTCTATGCTCCTGCATGCTGTAGTTTACCTTCCTGCATGGCTCGCCCAGAAGCACACACAGCCCATCACTCTGTCTGGAGTAATACTCCACCAACTCCTTCAGCGTTGGGAAGGATTTGGTCTTCGACACATAGTAGTGGCCATTATCCAGTTTCTGGAGCTTGTAATGTTTCACTCTCTCTTGATGCAAAACTAAAGAAAGAATACAAAATCACTTTAATCACCTCCAAAAGACCAACTATGTTATACTAAATGTAATCAGCCCCCGACCTAAAGCACACCACGGCATTTATGTGATTGAGAAATAATAAAAGACAGGTGATTTAAATCAAGAACGGTCTCAATGTTGTAAAACAAATGCAAAAATTGTGAATCAAATTTGCAAGCAAAGCACATTTATGGTCCAGCAAGATTTGGAAAAATTCAAATATTTTCCCATGAATGTTGTCCCATCATAGTTGCTGTGGTAAGACCCACTCAAAATTTACATATTACCGTGAAACCCAGAAATGAAACACAAATTACGCAGAGATAAACGTTTGAAAGCTCCATTAATTAGGATTTTTCACCTACAGGGAATCATGACATTTAAAATCAGAATATTTAATAAACAAAATACAAATTTCATACCTACATAAAGGGTGTTATTTTTAAAAAGTACTTTTAATTTGACAAGTCTCATTGGGGTTCTGTAAAGGTGGTTCTAAAGTATTGAGCCAGAGATACTGAATAATAAAAATGCACACCTTCCATCATTTTCCTTCCACTTCACAGTCATGTGATACTTCACATTGGTCTAACACGTAACATACAAATAAAAAGTGGTAAAAATACCAGCTGTTACATAGACGGTCTCCAAGAGTTGTGTTTTAGTGTGTGTAATATGTGTGTCTGACAGGACTGATTATTAAACAAATCACCAACTCCAATGATTCTTTGCTCACTGCATTGTGTCCTTTTTGCATGTCACACGATCTTGTTAGCGAGGCAAACATGCTCAAGTCCATAATTAGTATTAGTGCCAAAATTAAGACTATTGCACACCCAGGCATGGCTACGTCCTTGTTGTAGTTTACTTTTGTTCCAAAGCCAGGTAGTTATCTGATTACTGAGTTACCAGTGCTGCTGGCCTGAGTGGTCAGTGCTGGCAATAGAGAAGGAGGCTGCTCACTTCCATTAGCTTTGGAGAGGCTAGTGACTATCTAGTGATTGGACGAGACATGGATTGCCTGCTTCCTCTGCTTCCTTAGCATGGATATACTGGGGTTAGCATTCAGTAGGCTTGGAAAGGCTAACAACTAGCATGTTGTTAGTGACTCGTACCTTTTTCTCTTTAAAAGAAACATCAAGAAAATGTTTAGTATGCAATACAATAGTGAAAGTTTCATAAAGAGCCATATTAGTGTTTTCACAAATCAAAGTTTTGCAAATCAAAAACTAGGTTTTAAATATTTGTTTAATGTAGAATAAATTGGTCAACTTTGTTAAGTATTGGCGTTTTTAAAGTAGAGCACACTAAAGCTGCTCAAAGTGGAATCACCTTTTCATTATTTGCTGAATGGAAACTTCAATTGGAAGCCAACTTTAGTAAAATATCACTACAAATTTGCCAGTGCTAGCCACTCAGTCACGAGTGCTGGCCTATCATTAATCAGATCAGTAGTTGGCATTGGAATAGGTGTAACCCTCTGCAATAAGGAAGTAGCCACCACTGGGTTAGCTGTAGTCTTAATTTTGAGACAATACTGCCCCACAATATTCTGCCAGAATGCTGCTTGATTCACACTGCTGACAGCAGCTCATACAGTGAGCAACACTGATGATGATTGTGGTGACCAGTGGGTCCAGACCTGTTATCCAGTAGGTTGCCACCATCAGAGTGTGAATGTAATGCAGGATATTTACTATTTAAAATGGAAATTTACCACTTCATGTAGCCATATATTATTTATAAATAAATTAATAAAATAAAACAAATAAATTGTCTGCATCAGCATCAGAGAGAAGTCAGGCAGCACAGTATTCTGGTCATTGTTCTATATGAAGTACAAAAGATACCAGGTTATATATAACATGGAAAACTTTCTTCTATGATTCTGTGCATGTGTGACAACAATCAATCAATCAATAAATAAATAAATGCTTTAAAAAAGGAAATTTTATTTGCTTACCTGAGAGGGAGTACTCTCCTTTCAGACTTTCAGAGTTTCTAACGAGGAATGCTCCTTCCCGGTTCCCTTCAGCCTGCAGCAACTTCTCTGCATCCAGTCGCTTGGTGTCTGGGAAATACCATCTGGAAGCATCACAATTAGAAATATGGTTATGTTAAAATTGGAAAAAGGATTTCCTAAAATAATTTTAAATTATTTTATTTATCTTTATTTAATGTGTCATTTCATCCAGATCTTAAGGCAGGGATTTGTGTAATTTAGTGGTTATAAGTCTGAGCAAACAAAGCACATATGAAGGCCACTTTTATTCAACATGATCTAAATGGCTCAGATTATGGAGAACTACAAAATATTACAAAATGAAGTGTGCACACATTTATTTCCTTTAAGTATGCTGCATTGTCACCATTAGTTAGAACTTTTGAGCCATGTGGAGATGCGTGTCTGACAGGAAGGACAAGGTGCTCATGTGATGAAGATTTGTATCCAATATCGAGCATCATTGTGACCCTTTGACAGTAGCATATTTTACACTGTACTTTAAACATGGTAGAAAGAGTTTCATAGATGCAATAAATGACAGAAGCTGCTGCTGTCATGGTTACAGCTTCTGAGGTGACAGCAGTAATCCTGATGATGAAGCAGACTGGGAGAGCTTTGATGGACAGGACTTTGAGACCAGCTCCAGGAAGTTGTAGTATATAGTATGTAGTATATTTCTGATATCTGCTTCTCTTAAGACTCAACAGTAATGTCATATAGTTTGAACAGTATTTTTTGCAAATAAAAGTGATTTGAAGTCACACGTCTTTATTGTAACACCGATCTGTTGAAATATTTTGAAAAATATGATCAGTGATTTCTGAAAACATTTTCTACCATGGGGCTCAGACAGTTTGTTCAGAGATAAGCCATCTCAGAACAGGTCACCACCACCCTGATGAGGTCTTATGGAAAAGATATTTTTTTGATAAATGATAGCTTAAGAACGAAGATAAACAGCTTCAATTAGAATTATTTATGTTTGATTTATGTTGCTGTTGAAGTGAGTCATTCTCTGCTGCTTCCTGGTTCTGTTTGCAGCGCAACGTTGTGATGATCGTCTAAGGGACTCTCATTGGTCCTGGTTCTACATGCAGTCCAGAGCTGTAGGTATAAACTATAGACCCACAGATCTGTAGAGACCAGCTAACCCAGTAAGCATTGTTCAGTCCTTAAACAGTTAACCAATCAAGATTGCAAGCATGACTCCTTACTGCAACTCATCCATAAAGTTCAGACACATTTCAATCTTGTGTTTTAATTAATCTGTATTTATATTTTTATACAATGATTTACATTTTTAAATGAGGTTTGTGTCCTTTAAACGTGCCTTATTTCAATTGCGATTTCCTGTAAAGCTCTGGCCATAAACAAGACTCTGTAAATCAACTGGCTTCCTCTTTCTGAAGAGACAACATTCTTACTTTGTCAATAACCAGTGGATCTGGATTCCTGAATCAAACATCCTGCATGAACTGTACAGACCAAGTTGAAAAAAAAATGTCCAACAGAGGCAACAACATTCAGCTCCCTCCCATCTGATGAATAAGAACGCTTTGAGCTACAGAAAGAATCAAACCATTTTTAAAATCAGTTATGACATACTTCTGGAAACGATCTCAAGACTCTTATCTTTCTGGCTTTGACCAGCTTCCTGTAATCTGAGTCAGCAGCAGAGAAATAATCCAGCAGAAGCTGATTAAAATAAAAAAAGCTTTGGACTGATGAATCACCCAAACAGGATAAATGTGTATTTTAAGTTTGGCGTATCTGTTGCGGCTTTCAGCGACAAATCAAAGGCTGCCAATGTAACTGGGTCTATATTAATAGTTATATATTTCCACAAAATGTTTTCTTTAATGTATTTGTCCGTTTGCACCTGACTGTTCTTGTGTTCCTCTGTGTCTGCTATGGGGGGTTTGGTCCTCCAGCTCTGCCTTACTTTCTTCTTCTCTTGTTCAGGGTCCTCCAGGACTATTATAAATGTTATTAATTTCCTCTTCCCTTTTGTTACTCGTTCCACTGGGGAGAGGCAAGTTATGTGGTCCGTTGAAATCCTTTCATTTATATTGTTCAAATGTTTATTTTTCCATCCGTGTTGATTATAGGTGTATATTTTTATTTGAGTTATTAGGCCTTCATAACACTTGGTACACGCCAACATTATTATTTTGTATAGACTGGGTTGGAGAACTGGAGCACATGCTATGTGCTAATATCTCCCGATTGACAGATTAATAAATGGAGACCGCATCCAAATCCAGACTTGTTGCTTTGTGGTTTGTCCGATCAAATCACACACACTCCGCAGAAGTCCACCCGTCACACCTAGCATCCTGACATCAATTCTACATAAACTATCTAAAGGGACTCGATTCCTTTGATCCTTCTTCTACAAACCAAGAAATAGCTAAGCTCACTTCATACATAAAAATATATCTGTCCTGTGTGTCTGTCTACACCCTGGATGCCACCTGATAGAGATAGCAGAGAGAACATGAGGATTAAGTATTGAAAATAAACAGAGGGATCTGTTTTTCTCTCAAGCAAGCCTGAGGTAACAGTAGAGAGAAATGACGCTCCTAATAGGAAGAAACTCCTGGAAGAACCAGAAGGGAGACATCTCCTTTGATAGCTGGACGGTTGGAATTAAGGTTGTTTAGATAAAACAAGCTTTTTCAGTGAAGTGTTCTTTAAAATTGCCTTTTCACTTTATAAACATGAACTATATTGACGAATATTAACCACAACCACAGATTACACACCATGTTTTGTTTATCTGTGGAAAACTAAAACTGAAAACCAGATCATATCAGTGAACATGCAGAACACAAAACAAACAAAAATATCACACTAATCATTGGGGCTAATTTACAGGTGATTGTAGTTGTAAAATGGAGCAAGAACATGAATTAGGTTCTGATCAAGCATCTGATGATAATCTTATGTTCTCTGCTTCAGTAACAGTGAGGACTTTGCTGCAAACATCCTGGTGAAAAAATGTACTTCAATCCTTCATATAGAAGCGAGTTTCAGAGAATTTGAAATAATTGAAGAAAAGTTCAACAACTTTTTATTTTACATTCAAAAAGTGAAACTCCTTGAGAGATCATAAAGTTGTTAGTGATGATGATTACGGTTTACAGCTGACAAAAAAATATCTGTTGTCTTTTAATTCAGTAGAATATTTTTAATACATAAATCCTGAGTAATGTTCATGTTAGAGGCCAAGTGGGAAAACTTGTGGCTTTGGATGCTGTGCAGCTTTCCAGATGTTGGACAGTAGTGATGCTGTCCAAGAGTAACAGACATTTTTTTAATTAGCAAAAAATTCCAATCAGCATTTTTGAGATCCTGATTAGCATCTCAAAAAAATGCATAAGCCATTAGCATGTCATGAGACTGGTATAAACAGTTTGTTGCCAGACTGACTGCTACAGGCTGGATCCACAACAACTCTTTGAAAATTCTTGGATGATGATGATAACATTTCCTTTCTTTGGGATGAATACAATATTTTAGAGTTAAATTAAACTTTATTGTCCATGAGGCATCGACAACTGTTCACACTGCTAAGGTGAGCAACATAAATTGTAATGACTAAAGGTGTCACTGTGATGTTTTGGTTGGCAACTTCAAATAAAGACTTGCAACATGAACTTTCTCTCTTCAGGTGAATGCTACTGTACATATAGTGATGATGCACTCACTCGATCCCACTCAACACACAGGGTGCAGCAGCCGACCTGCTGCTCCGACAGCTGCATGTCCAAAACTTTAACTAGATATGTCAGCACAAGCCTCCCAGGAACGAAATGAACTGATCAGAGTATCAGTGCTGTTGGAGATTTCATGACCACAGTAGGTAAGGCATAACTTTCTGCCTGCCTGAAAAGCAGAAAGCTTGACTAGTCATTATCATTCCATGAGTCAGTGATAAACAGCACAATGGTTGCATTCCTCAGTGTCTCTTAGTCACTTTCCAGCTTGTAAATCAGGTTTGGTGCTGAGCAAAGCTATGACCTGGACTGAATAAAGAAGCTTTATCCTGTCATCTTCTTGTGAAGACAACAGGATAAACCACCTGACAGTTTGGTAACAAGCAACCTGGACCAACCTACTGGTCAGTGTAACCCTCGTCTTTGTTGGACTTCCAGTCATCTTTCTGACTGCAGATTTCCCATTCTGCACTCAGATTCTTATCACACAACTTCACACAAATAGCCTTTGAACTGAAGTCTGAATAAACCTGTAATTACAGTGGTTCTCCAGCCAAGTTGTGAACTGTGTAACTGAAGAGTGCAATGTCCAGGAACTATCAGGAAAGAGGTTTTAATGCGCTGTTGTTCTTGTGTGTTTGGCTCTTAGTATGGACAGATAACCGGGAAATCCAAACTTCCTTGTCTGGGATAATGATCAACTCCGTTCAAGGCAAACCTGAGTCAAACATCTGCCCCACAGAAAGAAAAGAGATATATGGCCCACAATCAAGTTTTATAGGCTTATACTGGTGTTGCATGACAGAAATAAAATTTACAGTCATTTTCCACAACTCTCAATATATGGCATAAATGAAAGTCACTGATTCCACTTAATATATTTACAGAATTAGTATTTTAGAACTATTACCACTTTGAAATACCCTCCTACTTTCTGTATCCTTTTACACAGAGTTTTCAACTTTGTGTGAATAATTCCTGAGTCATTTTAATAAGTTAAAATGACTTATTGTTAACAGTGAAACTAGACCATATGTTAAAAGCAACAGTCTAAATCTAGACCTTTTTTCTATATATTTTATCAGTTAGAAGGAAGTCTATACGGTGGCTCATGGACAGTTCTAGACAGACTTGCTCCTGTTCTGAAGAGAACACACCAACATCTTATGGTAATGTGCGCTGACACAGAAACTGTAACTGGTTCCTTAGACCACTTTCATTTTTCACCTTTACATATTTATTTCAACAGTGAATTAATAATTAAGGCGTTTCTGTTTTAGCTGCAGTTTATCTGCGGCAGGATCACAGTTTTCTTCTACTTGTTAGATCAGGGCTCTGCAGCCACACTGCAGGGAGATCCCTGACTCTGAGGCTAACCTAATGTATGAAATGATGCTGTATTACCCTATTTATAACTGATAGGTGGCTGGCCTTGTGGATCAGTCTGTCCAGTCCATATTTATGGTGTTCTATGGTTACTGTGCTTCCTTAAAAGTGTTCACACTTTTTTTTTCCTCTTTTTTGCCATTGCACTGAGACTTTTGCATTTGTTGACCCTTCTGAGCCACCGCAAGTCTAGCAAGAAAATAATGGAGGAGAGTTTAATACTTAGCATGGCCTTATGAATCAAAAGATGATGTGCTGGTCACAGAAAAACCAGCAGTTCAAACAGTTAATAAACTATTAGATCTGGGAGCTTACTGATTGTGTTTTTATGTGCATAAAGTAAAAAGTCTCGTCCTATTAAGATTATGCTTTTTATTTTAACATCAAGCCCATGATAACACTGCATTTTCAATCATAACTTTCTAATTATTTATGTGGGTCAGGACTTTAACGAGTTAATTTTGAACAAATATTTGCATAGATTCTAAATGCATTAGAAATTCTAACGCAATTAATTCCCTTTTTTGTTTCTGGTAAGACCCTAAATCTGATCTACAGACAACATGATTAAGGGAACCAACTGGAGTTTTCCTGAAACACTTGAAAGCTGAATGGATAGAACAGCACTTTATTTATTATGCTTGTTTAAAATAACATTAAAAATACATGTTTTTGTTGTTGCACACATATGTCTATTAATCAAATAATTCATATCCAAAAAGCAATTTTAAATTGAGAACATTGTTTAATTTGTCAAAATATGCTTTGTGATTAAAAGCCGATGGTGATTAATTACAAACTGCAATAATGTTTTTATTATTATTTAAAATGTCTCTGGCACATGATCAAAACTGAAACCAAATGACTAAAGCCAGTCTAATGTTTACACTTTGGTCATATAGTTTTTCAGTTTTTCATTTAGCATATGTCACCAACTGTTAAATTTAACCTAATCACATCCTATAATTAATCTACAGTTTATGGGTGTCACTATTGGTCTTTGAATTATTCACAAATACTATACATTTTAAAATTTTCACATGTACTGAAACCCTCTACTCATAGAAATCTGTAATAATCAGAATGGCAGTGACTGGAAGTTAAATAAACTTTTGCTCAGGGCCTAGTACAACTTTCAGCAAGCTGTGGAAAACACAATGTACTTTGATATTCCAGGAAGAATAATCTTCTTCCATGTATCTAAAAATATGGGCTAAAATTCAGATTGTTATATTTTCTGGTCATTGCTGCGACTCAACAATAGAATAAAAACATTTATTGGAGATGAAAGAAAATAGCTAAAATCTCAATTCAATAAACCCTTATAGTGACTTTCCTGTTTCTCTGCTGTGAATATTCTAATACAATGACAGCTTTGAAGTTCCAGGATTTAGGGGTGAGGGACACCAAGCTTAGCTTCTTCTCACTCTTTTTTTTTAATATGCCATCTGGTTTCTTTGGTTATGGAATAGAATATATATTCTCAAGGTTATTGGGACAAGCTACTCATTCAGGTGTTAAATATTAATTAGTATGAGATATCAAATTTATAACAGATAGGAGGCTGGCCTTGTGGATCAGTCTGTCCAGTCTATATTTATGGTGTTCTATGGTTCCTGTGCTTCCTTGGGTTCTATTTGATATTGTGATGTGTATTATTTTGTAATAAGTGGGGAGTTATGTGTCATTTATATTTTCTAAATAGGTAATTAAAAATAAAAACGTATCACATGTTTTGATAAAGTATAAAATACAGATTATAATATGTGACCGAGTGAGTTTTCAGTTCCGCTTCCTGACAGCGCCCTCTAGTGTTACAATAGATTATCGTCACATAATTAGGTAGAACACCTGATCTCAGGAGGTTCGTTGAATCTCATCACCAGTTCAGAAACTCAGAAATAACCACTGAGGAGACGTAACTCCTTACTGTACAGAGATAACACTCACGGTTCGGCATCAATGCTCTCCACAGGGGCCACGTAGTTGGCCGGGATGTATCCCTTTCTGTCGATTGAGATCCCGGTCAGGGCTCTGGCAATCCACCACTCCCCGGCGCTGGTGTCCAGGACCTCCAGGAAATCCCCGGTGTTAAACGTCAGGTCGTTGTCGGTACGAGCGGCGTAATCAAACAGGGCGATGTAGCGCTCCGACTTTGGAGGTGGAGGCAAAGGTCTGTTTTCAGGGGGACTTCCAGGACCCCGGGGCATTGGGTTACTCAGAACTGTGATCGTTTTGTTCTGGTCAAGTTTCTCCTCTTGCTCTTTCTTGCAGGAGTTACAGCAGCAACAACAGCACGAAACAACTCTCTCCCAGAGCGAGGAGGTCTCCTCCTGGGTCCCCATGATGCTCTCTGCTCTTCAATCACAGCCTCTCACTTTGTCAAAGCTCTGCTGTTGACCTCATTATGCCAGCGACATTAATAACGCCACTGCGGGACAGCGGCGATCTTTGACCGCAGCGGAACAAACAGGTCCGAGTGGAGCGACTGCGGCTGACGTTGTGAAGCTTCCTGGTTGTTGAGCTGCTTCAGGTTAAGGTGGAGGAAATCACCTCCACCTGCTGAGGAATGAGGAGTGGCCCCTGTCACGCTGACGTCACGGACCCAGCATGTCACTGAGAAAAACACACGAGGTTCAACAACATGATGTCTGCTAAAAATAAAACTGGCAGCCATCCATATATTTGAAGCCGTTTTGTCTGTGGGCTTATTAAACATTGACGTCATGTCTGATTATTAAAACTATTCCAGGTTTAATTTCAGTCTAAAAAAAAAAAAAAAAAGATTTTAATGAACTGGATCATATTCAAGTATTCTGAACTTCCTACTTTCACTAGTTTCCCATAAGGTTGATTGTGATTCTGATGTAAATTGTATTTCTTTCTCCTTGTTGTTTTGCTTTGTACTACAAGATATTTCCTCCACTGTGCTGCTTCTCATGTCAGCCTGGCAACAGGAAGTTCCCTGTGTGCAGAAAGTGACAGTGACCAACTGACCAACCGAAATGACAGTGACCAACTGGACCTCCATTCAGTACCACGAGTTCCTCTAGGGAGTTCCTCTAGAGGAACTCATGGTCCAGTTGGTCACTGTCATTTCGGTTGGTCAGTTGGTCACTGTCACTTTCTGCAGACCGTTTGCTTTTTCAGATTTCAAATATGCTTTGTCGCATCTGTGATGTACCAAAAAAATTTCATAAATGTCCATCCATTCATCCATCGGTTGCAGTGATGTTCGACATCAAACATTAAGAACCAAACATGAACACAAGCTGATGACCCAATGCATCAATCTAACAGTGTTTTCAGAACTTTTATGTGATGTTTTTTAATAACTGCCATGAAACTACAAGGACAAAACTACTTCGAAATCTCCTGGATCTAGAAAGGAAACCTCAAGTTACACATTTACTCATGATATTCAAACATAGCATGATATGAGTGCAATTTCTGAAATGGCAGCATTTTAGTTTGAATGTCACTATGGTGGACAGAGTTGGAGGAATTAATGTGAAACTCTGATCCAGGAGTATATTTAGCTTTAACCAATCAGATATGCAGCTCTTTGACATAAATCAAGAACAATAATTCAGTTTTTAGTCACACCATTGAAACCAGTGAGCCAGCACTGGGAACCTTCTGGGTTTATGATGTCATACCTGAGGACTGGTTAAGATCTGTGGAATGCAGTTTGGTTTCTTTCTAATCTTTTTGTTCTTCAAAGGTTTGTTGATCACAGACTGTATTCAGGTTTTCAACAGAGCTCCCTGTAGACATGTTCTGTTTAATCACAAAAGAGTCACAGCTGAGTCCCTTCTCAGGAAGTCATTTCCCTCATCTGCCAACTTCCAGAGGAACTGAGACGAGGATCCAGTTTGGTTCTTTACATGTTTGTAAATGGAGAAGCCTTGACCCTAAATGAGACATGCTTTATTTCTCCACCCAAATCGTGCCTAGGTTCAGAAAGATATGCAACATGTTAGAAATAATAAAACAAGCTGCTAAGATGTACTTGTCTGAAAATGAAATCAGACTCAGTGACAAACACAAAACTTGGGCTGGACTTTGATCATATTGTTGATAAGTGACAAACATAAACTGAACAATTCAGGATATGTTTAGCACAGCTAAAGTGAACAAAACTCCTGTTCACTTTAACAGGAGTTCACATTTGTTCTATGCTATTTCTGTCAGAAATCAAATAAAATAGCTTTATTGAGCCCCAAAAATAAATTGCTTTTTTGTTGACAACCTGCTCCATCCAAAGTGCTAAATATTAGTAAAAAAAAAAGATATAAAATGTATTTTTAAAAATTATTTATACATTCATTCAGGGCTGCACAGCACTGTTGCACTGGTAGCACTGTTGCCCTGCAGCAAGAAGGCCCTGGGTTCGATTCCCGGCCCAGGGTCTTTCCGCACAGAGTTTGTATGTTCTCCCTGTGGGTTCTCTCCAGGTTCTCCGGCTTCCTCCCACTGTCATGTTAATTGGTCTTTCTAAAAGACCAATTAACTATAATTACTATACTATTATTATTATTTTCCTCTTGCACTGAGGTGCAGTTGGTAAGCACTGTTGCCTTGCAGCAAGAAGGTCCTGGTTCGATTCCTGGCCTGAGGTCTTTCTGCATGGAGTCAGCATGTTCTCTCTGTGCATGGGTGGCTCTCTCTCCAGGTACTCTGGCTTCCTCCCACAGTCCAAAAATATGTCTAGGTCTCTCTACATTCTCCCTACGTGTGTGTGTGTGTGTGTGCATGGTTGTTTGTCCTGTCTGTCTCTGTGTTGCCCTGCAACAGACTTGCGACCTGTCCGGGGTGAACCCCGCCTCTCAACCGGAACGCAGCTGGAGATGGGCACCGGCAACTCCCGACCCAGTTAGGGAGAAGGGTGATCAGAAAATGGATGGATGGATATTTACATTTACTTAAGCAAAGTCTTGGAAAGATTTGACATTTAGACATAGTTTTACTAAACTATACTTTTTGATTTTACTTGTGTAATATTATCACTACTTTCAAGTTTGCTTTAACCAAAACTGGACAGGTACAAACACACACCTGGAGCTTTTGTTAAAGTGAGACATCCTGTTTGTACACAAGCTTTGTTTCTCTATTTTTCTTTCTGCTGAGCCCTTTGGGTTCCAGTCAGGGGATTATCGTGAATAGGCTAATCTTTAGCCTATTTCGACATATAAACAGTTTACCTAATGTAAGTTTTAGTGTCATAAGTTTCATAATGAAACAAAATGATTTTAAAAATGTTTCAGCTGTCTGACTTTATTCTGTAATTATGCTATGTGAATTATTTTCAATTTTGTAAACAATCCCCTATATACTTTTGTCCATCTGCTGAGACAATTTTTAAATATAACATGACAAATTGGTCTGTTACTTCATATTAGAGTAGCCTTTTTACCAAATGCTTTATTACTCTTATTTGAGTAATTTCATTAACTCTTTACTTTTTTTTTTCACTGTAACCCACTTGAGTACAAAATACTTTTAAGTAGCACCATTCCTACTTGAGTACAATTTTCGGTAATTTACCCATCGCGAAAATGACCGTGGACAAACATGCCTATTAACAATATATTTATCTCGGGAAAGCGCTGTTGCCTTGCAGCAGGAAGGTCCTGGGTTCGATTCCCGGCCCAGGGTCTATCTGCACGGAGTTTGCATGTTCTCCTTGTGCGTGCGTGGGTTCTCTCTGGGTACTCCGGCTTCCTCCCACAGTCCAAAAACATGACTGTCAGGTTGATTGGGCTTTCCAGAGTGTGTGTGTATGGTTGTTTGTCCTGTTTGTCTTTGTGTTGCCCTGCGACAGACTGGCGACCCCTCCAGGGTGTACCCCACCTCTCGCCCGGAATGCAGATGGAGATAGGCACCAGCACCTCCGGACCCCGTTAGGGAGAAGGGTGACCGGAAAATGGATGGATGGATAGATGGATTATCTCGGGAAATCAAATTAGAGGCACAAGAAGGAGCGCTGGCACCATCGTGTGGCAAAATAGGATATAAAATATCTGTGCAGTTTCATAGCCACAGAAAAGTAGTTCATTTAGTTGGATAAAATGAGTAAGAAATAAGTTTCAGTCTTCACACAAAAGCTTGTTACAACAGTAGTAAAAAATATTTATACAGATTATTTATTAACCCTCTGATGTGTAATTGGACCCTTTTGGATCCGGTGAGGTCATCTTTTTGCAATATATTTGTAATGAAAAGTTTTCATCATTTCATATTCCAGGTATTCCTCAACAAAAATGTTATTGATATCATGCAATTCAAATGTTTGATTGACCTTTTACACATTTTAAGAAATAGCATATTTTATATTACTACCCCATTCTTCCATAAGTGGGTCCAAAATGACTTCCATTCATTTCCTACGGAATTTCATAGGAATCTTTGTTTCTTACCAGCTGTCACTGTCAGGATGAGAAAACCAAGAGAGAGTGTGTGTCAAATGAGATGCAAAACCGTTTGATCAATGTGTTCCAGGTTCTTTTATTATCTCAATAAATAAAATAAAAATTCATAGCTATATAAATAAATGCATAAATAAATGAGCGGAGAAAGAATAGAGTGCCTTCTCCAGGTTGGAGAGTATATCCTGTCCCAAGTGGAGCAGGAGATCGACAGACAGATTGGCGCAGCGCTGCAGTGAAGCGGGCATGTACCAGTCTGTTGAAGCGCAGACAAAGCTGAGCCAAAAAGCGAAGCTCTTGATTTAGGGGTCTAAGTTCCTACCCTCATCTATAA
Organism: Poeciliopsis gracilis; assembly: GCA_911649635.1. Lineage (NCBI taxonomy): Eukaryota > Metazoa > Chordata > Actinopteri > Cyprinodontiformes > Poeciliidae > Poeciliopsis > Poeciliopsis gracilis. The sequence continues at coordinate 150,907 of CAJVRI010001057.1, read as the reverse complement.
TCATGAGCTTTGGGCAATGTCTGAAAGAACGAGGTCATGGTTTTTTAGGGTGTCTAGGTTCTGCCTTACATAGAGTGCTCAGTCATCCAGGAGGTAATCAGAAAAGAGACGCTGTTCCTTCAAGTCGAGAGGAGCCAGTTGAGGTGGCTCGAGCGTCTGATTAGGATGCCTCCATGATGCCTCTCTGATGAGGTATCCAGGGCACGGCCCACCGGGAAGAGACCCAGAGGAAGACCCAGGACACACTGGAGGGATGACGTTTCTCAGATGGCCAAGGAACACCTTGGGATTTCCCTGGAGGAGCTGGAACAAGTGGTTGGGGAGACCAAACTGTGAGCCTCCCTACTTAGGCTGCAGACCCCGCAACCTGACCCTGGATAAGAGGAAGAAGATGGATGGATGGACGAATGGACGGATGGACGGACGGATGGATAAATGCACATACATACACACTCACATGCATGATACACACAGCACAATAGAATACAGACGGCTGTGTTAGCTTGTTTGGTTAGCTAGCTAGTTTGCTATTTCTATTCTTTTCTAAGAAAGAAAAAAGTATCTGGTCTACTGGGAGATTAGCTTTCTCTCTGATATATACACAAAACTGACACATTAATGTTTGGTCTCAACAGAAGTTCAGTTTTATTTTGTATAGTCATAGTTTATTAAATGGTGTTCTGACAAAATAACCATGAAGTTACCTTCAGGTTCTATGTCAGAGTTGCTCTCTCGCATGTGTTGTCTGCAGGTAATTTAGTATGAGTACGCCATTACTTGAACTAACAGCTGCAACTAAAAAAAAAAAAAATAGAAAAATATTTTCATCAATATTGTCACGTACTGGTACCTTTGGTTGATTTTATAGGTCTATTTCATCTAGACAAGCAGAGCAGAATGGCATGGACAATTAATTTTAATGCATACAGAAAACAAAGACTGCATGTAATTATGAGATCATTTAACACATTATCTCTGATATTATTTTTATCATATCCATAGATGGTACACCAAATCTGAACAGATGAAAATTGATTGTAATTTCCAAGAGAAACAAGAAATTGTCAAACAGCATTTCCAGGTCAGTAGAGCTGAAGGTCTTGGATGAGTTTAGATATCTTGAACTTCAGCTGGACAACAGACTGAACTGGAGACACAGCAGTGAAGTTATATAGAAAAATTAACTAGAAAATATTTGTTGATGAAGATTAGGCTGTTCAGTGCAAAAAAATATAAACACAGGACATCTTCAATCAGACTCGGAAATGCTGTGAGACAGACCACTACAGGAGACCATTCCTGCCCATAATCTATAATCTTTTAACAAACTTGCATCAATAAATTATTTATTTCTATAGTTATTTGCACAACCAATATTTCAACCAAAGTGCTTCATAAAATCAGAAAAAATGACAATAGGTAGAAAACAAGAAACTTGTATAATGATTTAGAACATGTTAGGCCTCCTCTGTTTTTAACTAGGAACATATTTAAAACTTTTGAATTGATGTTGCATTTTGCAAAATGCTTAAGTATGTATGCAAACTAAAATTAATTAGTTTTTAATTATAATTAAAAACATGAGTTCAAGGGGAAAAACTTACTTGAATTATAAGACATGTTCTCTGATCTAAGATCAGGGCTGCAAGGAAATAATTAACAATTAAGACAAACAACAAAAAACATTTCAGGTGTTTATAGTGAATCTTTTCTATCTTTCTCTGTGGATTTGTTCAATCCTAACCAGAATTAGTTTTCAGCAGCTGGATCCACCTCGGACTTTTCTTCTGTCTTCAGAGAGTTGTCTAGACTGAGGACAGAGAGGGGAGGTGAGTTTTACTGCACCGGGTCATGTAGGGCAACAGGTTTAGAAACTGACATTAACTTTGGAGTAGAGCTACAAATCTAATCCAATCTGGATTAAGCCCAGCGTTGTTCAGGCTGGAGGTGATTTAGTAGTATTATTGTAGGCAGTGTGCTTTTGTTCCAAATATAAAAATTATAACTGATTTCGTTTTTAAAACACGGTAATGACAAAATGAGTTCATAACTTAATAAATATGAAAGCATTATTGTGCAAAACACCATATTGGTGGGTTGAGTCGGGTAAAATGTCTCACTGAAGCAGAATTCAACATCTGCTTCAACATCATCTAATATGATCTATGTACTTAAAAATAATTTTAATTACAAGCCACATTTAGGAATATTTCACTTGTTTTTGGACATTTTGCTCAATTCACTCCCTATTTTTTAGCCATGCTGAATATGGTACTTCAGAGACCAGGTTTTGGTCTTTTATTACAGATCATTAAAAACCACAGGGGGTTGGATTCAGTGGAAAAAATCACACTCTTCACTGAAAACTCAAATATTGAAAGTAAATGATTGGAACATCAGAGAACAAAATCTCTGATATTGTTCTCAAGCATCTTCTTGAGCTCGTTCTGGAGCAAGGATAATAATTTTATCTTTGCATAAAATTATTTGAGTGGATGTTAGCAACTACAAGTATCAGTCAGTTGTTCCCAAAGATGAATCAGACATGCAGCTCAACGATTCTCTTCCTGATATCTTAGTTGATTTCTTTTGACTTTCCTGTCATGTCAAACAAGAAACTGTGTTTCTGGTGTGGCTTTAAAACACATCCACAGGTATGACTCCAATTAACTCAACTGTGTAAGTTTTTGCTTTATGTATCAGAAGGAAACCCAAAAGGCATAACCCAATTCATACATTTTAAAAGATATTTATCCCCGATACTGACCAAATGTATGTAAACTTCTGAATTTGAAGAAAGTTACAAAAAAATCTCTGATATTGTTCTCACTGGGATGTAGCAAATGGAAATTACTTTAATTTCAGTTGAGACCGTGATAAAGAAAATGTGTACGTTTTTTATTCAGTGTAAGTAAATATGAACTGTCCATGAAAAATGTACTATTTAAGTTTTATTTTAAACAAATGGATATTTTGTCATGTACCTCCACCTGCTTCATTATCAAGTGGATATTAAGATATTGATTTTAACCTGCCAACATTAGACCTGCTAATTCCACCACAACGCGCCCAGTTCAATGTGTTAAGTATCAACCTAGCTTAAGGGTTCAATTTACCTGTGTTTTTCTGCAACAGGTTCATCTTCCTTGGTTTGCTGGGTCACCAAATGGGCATCTGTTTCCAAATCTGAATAGGAAGTCATTCCAGGCCTCTGTTCTGACTGTGTGCGACGGGTTGAATTCTCTCTTCCTCTTGTGGGCAACCTGCCTCGAGAAATTTCCCCCCATTTTCTGGGGAGAACAGAACTTCCAAAGGACAGGCAGGGCTGGGAACCTTTTAACTCGTTTTGACAGAAGACTGAGCGGGCATCATGAAAGGACATATGAGGAATTATCTGTTCTGTGCTGTTATCATTTGCATGTGTAACTTTTCTTGGAGAATTTGGGCGAGAAGAGGATCCAGAGTTGGGATGCTGTCTGAAGACAGGGGGATGTGGAACAGTGTGGTGCACAGTGGGACATGATGGTGGCAAGCGCACTCTTGAAACAGGTGGTGCTATGATAGGCAGATTGCAGGAGGGTATCTCATTGCCTTCACATCTTGCAGCTTGAAAGGACGTCAAATCTCTTAAGACTGGAATTTGAAAATTTTTTATGTCGGTGGATTCTCCTGCATTACGCAAATGGATAATCTTTCTTGCTTGTTGGTAGATTCTTTTTGTTTTCTCAGTTTGTTCAGACAGATCTGTTTCCAGTTTCAACTTTTGATGTTGCAGCTCAGTAGCTCCCTCATGCCTAACAGGAGAGGTGGGTGATGCAGCCATTGATATAATTTTAACATTTACTTTGTTTGGCAGAACTTCCACATTCTGCATAACAATCTTCCTTCTCTGGGAAATCCCAGTGGTCTGGTGTATTAACGGAAGAGTCAGACCCGGATCTTCATGTAGCTTTTCATTTTGTAGTCGGTCTTCATTGCGTCGAAAGGAATTGTCCATTAGAACTTCCAGGGGTGGCGGTGGTAGATGATCCATATCAAGGTCATCCCTGCCATCTGGAGAGCTGCTGCTGTTGTTGCCAGAGACGATGTCGTCTCCTGTCTTATTAACTATTCTAGACTCTAGAAAAATACAACTTTTATTGGGCCTGATGATGTGGGGTGCAGTTTGTGAAAGACTCTGTCCAGGTCTCCCATCAACCCCTTGGCTAAATGTATTTATGAGCCTTCTGACTGAATAGCACTTTAGTGGTTTATTTGATGGTGAAGGTAAAGAACCAGGTAGTCGATTGGCCCTGTCTTGGCATTTGTGTTCACCAGCTGATCCATCCAAAGAATATCGTCGATGTCCAGCTTCATACAAATTGCACTGTGGCTTTACAAAGTCAGTTAGTCCTTGCATTTCAGAAATCATATACATTTTTTCATCCAATTCCATCTGACTGTTTTGTTGCTCTGTTATTTTATGGTGTTCAGCATTGACAAGTTGTTTGAAGGCAGGCTGCTGATCTTTCATGGAGTTTCCATACATGTAACGAAGAGTTTGACAGGGATCTGGTGGAGAAGAGTTTGATCTCTTCCTCTCAAACTGGTCAATTTCATCATCGTGATATTTTTCTGCATGCCGCTCTTCATCCTCTTCCTCCTCCTCTTCATTATTTCTAGTACTACTAACAAAACCAGCTGAATAATTTTGATATATACCCCGAATGTTGACTTCAGACCCACAACTTCCTGATCCAGCGCTCCCACGGTGGCCATGGTTCTTTTCAGTTCCTGTCAGACTCTCACTCTCTCCACCAATACCACTGTCCTCACTGTGCAGTGCAGAATCTTCTGGGTTAGACTTTTTAATAGCCACTGTCTCAACCCTTGCAAGTACTTGACCCAACCTAAACTCTGCAGCCTGCTTAGCCTGAAGCTTCTCAGTATACAGTTTAGAGAGGGAAGAGAAATAATCTATTCCCTCCTCAAGTGTAGTATCACTCCGAGTCTTCACTGAGATTTTAACTTGCCTTATTTTTTCTGATGAATCCTGAAGTAGTTGATGTAAAAGATCTGGTGATGGATCAAAATTATCCACAGGTTTAGCTGAGCATACTGCTTGACCAAACATCCTAGAAGGTAAAGTTATGCTGTCCCCATGCTCTTTGAGCATCAGCTCCCCTTCTTCAGCCATCTCCTCTAGTGCCTGGTTGATTTCCTCAAAGTACAACGCCAAAGTAGACATTGGGGTTTGGAGGGACAGTTGTGTCTGGGTAGCCTGGTCCAGAAGCCCCAGAAGAATTTCATATTTGGAGATATTTTGGTTCAGGAAATTGTAAGCAGCCTGGTGAGCTCTCACCGTATGTGGTGGCAAACCCACCTTTGTTTGCACTACAGAAGACTTTCTCTGCCTTTCTGTGGATCTCTTCTTCATGTTTTTCTTTCGGGTCTCCACGTTTTGATTCATAGGCATTTCCATAATATTTCCAATTATTTTCTGAGGCATTTCATTCATCCTTGTTGCCTCAGGATCATTTTCATTTTCAGGAAGTATTGGATCAGGGTCCAGATGAGTCACTGAAGTTTCTTTTGAGCAGTATTCGTCAATAAGTAGTGGCAGTTCCTCTTCCTTGTTTTGAGGTTGTAAACATGTGTCTTCATCCAGTGCAGGTCCACCATTCGCAGCCTCCTGTAATTCTTCAGTGACCAGGGCATTCTGAAAATCAAATTGATGTGGCTTTGAAAATAACTTTCCTTTTGATGGTGAACAGCCCATTTTCAAAAGCAAAAGTGTTATGCAGGAGAAGGAAAGAAGGTCTCTGCAATGAAGAAAAGATTTTATCCAGTATCACCTTTTTGATTCCAGTCTTACAGAAAGTTTTTTTGCCCGTTTTACGATTTTCTCTCAAAATCCAGTTGCAAACTGCACAGTAAAGGCGACACACAGGATACTGATGGAAACGACTAGCAGTGTTTACAAAGAAGTGCAGAAGATAAGTCAGATTGTGCAGGTGGGTGCTTGTTGCACAGATGGCCACAGTAAGTGCATTAGCATCCAGGTACATACACACGTACACACGCCCACACACCTACACACACTCACACACCAGGGAATTTATGACTAAGACTTTAAGCTCATCAGGTTAATCAGAGTCAGGTTGTCAGAGTGTGTTTTTAGCTTCATCTACTGGCCTGCTGGTCAAGTTTACAGCCTGATGAACCTATTTCTAATAATGGCCATTCAAGACCTGAAAAATGGCCAGCAATTCAAATATTGACATGTATGTCTTGTCTGTGTTTTGTTTCATAATCATTTGCACCAAGAAGCAAGTTTTCAAAAGATCTTGCTGTCTGTCATCTTGAAATTTGTTGTCATTTACTTTATTACCACACAAATCTATTCAGATTTGCCTGACTGTGCATCATTTACAAAAAGAAAGGACATATTTAAGTACAGCTAGGGCTGTCATGATATTAAATTTTGCTGAGTGATTAATTGTTTCAAAAATGATTAAACAAACAATAATATTGTTTGAAGACCTGGCAGAGTTGTCGTCTTGCAATCCAAAGGTTGTAGGTTCGATTCCAGCTTCCTCCGGCCACATGTCGATGTGCCTCTGGGCAAGGCACTTAACCCCAAAATTGCCTACCGGTCTGCGTATCGGTGTATGAATGTGTGTGCGAATGGGTGAATGTGACTCTAGTGTAAAGCGCTTTGAGTGGTCAAAATGACTGGAAAAGCGCTATATAAGTTCAGTCCATTTACCATTTAATGGAAATGACATTATAATGCATACAATGTCCTGCCAAAGTTGGATACATTTTATTTTCAAAAGAACACAACACTGGAACTGATACACAAAATAAACAAAACAACCAAAAACAAGAATAAAATGGATTCTCAGTCTCCATTAACAAAAAATGTACTTGAAAAAAACTAAACAACATAAAGCCAAAGTGGAAATAAATACTGCATTCAACCACAAGAGTGCAGATTATGAAGTCTGTAAACTATATTGCCCTTCTGTAAATCATTAGCTTTAAATAGAGATGCCTAGTTTTAAAATGAGTTAACTGGACTTGTAGCCATTATTTTGTGCACATTGTTGACGATCGAACTGGATTGAACAGTTATACCTAGGATTTCTGTCGGCTAATGTGTGATCTCAGGTTTTGAAAATGGGCCAACAATTGGCCCACAACTCTAAGATTGTGTAGTGTGCGCTGGGCATTACACTAAGGATATGAGTGTCAGTGGAGAGCACCGGAGTTGAGCCTCTTTTCATTCAGTGTCATCAACAGAAAGAGAAAAAGGCTGTTAGAAATGATAAAGCCGATAATTAAAATGAGGTTGATAGTTTTAATTTATCGTGCGATTAATTGATTCATCACAACAGCCATGCTACAGCACTAAAGCCTCAAACATTTTCCATGAAAACCTTTGGCACAATCATGACAAGACACTTCAACCGTCTTGCCTGCTGGCAGAGGTGGTCCTAGTCTGTTTGGTACCCTCCCCTTGTTCCCACTGCACTGCACCTGCAGTGGTAGACTGGGTGGGGTGGGTTGGATTGGGTTGGTGTAATGCATTAGCAGCTTCATCAGAACTCTTGCTGCAGCATTTTAGATTAGCTGAAGGCTTCTAACTGCATTGTGTGGACTTCCTAATGGAAAAGAGTCAGCCAGCCTTGAAGTAACAAATACATGGATTAGTTTTTCAGCATCGTTCCAGGGTAGGATCATTCTAATGTCGGAAAGATGACAAAGGAAATCCTAGATGCTTGTTTAAAAAGAGATTTAACTGATATATCCTGGTAAAAAAAATAAATAAATAAATAACCAGAAGTAAATTACACTATAAGAGGCCAAATTAATCCCGTCCAGATCAAGTTATTATTTAACACTTTCCTCAGACTACAGAATTTAAATAATTACATTTAGAACAATATTGGACCAGTTATAGGATTTCTGGGTTGGAGCAGAATGTAACTCTTGACACAAAGAATTTTGGAAGAAAAACTAGTATTGAACAAATGTCTGGCTTTCATTCGCAAAGAAAGTAAAACTGGAAAACAGCTGCAGCATAAAGCCTGAAATAACAGGCTTTGTGCTGTTGATGAAAATATCAAAGCATTTAGATTGACGCACATTTAGATTGACGCACAAAGAGAAACTCACTTATTGGCTGGCTGCAGTGGATCTAAAACATGTTGCTTTCGTGTCATTTATTCTAGGCCACCATTACCTCTACAGCTTCCTGTTCAGATATCACTGCCAAGCACCAGTAGACTTGCTTTGTTAGTCGACCGAGAAAAAAAACAAACATATTTGTTTATATGTTAGCAATGACTTTTCTCTGTCATTTTTAATGTTGTTGAGATGTTGTACCCAATAGTCTCAAAGTAAGTGATTTTATTTATACAGTGCTTGTCACAAACATAAAATCACAAAGCACTGTACAATAAAAATCAACCTTAAAAAAACCCTACAAAACCACCAGAAGAAACACAACAAAGATGAACAGTCACTTAATATCACAGGAAATAAAGAGACTCTAAAGATCTAAAGAAACTGAACATAGAAATAATGCTCCTAATGAACCCAACACCTATTTATTCTTCAATGTCTTTCTACTTTCTGTAGAAAGATGACATCTTTACAGATGGTGTCTTCATATCACTTCAGTGACAAAGACAAAATCAAAAACTGGGATTTAATGATCATTCATGCTTTTTTTTCTTTTTTTGCCATTTTTTTTGTGATGTCAGTTGACTTTATTTTTGCATTATTGCAATAAAAAGGTTTTGATTACTTGAGCTGCAGTAAGGAGCCGATATGAAGCCGAAAAGGCACAGTACAGACATGACTTTCACATTCTTGATGTTGTTATGAAAATTTTAAATGTCTAAATTAAAATCAAACAAGGCTGTCCAAACCACATTGTATCCCAATTTTTATATTTCATTAGAGCAACCTTGTTAAGCAACATTTTACTTCCTCGTCGGTCAAAAGCAGAAATCCAAGAAGAAAGTTCAGTAGAAAAACTTTTTTTTTCTTTTTCATTATTTTTTACAGATTCTTTCTCAAATGAAAGCGGTTGATCAGCCTCTGCTCAAAATTTTAAATACAAAAAACAAAACATGTACAATTCCTCTTGAACCATAAAGTTTTTTAAGACAAATAAATAAGTTCAGTTCCTCACTATACTATTTATCCGGACAGTCTTTGACCTCAGGCTTTGGTGGTTTTTGAAACTTCTTGGTCCCAGTCGGTGTCAAGGACGTCACTAGAAAAGTCAGTAAGACCAGAAAAAGAAAAACCTGAATGGAACGGCTTAGACCCATCATTATTTAGTGGCGGGCCCAGATTAAAGCATTTCCTTTTTCTCATGTTCACCTCACTGTTACTTACAGGTTTTGCATGTTGGTTTGGAACATGAGAAAGGTCCGACTGCTTTAGTTCGCACTTAGAAATTTCTGTTTCATGAGGAGCTCTTTCCAAATTAGTCTGGGCTGCTGTAGGTTTGGTTGTGCAGTGTTGTGATTCTCCATTATTTAGCTCTTCCATTTGTTTCTTTTTCTTTGCTTGTGGCATTTGGCTAGTCAAGTCATCGTGATGAGCTGTGACTGACGTCTGCATATTTATCCTTTTTTCTCTTAATGTTTCTGCTTTATTACCACTGTGGTCAGTTTGTTTCCTATCTCTGGGTTTGAAAATAAAAGCTGACAGTTTTGTGTGCAGGTCTGTAAATTTTCCATCTTCGACCGCCATCTTTTCACTTAGCAAAACATTATTGTTGTTCTTCTCTGGCAGGCGTCTCTGTTCTTTTTCTATAACTCCGCTTTGCTCTGCTCTCAGTGCTGATGATACTGACCGGCTGTTGTTTGGTGCAATATTTATGTTTTCTGGGGTTGATGTAATGATGGGTAGGATGACATCATCTGGGGACAGTGAGGGACTTGTGGAAGGAAGCCGGTCCAAACAACTCTTCACTGTTACACAGCTCTTTAGGTCATTGGAGGTTTCAGAGTCTGAACCTTGTAGTTGATGCTGGTCTGTAGAAAAAGACTGGTCACACATACCAGTCTCTGGGGTATTACTCCGTAGCCTAGCAAAGACACAACATCCACAAAAATGCATTTTATTATGATATACAAGTCTGGGTTTGCTAATTGCACTGTCCACTGCACAAGTGACAAGATAAAAATATACAGTGTTAGAAGTATCAACATGAACAGCTATATTATATAACTTATCTAGCATAATCATAAGTTCTTTCTTCAGCCGTTTTTAAATAAACTTACAAAGTTAAGCATCCAGAACTTAAAAAATAACTCACAATTTACTATTCACTTTTTAAAACTCACAGCAAATAATCTAATTTTCTAATATGAAAGATTCTTTGCTAATTTACCTGCATAGCAAGAATATTAAGTACTACATTTAATAATAATACTTTGCTGAGCTCCCTCGGTCGTGTACTACTATTTCGTTTCTTCTTGTACCTCCCTCACCCTCTCCTTGCTTCGGTTCGAGTCACACCAAACAGAGACAAGTGGAGTCCCAAACTTTTAAATCCCAAAATCTACTCTACCATCATCATCCATGTTTACTTCCACAAAAACTGATCTGCACTACATGTGAAGTTACTGCGCCCTCAGAAGTGAAGGGGCTATGTGTATATAAAATGGTAAAAAGACTGGATGACCTGAAGGAACATATCAAATAAAGTCAAGTCTAGTCTAGGGCACCAACTTGAAAGTTCTTTGCAGCCCTTTAGTCTTTGGTTGGTTGGTTGCTATAGCAGCTCCTGTCATTATTCAGCCACTTACTGTTGGGTGGCTCCTATTGGGTGTCTAACTCTTTAACTTTTTTTGTGTGTAACTAAACCATCATGTCAGCAGCAAATCTTAAGTACTAAAAATGTGCACATGAATAACATAGAAGTGTTGAGTTTCTAGAGTTGCTCACCTGGCCAGCCGCTCCATCTCATTTTGAAGAAGCTCAGGCAGGTTCAGTCCCTCTAAGAGTATCTGACACTGGGTTTGATACTGCTGAAGGGGGTGGGTGGGGAACGTTGTTAGCAAAGAGTTTACATTTCCCAGCAAAGCACCACCCTAAAGGAAGAATGCACCAGACAGTTAAAGACTGCCACAGGACTGAAAAATAAAACAAGACAATACAACAGTCAACACACCATTAGTGTCTGCAACATCAATGTCGTAAAGGACTGCTTGAGTGCAGAAGTTTTTGGCAAATATATTCCAGAGGACAGAGTGTTACTGCAGAAAATGCTCAAATAACCCTGACGAAACTGCTAAAGGTCACAGTGAAGGAAGAACATGAGAAAGAGAGGCATAAAGGCATATACTGCAAATGATATTTACCAACATTGTCATCACTAAATTTTCTAATATTAAGCAGCTCAAACTTTTAATAGCTTGAGCCCACTGTATCCTGGGTATCATTCTGGCATGAGCTCATGACATCAGCAGAACAAAACCATTTAATAACTGCTCAGAACTGCTTAGCAGGCAACATGGCATCTGATGAGTCCTTTCAGCTTACATGAAACTAGGATTTTAGACATGTGAATATAATCTCACCTTCACTGATTTCCCAAACATCAGGTGATGCATGATCCGAATCATTGTGAATAACTTTCTTTGTTGAAGAAAGTTTTCAGGTTTTAATGAGTTTGAAATCCTCAAATCAACTCAAATGTACATTGCTCACAACCAGTCAAACATATTTTAATTTCTTGAGCCAAATAGAGTCTCAACCATGTCATGTGACCCAATCACTATCCCACTTTTCCTATTTTTTGTGAAAACTTTATAATTATAATACTGTATAATTATAAATAAACAAAAACAATAAAAAATAAACTAACTAAACTACAAAAGTCCAAAGTCTTTTGTTTTCTGCAGTGTATTCCACAGTAGGGAGAACAAGTATTTGATACTGTGGCAATTATTCAAGTTTTCCACCTGCAAAGCATGTAGAAGTCTGCTATTTTTATCAGTTACTCATCAAATGTGAGTGATGGAATCAGAAACTAATATCCATAAAATCACATTGTATTGTAATTAATATGCATTTTATTGAATGACATAAGTATTTGATAAGCTACGAACCAATATTAACGCCATCTCTCACAGGCCTGTAAGTTATTCCTTAAACCCTCCTGGATCCCTCATCTAACTACTCGCCTTATAGTCACTTGTTTGAACTTGTTACCTGTATAAAGACACCCGTCCAAACACTGAAACAAACTCCAATGCATAAATAAAAAATACACACATTGATATCTACAACTTTCATGATAAAGTAATTGAGAATAGATAAAGTGTCTGTAGATGAATATAACGAAGAGATAAGTGTTCCCAATGTGTCTGTAGCTTTTTAGTTTTTCATACAGCCTCATGTTGGACAGCAAAATATATAAACTGAAGACGCTACAGCCATGTAACGGAAAATACTGATAATGTATCTAAAGATAAGAACATTAAAGAGATTACCATCCAAAGGATCATCACTTATGTAGTAAAATGGGTCAGTTTTCTCCTTACCTGCATGGAGCACTCCATGACTGACACGGCTGTAACGGCATCTTCGATAGTAACAGTCTCTCTGTACATGAGCCGGGCATGTGCTGTGCAAAGTTTAAGAAAGGAGGAGATATCTGTCAATATGTGCAGGTGTTTAACAAATCCTTTCCCCCTTACTGGCACTATGATGCCATCAGGAAACATGCATATTTTTAAAGATTTTTTCAGATTTCCCTTTCTTTTATGTTCATCTACATTTCTGAAGCACAAGCAAGTGCCTTTAATCATGTCACATATTTCAGCAGCTAAAGGTAAAGGATTAAAGCCGCTGTTTTCACTGACAGTCCACTAAGTTTGAACTTTTGATTGTCATAATGTAAAGCGAAATTGTTTTGGACTTCTGTTCTGTTCTCACCTTCAGCAAGTCTGCTCAGACTCTCCAGCATGCGGATAGTTGTGCGGGCGGCACTGTGACCATCTCGTTGACGCTGTAGCTGGTAATAACGAGTCAGGATGCAGTTGGCTTCTTCAGACACCTGAGGCTGCAGGTGTTTAATCACACTAAAATAAGTTTTCATTTTCTCCATTGACCAGAGCCCACTGGCATCAGCTGAAGTTCCTGAGAAATCATGGGGAGACATGTACTGATGCTGCCCGTAATGTATGTCAGAATAGAAGGAGAAATATGGCGTGAATAACTAAAATTTATTCAAAACTAGATCGAAAAAAAAAATAAAAATTTTACTTCTACCTCTGTCCTCAAGAATAAAAGAAGAGATGATACAGTCCCACTCAACGTTTTTGGTGTCCAGCAGAACCAGAACCAGGTCGAACCGGCTGAGCAAAGGACTGGCCAAAGCCACATTCACAGAGAGAGGCTGACTGGGATCATACTGTCCTTTGGGGTTGGTAGCTGCCAAAATGGTGGTTCGAGTATTTAGCTTGCACACCATCCTGTAGTAAAGATTATGAGTCAAGAGATGGAAACAAAAAGTGCAAATAGATTTTATCTACACATATCCCAGGTCAAAAAATCCTGGGATATGTGTACATATACATAATTTATATGTATCTGAGTACATATAAATTATGTATTCAACCATAATTTATACTCCAGTTTAATTAACACATCTATCTTAATTGTATGAGGCCCACATGGAAAAAAGAAAAACAGAATCCTGATTTACTTTTGCTAGATTCGGCAAAAGTTTTGAGAAACCCCAATTTTTTTCTTCTGTAAGATCCAACGGGACATAATTAAGGTGGAAATTGTCACTCGCCATTGACCAAATGAGAGTCAATGAATGAAGTTGCCAAAGAGACTGTAGGAGAAAAATGTACAGCAGATATGTGTTCCACACAAAATTCAACCACTCGAGCAGATTGAGGAGCAGAGAAGGAGGCAGAATTAGCACTACAGGGAATTTGTCGTAATCGATGGGACATAAAAAGAGACGTGGCCAGGGACAGAGAGAGGAAGAGGTCAAGACTAGCTGCTGTCAGCCCAGTGATAGAGCGGGAAATGTTCATGAAAAAGGAACACTTCATGCAGGGAGAAGAGCTGATGTGTGAGTGAATGTAAATATACATACCCAGCTTTGGCTACGCTGATTGACTGCTGCTCCATCGCTTCATGAATGCTGATTCGATCATGTTCTTTGATGCTGCTGAATTCATCAATGCAGCACAAACCACCATCAGACAGGACAAGTGCTCCAGCTTCCAGGTGCCAGTCACCTCCATCCTTTACTGCAGCAACTGTCAGACCTTCACCAGGACAGAGAGAACAGGAGATTTTCAGATTGACAAAGTAGAAAATATTCTATCAGAAAAATGAAGGCTCTGAGAAACAGCAGTGTTCAAAAGTATGTTAAAAAAGGAAGTAAAGCTCCTTACAACCACCTTAATGTTCAGACATGTCATTGCATGTCTGAACATGCAATTGCATGTCTGAACAGGTGTGAATGTGTGAGCTCACACACACATTCACACACTGATGGTGGCCTGGCACAGCTGACAAAGGCCAGGCAACTTTGCATTACCTCTAACCCTTGTTTTTAAAATGTACAAACTGGAACCTCATGTTTGGATTAACATCCTGAAATTTGGCTGGTCATGTATTCTTACTGATCTATGACCTCTAGCACGGAATAGATAGTATGAGAAATATCCCCATGCAATAATAGATTAATCACCGTGCTTCACAGTCTACTGTGACTGGAAGTCAGCATTCATTTTCCACTGACCAATGGAAATGGTTCCCTACAATAAAAAGAAACAAGCAAGAAATTTGCTTTCAATAGGCCATAAAGCTGAATAAGTTCTACTTAGGTCAACCACTGTGTTATTGGCAAACTATAATCTCTTCATTTCAACAATGCAACTTTGTGAGGACTTCCAACAAACAGAAATCCCAGGGGTTTTTTTTGTTTTTTTTTGCAAGATCCAACGGGTCATAATCAGGGGTGGAAATTGGCGCGTGTCAATTAAATACACAAATACTCAAAAGTATTTGTAGACCTTCTGTAGATCCAGGGTCTATCATTAAGTAAGAACTTATCATTTTCAGGTTTGAGAAATACTTTATTTACGCCAAAGGGAAACTAAATATGAACTCAAATCAGGCCAGGCTGCCACACACCGGCACCACCCGGGCATCTGACCAGCAGCGGGAAGGCAGATGAAGTGTCTTGCCCAAGGACACAACGACAGAGGTAGATAGAGCGGGAACTGAACCGGCAACCCAGAAATTGCAGGACAAATTTCTGGGTTGCCAGAAATTTCAACATCAGTGTAATAGAAACCCTGCTTATAATATTTCTATAAAACACTATAAGCAGTGTTTTTCAAAAAACATTGCTAATGATGTGGAAAAATGATCACCTGCACTGGTTGATCCAATTCCTGCTGTAAGTACAGATCGGGATATTATCTTAGCTGCATATTTCAGAAACTGAGATTTTCCTGTACCAGGATCACCAACCAGCAACAAATGGCATTCTCCTATGAATTACAAGAGACATCACACAATCACATTTTGCTATTTTTGTGTTTTTATGATGTAAAGCACTTTGAACTGCCTTATGTGACATACAAATAAATTTGACAGATTAATTTTTTGTTTAAATTGTTTCCAATAGTAATGAAATTAAATCAAGACTTAAATATGGCTTTACAAGGAAACTCAGACATCTTACAATGAAATCAATCATTCTGATTCAGTCATGTGCTGATTATGGCAAACAAAGAAGACAAATACCTCTAACTTTGGTCCCAGAAGAGTCTATTCTCTGGACTCCACCCACCAGCACCATCGCCACAGCTAGCTTAATTACATACATGCCAAAAACCTGCGGACACAGGCTTAACAAGATCTCATTCCTACCTACAGAAAGAGATGAGAAAATCAAATCACAAAATGCAAGTTACCACAAGAAATGGAAAGATGTTTTGTCAAAGGGCAAAAACACTAACCAGCCAGTGGATTCTGCTTGTAGCTGTCCCAGAACTCTTCAAATTCTTTCTGAACATCTTTTACCATCAGAACAGCAGCAGCCTGGTGATTATTTGCCTCTATGTTGTTAGCTCTGAGGACCAACTCCACATCACAGGGGGAACCATCATAAAGGGGCTTCCAGCGGAGATACATTACACCATAAACTGTTATGTCATCTCCTGTAAATATATATTTTAATGAAAAAAATACTTCACTTTCTTCTGAATGAAGTTTTTTGAATTTGAATTAAATAATACATACATTTATTGGGTTATTTTGGTTGCAAAGTTGACACGCATTTGAAACACTTGTAGTGCAGACAAGCAGGCTGGACTGTGAGTGTGTGTGTGTGTTTACAACAGGTCTGCAGGAGGAGACCTACTTCAGCCCCATCACACTCCAGGAATAAATTCATCAGAGACTACACAATGCAGGGTAGCTTAGAAAGAAGCAGGGATCATCTGTCTTCACTGCTTCTTCTTGAAGACAGAGAGGTTCAGATTTCTGGATATCCTCATAACAGCATTGGGGGTTTGGGCAACTGGCTTACAAACAACTGAGCTGATGTAATTTCACAGAGTCGGCACCAGTGGAGGGTGGAGGGGAGTGTGTGCTACTACTTCTCAGATAACACTAGTGATTTATGAAGGAAGGGATCAGAGTAGAGCCGCTGCTCCTCTACACCAAGAGCCAGCTGAGGTGCACAGACACTGGTTCGGATGCCAGTGAGGTGTCTGGGACAACATGCCAAAGGAAGGAGAGTCAGACGAAGACCCAGGACATGCTGGAGCGACTGTGTTTCTCAGCTGGCTTGGGAACGATTTGGGATTCCCCAGGAGGAGCAGGACCAAGCGGTTGAGGCCAGAAAGGGAATGTAGGCCTCTCTTAAGGATAATGCCCCAAGAACCCAGCGCTAAATTAAGCAAAAGATAATTAATAGATATTTTTGTTGGTTTATTAAAGTGCCAAAAGCACTAAGTAATGTTACTATGCTACAGATTTCAACAGTTTCTTGCACTGAATCTAAGAATTTCAAAAGCTGTTAGGAGAAAATGTCAGTCTTTTGTTAGATGTACTTTACAAATCCTTTGGCTGCTGATTCATACCTGATTTACAGCTATCAACCAGGTCATCCTCCAGCACTACCATTAAGGAACGAGGAATACTTCCCACTGACAGCCTCTGAACCTGTTGTAAGAGAGGGTCATTTCATTTTCTAATGGAGATTTAAAAGGAACTTCTAACTTGTTATTTTAACAAACTTTAAACTTCATTTTAATAGAAATAAAGAGAAGGAGTTATATGCAAATGTTCCATACTTGCTCTTGTATCTTAATTTCCTGGTAGTCCCTGCAGGCAGCAGGCTCTGACCCTCCAGAGAGACAGCTGAAAGTAAAGGAATTACAGGCAGCAGGATTTGGGCAGCCCACTGGCTGGACGAAGGTGTAGAACTGGTCAAAATCAGCCTGCACCTTGAAAACATGTCGGCACTTTGTACACATGTAATCACGCTCAAACTCCAGAACCTAATAAATACAGAACAGCAGAAACACAAAAAGTACATCCCAGCATTTATTCATGTGACTCCTCTTACTATATTTGTAAATCCTACAAATGTTTTAACTTTGGAGATATGTCAGATATTGCTTCAAACAGGAGACGACAAAAACAGAAGATTCATCAATGAACAACAACAACTTTTTCCTATTATTGTAGGACCAAGCTCAGCTTCTTTCTGAGGTTTTTGTTTTTGACATTTAACAACGGGTACTTTTCAGTTCTGGATGTGTTACTTATGAGAACCTTTCCCACATGTGGACAAAACTGTTGGTATTTCTGTATTTTAACTAATTACCAAAATCAAGACCATTTCGGATTGGATTAGGAGACGAAATGACAGACAAATGTTGCACCAGCAGCTCAGTTTGCTGAACTAAATCATAAACAAAAAAACAGACATCCTGATTCTGTCTGTAGACTTACAGTCCTTAGACATACAGTCCTTAGATGGACTGTATGTCCATCTAAGGCAGGGGTGGGCACTCCTGGTCCTCGGGGGCCGGTCTCCTGCAACTTTTAGATGTACCTCTAAATCAACACACCTGAGTCAAATAATGAGGTCATTAGCAGGACTCTGGAGAACTTGACTGCATTTAGCAGGTGATTCAGCTGTTGGATTCAGGTGTGTTGGACCAGGGAGACATCTAAGAGTTGCAGGACACCAGCCCTCGAGGACCAGGATTGCCCACCCCTGATCTAAGGACATACAGTCCTTAGATGGACTGTATGTCTGAACAGTTAACATGTGATTTCTTACCTTAGCCACACTAGTACGTATGACCGTACCAGTAACAGACAAAAAGTGACCGACATCTCTGGACCTTGGAATGGTATGTCTGGTTAGTTCCGGACACACTGGCAGACCTGGGATTAAATGGGTTCAAAAATACAAGAAAACCAAAATTTAACACAGAACATCTTAATTTTTATGAGTGCATTTGGGGGAAAAAAATACACTATATTTTTCTTCTAAACTGTCATAAATAAGAATCAGTAATATTTAATCCTCAACTTCTCCATTACACTACTTCTAGTGCTTTAAAAATCTACCCTTGAATATGCAGAAATATAAATCTATCAATAAGAGAATGAATGAATAACATTTATGTTGTTACAACTGATCAAAATGAGAAAAAAATGCAATGCAATGCATGCAATAGAGAGAAAGAAAACAGCATAAAACAAGCAGAGCTCAGTCAGCAGCTGGATGTCTTACCTGTAATGCGGGTGTGATATATCTGCCTCAGGTTTCTCTGACCTGCTCCATGTCCTTTGTCATTGAGAGAAGCCTCATCCGTTAACGCTGAAGCTTTTTTCTGTAATACTTTATCAAATACAGCCAAGACGTCTTTTGGATATGCATTGAAATAATCCCCAACCTAAAAAAGGCAGAAGAATAATCAGTGCATTGCAGCATGGTAAGACATGTAGCCGTTTGCACTAGTCGGCTACGTAACACACAGACTGTACTTGGTCTCTTTTCGAAACCAAAATCAGCCCTGACACTGAAGGATGGACTAAAATTTCAGGAGCAGTTTCAATGGATACCACAAACATCACATGAATGTTAACCCAATTCAACATTACAGACTCAGGAAGCTGTTTCTCAAACTAATACTGGTGTCGTTTTTGCAGTGTAGAAAGGCCTCTTCAGTCGCTTTAGATAAATTAAATTACAAACGTTACTGAAAACAGAACATTATAACATTTTAAGATTTTTTTTAATCACCAACCTCTGTTCTTTCTGTGCAAAAAAATTAAATATAAGCACAAGTAGAGGCTATCAACAATTGATAGAAAGTGGATAAGACCAATGCACCAGATCAAAACTGGTCACTTAATGTGTCCTTCTGTTACAAACAAAACTCATATCTAACATCTAAAGGCCATTACCTCTGCTTTAATCAAAAAACAGTAAATCATGTCAACAATACCTCCATATTGGCTTCAAAAAGTGTCATGGCGTTAACCACAACAGAGCGATGAGTGTCTTCATTTACATCAGTACTGAGCTGAAGAATGTCACCATGATGATGCTCAGTCAGATAGTTTTCAAACACTCGACCAATCAGGGCCTCCTCCTCAGGGCTTATAAACATAGTGTTGGCTGAGATCTGAAAGCCAAGCAGATGTCAATGTGCCATGTGGAGAAACTTACATTAGAAGTCAGTAGAATTCTGATAAATGAGGTACCTTATTATAAAATTATATATTATTAAGGGTATGATGTATCTACTCTAGTGACGTTTTAACTTTGAGAAACATTAGTTTTGTTACTTTATCCTTCACTACATGTTACAGCAGAAAGGTATCTTATTATTAAAAAAAAAACACTAGAATGTTTGCTTCATAAGAGGATGATCACGTCGGTGTAATCTTGATGCATATAAACAACATTCAATATGCCGTTATCAACAAGCAAACGGCTGTGTTCGTTTCAACATGTCCGATTAAATACTTTTTTGCTCATTGTTTCACATGACTATAACGTTCTTAACCTTCTTGCGCCTGCGCACTCCCGAGGCGCGAAATTCCCTAGGGCACGACACCTTGTTCGACAGGACACGCACTTACCGGTTGTGGCACGTTCATAAAATTAACTACGCGGTTATGAATCTTTTATAACCTGTCAATTAAAACTATTTTTTCTTGCCCCATTTAGTTCATGGATGCAGGGAGACAGGTCTTGTAGACCTAAGTAGAGAGCATGTGGGTTATTGAAAAATGTTTGCATCACAGAGTAAGAGGGCTCAAACCTGCTTTTGAGTCATACTGTCTGAGACTTACCATTTCCACGGAGAGCCACTGAGCATCAACAGGTTTACATTCCGGGGTTTGTTTGAGTTCTTCCTCTTCTTCTTTTTCCTGTGTTTTTGGGAGTTGGCAAGAAAACGGAGGATATGCATTACCGCCACCCAGTGGTAGGGAGTGTGGTTCGTGATGATTTGTGGTATCTATGTACACACACATTTACTATATATATATTCAGGAACATGTAGAAATAAGTTGCAGGAAATATTGGACATTCTAATGTAACATAATCTATTGTTTCATCCTTCTCTGTGATCACAAGAACATTAGGTTTTTGTATTTAAAAAAGTTTATAATAATACGTAAGAGGATTAGGGCCACTGAATATTTATTTTTTTCTTCAGTGGCCCTAAACTTTTTTTTCCTCAGAATTCTGACTTTAAAGCAAATGTGAACCTGGGAGGGACCAGCTTTCAGAGGGCGAGGGATCTCCAAAGATACAATTTTATTAAGAGAAGAGCAAATTGATCCTCAATAAAAAGACGTAGTTAGTTTGGTGTGAAAAATGGCGTACGCAATATATCTAGCGTAGCATCAGGGAATCTGTGATCGATCTCATGGTCTGCTGGAGAAATCTATGGACTCGCATTCATCTGAATGAAAGCCTGGCTCTGCAGTGGCTCCTTCTGAACATAGTTGGGTCTTTCTCAGTTCATCCTGGATAGAGCCATGATGATGATGATGATGATGATGATGATGATGATGATGATGATGATGATGATGATGCCAAGCCTGGCTTAATCGTTTATCCTGGATTGTGTAACGCTATTTCAGTGAAACAGCCCTCAGGAGTTACCATGTCTGCTGCTGCTGGCTGTGGAGGAGGAGGAAGAGGAGGAGGAGTTGATGTTTCATGCCTGTAGAGGACGTTCAGCTAAAAAGCTGCAGACTAACAGAAACACGGAGGGTTATTTCTTTAAACATTACTTCTTAAAGAACAGTCCAGACTATGGCTTTATTTGTTATAGATGAAGTCGTGTTTTGAGTCGGTTTCCATGTTTTTTTCCGGAAGCTGTAATTTTTCTTTTGTCTTCTGATCGGATTTCGGGTTTCATGCTCCCCGACATCAAACACAATGTGGTACAGAAGTGACTTTAAAGCCGGATTTGAAGCTAATAAAGCAGGTGAGAGGCTTGTAAGCATGCTCTGTATTAATGGTACCAACAGAAGGGCCCGGCTGCTTGGATTTGGGGACGTCGATGAAGTTAGCATCCGACTGACTGCTTCTGATTCGGCCCTTGACGAAAGAGCTATTCCGCTGCATCCATTTAGTACCTTTAATCCGTTTAATCCGTTTAAGTGCTAAATCTTGGGATGGTCAGACTTGAAGTGGTTTGTTTTATGTCATTAAACAATTACAAAAATGTTGGTTTTAATTTATGAAGCCTGTGTTGTTTTCATGAAAACTGATGAAGGGGTGAGTTTTGGCTCTGATATGAAGCGAACTTCATCTCCTGAACAGATTTATTTTACATTCTTTGTATAAAACATGATGTTATTTAGTTCGTTTTAGGCACCCAAACTTTGAATTCTACACCACAAAACGACTAGAAACAATCACTTTTTTAGATTTATTTGTAAAATGATGTAAAAACATTGTCATTTATTATACAGTCATACTCAGAAAATTAAAATATTGCATGAGATAAAGAAAATATATTTTAAACAGAAATGGCAGGCTAGGCATTGGCACAGAAAGAGTGACAGTGGTAGGAAGAAGCCCCCCCACAAAATGCTACCCTGGGAGGTTGTCCATGTCATCTACATCAGAAACCACCACTGGTTTCTGATGTAACCAGTGGTGGTTTGTTAAACAGAGGATGTTTAACAAACCTCTGGCCCTCCTACATCATCAATTATTGTAAGAAGGTTACTGTGTCTGAATCAAGCCCCTGACCCTCTGTTTTCAGTTTTAGTCAGATAAAACGTGCTATTTACCCATTTTATTCAGTAAATAATACAAGATAAAACTGATATAAGTTGCATTTGTTGCTAAAACATTATTCATAATGTTTACCTGAACATAGTGTTGGTCATAAACCAAACTACATTTACCCTGTATGCTAAAGCCGTTTCCTTTCTCATCCTTGTAGCTAAACTTATCCCATAAGTACAGCAATATGTTTTTTCTTGTGCCTCCGTCTTCCAGTTAATGCGGCACAAGGGCCGGAGTGGACTCATGTTTGACTGGTCCACTTTAGATGACAGCCTATTATTATAAACATTATCTAACTAACTTTATCTAAGACGTTAAGTCAACTCTTTCCACCAATAAGTAGATGACAAACGTCTCCAGTCTGCATTAGCCCCAACTAGACCTTGTAGGGACAATTTTGTTTTTAAAAACTTCATAATTAATCTTATTTGTTGTTTTCTTGTTTTATTTTATTTGGATATTTAAAATGTCTTCCGTCCCCTTTTAAATGTTATTAAAATTCATAGTCTATTGATCTCTGAAAATATGTTCTTGCGTTATTACGCCACTACCAGGAACTTGAAAATGTTCTCAAAATAGCAATATTATTGTTCATCGCTATAACTTCTGGGACAATTTATCATCCAGCAAAATTTGTTATGTCAGTTCTACTACCAGCAATGTTTGGTGTTCTTGTTTTCTGCAGGACACCAAATATGCAGTCAGAGGAAGTACCACACAGTACAAAAGTCAGAAAGCTTTCAGTACTGCACCATTAGAAACTATTTAGTAGCTTCCAGAGGATCTTGTAGTGTTTACTTGATGTGTTACTTCAAGGTCAGGTATTCAGTGATCTGTACTTCTAGAAACTTAAAAATTCTGGTCTCTTTCTACTGATGCACAGACAATTCATAGTGACCAGTTAGCTTTTTAATGTTGTTTCTGGATGAAGCTGGAGAAGCCAGAAAAAAATAAATAAATATATATATATATATATATATATATATATATATATATATATATATATATATATATATATATATATTCACCAGAAGAACTCAACATTCCACCATGCAACTCTACAGAAAATCTTATTTAATGGAATAATAAAGGCAGAATAAACCCACGGTTTATTCACAGTTGAATAAACATGTCAACTCATGGCAGAGATAGATTCATTATCCATAAGATAAGCGTTTGAGATCTGCAATCTTTCTCACACATCTTTTAATTTCCTCTAATGAAAACACTCCTTTGAATAAAGTTACTGCTGCAATTATTTCTTTGTTTGCAAAATATAAATTGGTGAAATTTTCTGGGACAAGGTATACTTCTTTCCAAATATTCCTTTGTATCACAGGGTGTCCCTGCGTTGTTGTCACCAGAAAAACATTCAAATCATTGTTAAAAACTTATTTTTGTGACAGCAAAAAAGCAAGTTATATTAAACTATTATTTGTCCTGTCTGGATATCACATAATGTATAACCCATAAGTTGTACCATTGTATGTGTGTGAATCTTTGACGTTTTTGGTTTGAATTTTCAGGCCCTAGTTGTGGCTCTGGATGGTTTCCAGGACATGAGTCAAGCTGGCACAGCAGTCTGCCTTGCTCTGGAGGGAGGATCTGTGATGGACGACGACAAAGCTCTGTGTCTGACAGCAGCGACACGGGAATCGGCACCTACTGCTCTGACAGTTTGGAAGGTCGATGTTCATATGTTACTGAAGCTTAGAAAATTAACCTTGTAACTGTAGTTTGATTTGTTATTGGATTTTCACAGACATAAAAAGCAGCATGAGACCTTATACTAATACTTTAGGGTTTGCACATATGAATATAACTTTTTTTCATGAAAATTCTGCTTCGTGTTTGTAGTAGCAGGATCACAAATGCAGTTTTAAAAACCTAATCTGTCAGAAGGTAATCTTTTCCTTGATCTAACTCGATATCAGCGCTCACTATGCACATTGTACACAGCTCAAAGTTTTTTATATTGTCATGCTTATTACACATTTATTCTAATTTTCTTCAACTTGTCATCTAATTTATTTGCTTTGATGAATATATATATACATGTTTTTTGTGTCTACAGATGACTCCTGTTCCAGTGCAACTCCTCTGTCTTCCCTTCTTCTGTCAAAGCATAACTTAAACCAGGAAGAGGATGGCGTCCCTTCAGCTCTCGCCATGTCACCTGCTTCGTCTTCACCAATAATCCTTTTAAAAATGGCCTCACCTTCCCACAGCCCCAGCTGTTGGAATATGTCTCGCAACATTAGCAAGCATGCCACATCTTCTGTAGAAGCTCCAAGCAGTTTGGACATGAAATTGCATCAACCCATCAGAAGATCATCGTCTTTTACCAAGTTGTCATCAGGGGTTGATAAGAGTTCCACAAAGCCATCCAGTTACTGTTACAGCCCAGGTGCTGAGGGTTCGCTGGACAGAGGTGTACTTCATGGTTATAGAAAGAAAAGATGGGATTCAAATGTCAACCTTTACCTACCGTTGTCTTCTACCATGAACTGCAGCAATATTCTGCAGAGATCTCCTGGTGCCGAGCCCAGCTATCGCTACAAACAGAGATCTACTGGCTTGAAAACAAATCTGTCCCCTTCCTCGTCTCATTCTTCTCCAGTTAAATACAGCTTAAGCTGCTCCAGTTTTTATGAGACGAAAGATTCTGGGAAAGGTCAGCAAATATGTGGTCTTCATTCAGCCAGCTGGAGTGACTGGCCGGTGGCTGAAAACCCTGACAGAGGCATGCCCATTCAGCCAGCTGTTCGAACCCAGATGTGGCTGACTGAGCAGATGGACTACCAGCCCAGACTGGAGAGTGGAAATGAACCTGGTCAGGCCAGTTCACCAGGTACAGAAGACTATGGTGTAAACAGCCTCACATTGTCTCCTCAGGAATCTGGACTTAACCAGGTAAGCGGAGAGTTACAGTATATTATTTTTGTTATAAAAGAAATGGACTCTCCTGGAAAGTTGCAGTGATGTGCCATGTTTCTGTTCAATTGTTGCAAGTTTTTGCAAGCCTTTCTGTTTGACTACTCTATGTCCAGCATATGTTTCTTTATCTTTAGGTCTTCCAGCAAACCAGGCTAAATTGGACCCTTTTCTTAAACTTTTTAAACACAGCCCTATTGAACTATAGTGGTGATGTTATATTTCTCTACCATTTGATATTGATAATGTGTGAAATGTGAATCTGGAGTAGATCTCGGTGCAGACTGTCCTGTGTTTATTCAGGTGAAGAAGCCAAAGGTTGCTCTGCTCTGTAGTCTTAGAGGAGAATTCAAATGGATATTCACTTTGATCTTCAGCACGATCTGGGAAATTGAGTCGCGCTGCTCATAGTGGCAGCATTTCGGAGTACTGTAGTTCTGTTTCATTGAGGTCTTTCCTTTGCCAAACTTTCATTCCTGCCCTTATAGGGGCATTATTTTTTTCTAGAATAAAGGAAAAATATAATCCAACACACACTGAGCATTATGCTATGTTTTTTTCCCATATGTCTAACTCTAAAATCCTCTAACATATCCTTTTCTTCTGCTCTTTTTTAGTGAAAGTTATATTTTTATTGATAGTGTTTGCTCATTTTTTGAGCATGATATGATGAGTTGACCACTCTACCAACATGTTTCATATGTTTGTGTGCAACAGATGCTCATGGAAACTTCCATTCCTGCTAACACTCTACTGAAGGTTAAGGAGAAACTGCTGAGGGAAAGAGAACTGGAGATACAAAGGTAATGCAGAACCCACTGAAGTCTCCACTGGCTAAAAGCTTTCACCTGCCACCTTTCACCTCGTTTTTAACCAAATGGTTTTTCAGGTATCGGTTTGTTTTTGATCATTAGTTGAGGTTTCTTCACGTTTTTTGCCCACTATTAAATTGCTTTTCCATGTCTTGCTCTTCAAGATTTTTTTTGTAATAATTTTTTGTATATTAATACATACAGACAACCTTTATATGTTGCTTCAATACATTCAGTGCTTAGTTTTAACATTTCCAGAGCATTTGTTCCCCTAACTGAGTAAAGCATAGCTTTTATTATTATATTATGATGTTGCCAAAAATTTGTAATTTAAAACTTTACAATTAAAACAGAACCATTGATGATAATCTGTTGCTGACACAAAATGATTTTGTGTTTCAGCCAAAAGCAGCAAATCATGCAGCTGCATGTGTGGATCAGAGAGAACGAACACAGAGCCCAGCAGGTCCTTTGCAGCCAGAGAGGACAATTTCATACCTCCATAATCCCAAATACTGAGGTGAGATGGGGTGAAGAATCCAAAGTTAGAAATGTGGTTACAAAACTCACAAACAATTCTTGTAATTTAGGAGTCAGCAATGACGACAGCCAGCAAGCTGCAATCTGATAGGCGATGTTGTGATGAAGAACTTAGTAAGAAGTTAGCAGCTGCTGAACTTGAAGTGCTCCATCTGAACCTGTTTTTTAAGCAGGTCACTCTGAAATATACAAAGGATATCAGAAAACTGGAAGAGAAGGTATGATTCACAATTTATGTAAATTCTTTTATTACTTTAAATTTGACTTGAGCTTATCTCTGCAACCTGACTGATCTGTCAATTTAATTTGTGAACAGATAAAGACAAGAGATCGTTACATCACCAGCCTGAAGAAGAAATATCAGAGAGAGAGTGAGCAGAACCAAGACAAACAACAACGCATTGAGATATTAGAGAAATACCTGTCTGATCTGCCCACATTAAATGAAGTTCAAGTCCAGTCTAAACAGGTATAAACACACACACGCAAACAGAATTTCTCTCATGGGGGCCAGGATTTATCCCCACAACACTACAATGCAGACAGAAATAGGTCCCAAAAATGATATAAAAACCTGGTTCGTACACACGCGCGCCCACATCCACCTACACACACACACACACAGATATGTTTGTCAGGGTATCTTTGTAGAAATGACGTCCATTCATTTCTACAGCTTAACGCTTACCGTAATCCTAAACAAAACTCAATTCAAACCTTAGTCCTATACCTAACCCCTAACACACAAATAGCATTTTCCTTTGTGGGGCCCAGGCTTCAGTCCCCACATGGAGCAGTGGGTTCCCAGAAAGGAATATGTATCAGGAAAATAGTCCCTACATGGCACCCACAGCCAATCTGAAGACACTTCATAAGAGAAGCGCTTTGAGACAACATTAGTTGTAAATTGGCACTATATAAATTAACTAAACTAAGTTGAATATAAGGCTATGATGCAATTATAAACGAGTTTATTGAGGTCAGATGGCAACCACAACACACAGCTGCCTACAATACAGATGTTCTTAACATATGTATTTAGACCAATACGTCTAAATATAGATGTTTAGACTGAAAGAGACTCTTGTAGATCTTTATATAGCTTTACTGACGCTGCCTCTTAGCATGTACATGTGCACCAATTTCATGAGTCCCTGTGGATATGCACCAACACATTGATTCCTATCCACATACTCACGGTACATAAACCTTAAGTAACTATCCTCTGTTTATATGCTCAGCAGGAGAAGTTAGAGGAAAAAAACAGGTGTCTTGAGAATACAGTGTTCCAGTTACAGAAGAGCATAGAGGAGGGATGTGCATTGGTAAAGAAGAAAGATATCATGATTGAGATGCAGGCCAAGACAGAGAATGAGATGATGACATCTGTACAAAGGTATGGTGTGACATCATAGATAATGTTTTATTTTGCATGTATTTATCTCACTGTCTCACTTTGTTTATTGTTTATTGGGTTTTTCTTGCTTTTTTTTTTTTTCAAATTGGACAGGTTGCGTAAAAAAGTGCAGCAGTGTCTGGATGATGGGGCAAGGCTGCCGGTGCAAGATCTAAAAAACCTTTTGGGAGAAAATTCTCAGCTCCTGCAGCAGCAAGACAACAGCAACATGGTAGCATCACATACAACTGCACAGAAATGCTTACGCTAAACAATTAAAAAATATATTAATCCATCACCTTCCCCAGGTATTAAGGATTCAGAAGGATGAAATTGAGAGACTAACTTCACAACTAATGGTAGGGATATTTAAAATTTACATGTTAGATTCATTTATTACTCTTACTCATAACATTATGACTGTTGGTAAGCTATACCTCAGCTCTCCCTTTTCCCCTAAAACTAGACCCAACTTGATAAGTTTGGGATTTCTCTCAACCTGAGAAGTCTGCTGGGGTATCTGGTGCCAAGCCAGCAAGGTCTTAGTTTGAATGTTTTGAATTAGTGGATTTCTACATGAAAATAGAGTCTCCACGATGTTTAAGGGCTTATGTGAATGCTATCTTATAACCATTTCAACTACAAAAGGCTATCAGAATTAGTTGGTTTATTGATCTTCCTGTATGAAACAGAATGTCAGACTTCTTTGTCCCAAACATAGTTCTCATTTATTTGTATTTTCGTTTTTGATAGGTCACTAGTGGAAGACTGCTAAAAAAAAGAGGTGCTTCTCACCCACCAGTGGCTTGTTCTCAGCAAAAGGAGGAGAACTTGGTCAGCATGCTTGGAGCCTTCACTCAGGTATCACTCACAAGAACAGGGGTCTCAAACTCCAGTCCTCAAAGGCCGCTGTCCTGCAGTTTTTAGATGTGCCACAGGTACAAAACACTGGAATGAAATGTCTTAATTACAGTCATATGAAAAAGTTTGGGCACCCCTATTAATCTTAATTATTTTTATTTCTAAATATTTGGGTGTTTGCAACAGCGATATCAGTTTGACATATCTAATAACTGATGTACACAGTGACATGTCAGTATTGAAATGAGGTTTAATGGACTAAAAGAAAATGTACAGAACACATAAACACAAAATTTAACAGGTGCAAAAATTTGGGTACCCTTATTATTTAATCGATTTGAATACTCCTAACCACCTTTCACTGACTTACTGAAACACAAAATTAGTTTGGCAACCTCATTAAGCTTTGAACTTCATAGCCAGGTGTATCCGATCATGAGAAAAGGTATTTAAGGTGGCCGATTGCAAGTTGTTCTCCAATCTGGATCTCCTATGAAGAGTGGCATCATGGGCACATCAAAACAACTCTCAAATGATCTGAAAACAAAGACTGTTGAACATAGTTGTTTAGGGGAAGGATACAAAAAGTTATCTCAGAGATTTAAACTGTCAGTTTCCACTGTGAGGAACATGGTAAGTTAATGGAAGACCACTGGGACAGGTCATGTTAAACCCAGAAGTGGTAGACCAAGAAAAATATCAGAGAGACAGAGAAGAAGAATGGTGAGAACTGTCAAGGACAACCCACAGACCACCTCCAAAGACCTGCAGCATCATCTTGCTGCAGGTGGTGTCACTGTGCATCGTTCAACAATTCAGCGCACTTTGCACAAGGAGAAGCTGTATGGGAGAGTGATGCGACGGAAGCCTTTTCTGCAAGCATGCCATAAACAGAGTCGCTTGAGGTCTGCAAATGCACATTTGGACAAGCCAGCTTCATTTTGGAATAAGGTCCTGTGGACTGATGAAACAAGGATTGAGTTGTTTGGTCATAAAAAAGGCGATATGCATGGCGGCAAAAAAACACAGCGTTCCAAGAAAAACACTTGGTACACACTGTGAAATTTGGTGGAGCCAAATCAAATCAAACATCATGCTTTGGGGCTGTGTGGCCAATGCCGGTACTGGGAATATTGTTAAAGACAGTCTCAGGAAAAAAAACATAATACAAATAAAATTCAATACAAATACCTCATATTTATGTGTTCAGTATGGCAATATCTTGCGACCATAAATTGTTAAAGTTGAGGGTCGCATGGATTCCACTCAATATCAACAGATTCTTGAGACTAATGTTCAAGAATCAGTTACGAAGTTGAAGCTACGCCGGGGATGGATATTTCAGCAAGACAATGATCCAAAACACCGCTCCAAATCTACTCAGGCATTCATGCAGAGGAACAATTACAATGTTCTGGAATGGCCATCCCAATCCCCAGACCTGAATATCAATGAACATCTGTGGGATGATTTGAAGCAGGCTGTTCATGCTCGGCGACCATCAAACTTAACTGAACTGGAATTGTTTTGCAAAGAAGAATGGTCAAAAATACCTTCATCCAGGATCCAGGAACTCTGGATACAACTAGAGGCTGTTATTTTTGCAAAAGGAGGATGTACTAAATATTAATGTCACTTTTCTGTTGAGGTGCCCATATTTTTGCACCTGTCAAATTTTGTGTTTACGTGTTCTGCACATTTTCTTTTGGTCCAATAAACCTCATTTCAATACTGACATGTCACTGTGTACATCAGTTATTAGATATATCAAACTGAGATCGCTGTTGCAAACACCCAAATATTTAGAAATAAAAATAATTAAGATTAATAGGGGTGCCCAAACTTTTTCATATGACTGTACCTCCTCTTTCTGTAGATCCATTCTCTAGAGACCTGCTAATTACCTAATTATTCTATTCAGGTGGTGCAGCAGAGGCACATCTAAAAGTTGCAGTCCCTCCAGGACTGGAGTTTGACACCTGTGTTCTAGAATGTCAAACTCTTTGCTTTTGCGTATTGGTCAGTGTAATAAACTTTAGCTTAGCTTAGTCAAAGAAGCCAAACCCCATAGACCAGTTTTATGTTCAAAATCATTTCAAAGCTGTTTGACTTAGTCTACAGCAAAGTTTTAGAAAGAGTCTAGAAATTCCAACCTGACCTGGTCCAGCCCATAGACATGCCACGGCCCGAGTTCTGAGTCTGGCTCGGGCTGTAACTCTAAGCTCTGGTCTACACTGTTCAATCCCTTTTCAAGTGTATTCCCAAGACATGTTTACCCAGTCAGGACATGCACAAGGTACCCGCCAGCATTCTGGGTTTGCTACGACAAAATATCTAAATTTTTTTCTAAGGACTCAGAACCAAGACTAAGAAGTCATACGCTTGCCTCAGTTCCCATAAGTGACTGGGAGAACAGTAGATCAACGTGGATGCAGGTGGCCTAACGCAAGCTTGGGGAGGACAGAATCTACCTGTGATCTTCAGTATGAATATACTTAAGAGCGAGGGGTTCCTCCTTCTAACTGACAAAGTCAAAAGGAGGAATCATTCTTTTACAAATAAGTCCACTGAGACTGAATGCAATACAGTGTAGAGTAAAACGATAACTGATGTGCTTATTCTTTATGATAAAGTTGAAAATAGCCCAAATATATATAGTGGCCTGCTAGTTCAAGCTTTGACTCTTTTATTCTGTCACAAAGCAGGCCAGGGTAGAACCTGCAGGCCGGCCTTTGAGTGATAGTAGGCTTCTTGATGAATCCAGGAACAACTAACTTCTAACCTGATCTGCTGATGCAGTACTCCTCTATAACCTGAAGGGGGCAGTGGCTCCCAACTCTGGACAACGCTCCACTGTGAAGTTGCGTTTATTTCCCTCTTGTCATGAAGTCATATCATTAACATCTGGCTCATTAAACACTGATATTCATGAGATGCTTTGCATCGACCATTTGTGGTTGTTCAGAGGGCAGAATGTAAGGTGGGAGCTTCTGCACAAACTTTTAGATTCAGCTGTTATTCAAGGAAAATTACTTTCTGTTGTGCATAGTCATGGTTTCGTATATCAGATTTTATTTTATTTTATTTTTTTGCTGTACATGGGGCAGTCTGCTGAACATGTTCTCTGTTGTCATTGAACCCAGTTATATTCACACTGAAACATGAATATTTTATTTTCTCTGTTAACCAGGACAAAGACAAGTCAGAAGTGGACGAGCTATTCAAAGAGATGTCTTTGTGTCTTCTTGACCTGCGAGGTTTCTGCAGCATCCTGGCCCAAAGAGCACAGGGAAAAGAGCCCAACCTCTCTCTGCTTCTGGGAACGAAATGTAATGCGCTGAAAACAAACACTTCAATGTCACATCTTCATATGGTTAATTAGAATAATAGTTTAATACATACCAGAGAAATACAGCGGGAGAGCAGGAACAGCAGTGAGCAAAGCTCCTGACCGTTTATGTTGAAAAGAAGGAAGAAATGTTGAAAAGTGAAGTACACGGTTGACATGTTTCAATCATATTTCATTCATGTAAAATGAGCAACCACTGTTTCCTGTTTCTCAGAGTGTAGACAGTTTGGATGTGTTACTGAGATGGTGACCAAATGTCCTCTGCTGCTCTGTTGTGTCCGTCCAGCACTCAGCATCTCAGCAGAGGAACAGGAGCACCAGCTGGCTGGATTAGAAGAGGAACCAAGCTGTAAACTGCTCCAAGTTGGCTTGCTGAAGAGAGGAATAGATGATCTCAGGAGAACTGTAGCAGAATACTGTCCTCAGTATGTGGCTCCAAGCTGTGCCACGCAGTGAATTCTTAAACATTACATTCATCGAATCTCTAATGCTATACAACAAGAATGCTTGGAAAAAGTTTTGGATGTGTCTGAAGTTTTGTAACAACTGTTGCCTCTAATCCATTTCAGACCAGAGGCATAGCACTCGATGCGAGCTGAGCAACACCATCCATTGCTCTACTCCTCTGACAAATAGGATCTGATGCAGATAATGTTGAGGATGGTGACACTAACTTTGCTTGGAAATTAAGATATTACTTACAGTTATATAAGAATAAAATTCAAAGTCCAAGCAGAACTTTGAGCCTGTTCATACTATGGATAGTCATATCCGCTCAAAATTTGCGATGTGGTGTCCTTCCTGCTGCAGAGCGTGGCTCACTATGGAAGATATGCTGCAGGTCAGTAACAGCAGTGGGTCGATTTGGTCTCAGACTTGGTTCTGGTGCTGCTCACCACAAGGCCCACTTCACTAAACTGTTTTTATAAAATAAACCATCAAACATCCAAGTTTACATTAAAATATGTACAGAAATTTTTTGTGTGTGCCTTTTTGGGGGGGGGTTAGTTACTGTTTGTCTTTTTTCCAACTTCAAAATGCTTTTCAATGAAAAAGAGTTGAAAAATAGCATGAAACGTGAAAAAACCAAATAATGAAACAGAAATAAGTCAAGATTATTTGTATAGCACATTTCAGCAAAAACATTACATTACACTGGAAACATAAAGAGAAGCAATAAAAAGTAGTAATCTAGACTACAAGTTAGAAGCAGCCACAAATAAATGGGTTTAAAGAAACTTGGTGTTTCAGCTATTTTGTCTTCTGGACATTTGTTCTAGATTAGAGAAACGTAAAAACTGAATGCTCCACATGTGGTTTTGGTTCTGGGGATGCAGAGAAGACTTGAATCAGAAGACCTGAGAGGTCTGGAAGGTTGATAAAGCTGATCTTAATTATATTTTGGTGTCAAGCTAAAACCAACTAGAGTATCGACATTATTCTGTGAGCCAGTCCAAGACCTTTAGAACTGGGTGACGAGCTTCATTTTCCTGGATTTAGTGAAAACATTGTAAAGTTCATCATGATCAACTGACGGCTGATAAACCTTGTGCAATTTTCAACGGCTGTGCAGCAGTTTGGTACGTTTAATAACTCAGTGCTGTCTGTCAGAGGTTTAAAAGCACCACAGAAAAGTCTGACAATATTCAGAGAATAAATTAAATTACTGAAAGTTGTTTTCCAAAAACACATGTAGTGTTTATCACAATGCTCTGCAGAACTCTAGACCAAAACATTAAATCACTCAAATTTTCAAATTTGACAAACGCAATTTTTTTTAACGATTCAGTTGAACTGCAGTTCAAAAGTCAATAGTCATCAGTTAAATTTAAGTAACTCACTTATTACTTTTGTAAGTTTTACATCATTTCAGTGACCACTGTGTTCTTTCTGAACATTAATAGGGAGTTAGCAACTTTTTTCTTGTGTGTAGTACTTTAATATTTATTAAAGACCTTTGAATAACTTGAATACTTAAATTATTAAAGAACATTTAATCATTTAGATGTTTCTTAAATGATTAAAGAGCATCTTGAAGAATCAATAAACTAAGTCCAAAGAGGTTAAACTGACAAAAACATAATGAGATTCAGGAAAGAGTTATGACAAATAAATGGTTTATTCAAGTTCAAAAACAAGCAGGTGGATAATAAACGATTCAGTTGAATACATGGAATGCAGCAGTGGAAGCCTGGAAAAACTGGTGCAGTCAAACCTTCTCCACAGTCATACTGGGAGGTGTTTCCACAGAACCAATGGTTTTAAAAAGAACGAGGAAATGCAACAGCTTTAAAGAGTACATTAACCAAATATCAGTAAATAAATAGGATTGTCTATTCATAACAGAGATGGGTACTGCAGTCTCCTCTAAACATATTTAGGACATGTGATATTGTTGCCAATGACAACCCTGACCTATGCCTGTTCAACTACCAACTAAGTATGGACAAAGCTTAATTAATTTTTATGGACTTTCAGGGATAGTAGTGCTTAAAAAAGGTGTCATGCTGTTTTTTAAATTATCTGGTTAAAAACAAACCTCTAGAAAAACCAAGAAGTTCACAAGAACAAAAAAATATATAAAATAAAATTAAAAGTAACATCAGCAACATGAAAAGGGTCAGTTGTTAGCCTGAGAGCTATGGAAGGACAAGGTGGGTCACCAAATAGCACATTGCATCTTAATCTTCTGATCACACAAATATAAGTTTACACATTGAAACATTGCTATAGTCACTGTTAAAAAAGAAAGAAAAACACAGACCCTGTCTAAAATATGACGCCTAAATGAGTTCATTGTGAAAGGTGTCCTAGGTTTCTAACTCACTTAGTTTTCTTTCAGAATCTTTTCCTGAAAAGACTTCCATATTTAAAAGACCAGATAATGAACCAACACACACTGTCTCACCAGGCAGCTCTGAAGCATTTTATCAATAAAGAGATGAAATTATTCCACTTCCATGTCAATGTGCATATTTCCCTCCTATAGCATATTCATGTCAGCTCCCATTGCTAAACACATTCTCAAATTTCCCCAGTCCCATTTACATGCCATCAAACTTTCACATAAGATCAAGTGCCACAAGCCACAAACTGCACTTCATCTGGAGCAAAAGAGAAAAATGGAAAAATGGACAGTAAAAGTCTGTTTCCCCAAGTTTCTCAGATTGTCACTGTTTATGTTTCAGTTCCTGTCCAAAAATCCCAGAGGTCAGTTTGGCAATTTATGAAGAGCAGTCAGTGTCGGATGGCTTTGATGGAGTTTCCTGTGGATTTTTCTGAGAGGGGATCCCAGGGTTCCCGTTCTCCGGTCCATTGTTCAGTGTCATCTTCTCCAGAGCTGCAGAATTGAGAAAAAAGATTAATAAAGTACTAAAAATACTTAATCTGACTGAATTAAAAATGTTACCTCCTCATAATTCAAAAATAATTCAATACTTTGGGACAAATATGCTGCTGTTTATTCTACAGACAGCCTCTCTTCACAGAAAGCCTGAAGACATGTCAAGGAACTGGCAGTTAAAGCTATATTATGTTACTCAACATGTGAATGAAACCAGCAGAAAGAAAAACATTGAGCTGAAATTTCAGGAAAAGGAATCTGAACCTATATAAACTCTGACCCAGAGCTATCTTTGTTTTGTGGAAGATGTGGAAGCAGCTGGTGAGAGCTCACACCTGGTTCAACAAGAAATGTCTCCTCTTCATCTTCTACATTGTTGTCTGACTAAAGATTAATTTTCATTTCTTATTTTTTGTTATATGTATTAACGTAAATACTGATTCATATAATGTGTTGACCTTTTCTTCCTTAAGGGAACCGAGGTTTCATGTAATGCACTTTGATAATTCAGCTGGTTGAGATAATTGTGTTCCTCAATTTTTTTTCTAACAGATCAGTTATGATGGAGAGCATGTATTCTGTTAAAGTTTCTACTTTATTCATCCCATTTATATAAGGATGAATAAAGTATCCATGGGCCATTTTTGACTTTTTGCTTTCAAAAGTAAAGACATTTTTACACCAAATTGGTTCAAAAATTACTAGCGCATGTAAGGAAATTAAAGTTGCATTAACTATTTAAATTTGAATACTTTAACAGCTATTTGAATGTGTTGGCTCCATTTTCACAATCAGACACATAGGACTTTAGCATTTGCTTAATTTATTTAGTTTATTTTCACATCTAACAGGAAAACATTGGAACCTAGGCTCTATGAACAGATTTGCAGGTTTCATATGCGATTCACTTGTGTGAATTATACTGTGTCTCAGGAGGTTTTTAGTATTTCCATTTCACACAAATCAGACTTGGAGAGACTTCTTTTCTAATTTAGCCAAATGCTGTCCGGAACTGACTTTTCCTTTACAGTGTATTTGAAAAAGAGATTTCTTTCACCCTGAAGTGATGCTGAGCTGTTGCCTGGCGGCGCTGTTGTGCTGTTGTCCTCCAGTTCATCCAAGTAGAGTCGGTATCGGTGGCCGCTGTCATCTTCATACTCCACATTCTCATCATCACTGTCCACTTCTGGGGCCACATATACCACCTCAAACTCAATTTGTCCTCGCTGCCACAAACACCGATAGTGAG
Organism: Poeciliopsis gracilis; assembly: GCA_911649635.1. Lineage (NCBI taxonomy): Eukaryota > Metazoa > Chordata > Actinopteri > Cyprinodontiformes > Poeciliidae > Poeciliopsis > Poeciliopsis gracilis. The sequence goes on along the minus strand of CAJVRI010001057.1, from coordinate 114,087 downwards.
CATATTAAGACAAATAAGCTGCTCATAAAGAAGTAACTCTTTAACCGTTTGTGCCTTCTGGTCTTCTTTAAAGCAGCATCAATACAGTCAGAGAAATCCAGACTAACAGAGGTGCTACCTGCTGAGACAGAATGGTGACGGCTTCCTTGTGTTTTGCGTCTCGCAGGTTGATGCTGTTGACAGCAAGGATGGCGTCTCCAACGTGCAGACCTCCACATCTGTCTGCAGGCTGGTTAGGATGGATCTCTGAAATCAGAATGGGAACGCCATGCTCCTTCCCACCCTGAAGAACAGACACATGACATCATGTCCTCACCAAACAATAAGGTATTTATTTAGGCATAAATTGAGTCACTTCAGATTCTTCTGTTTACAAGCAACTTTATCCAGACATATCTCTTGTTCCAAACAGTTAGTGCAATGTTTTGGGTTTTTTTTCCTTCAATTTTGTACCAATTGTCATGCTGTCAGAGGAGATTGGGGTAAAAGTATCCCTTTGTCTTAGGTCATGTTAATATGTGTATAGTATCATAAATAAAAGTATTTTTTTTAAACGAGCCAGAGTCATTTGTTGGAATCCCAGCCTGGTGAAAACCAGCTCCTTGTTCTTCAGACGTTGAGAAACGATTCCTTGCTGGAGGCGTGGACTGTGTTGAAGTTTTTTATTTTACCCAAGTGATAAAGTTTGTAAAATTGGGCAAAATAGGAGTTTGTTCCTGCTTAAAGAAAAAAACGTTCTATTTACTGTGATGGAGATTCCTAGGCCTTCGTGATCCTCCTTCAGGAGTACCACCTTTCTAATGGGACCCACTCCCTGGGTTTTCTTCAGCATGTCAGGTTCCTGTTGTACAAAAAATATTAACATTCAAATTTTTTATAGAAAGGACAAGTGCAAGCGTTTCAGCCTCTGTGTGAGTTTAAACATACGTGTCCCACAGGAGAGGGAAGAGACTTCTTTGGGTCGCTGCGGCCTCGACACGCACGGATGACTGTTTTATGGCGGTGGAGGTGAATCTCTGCCTCCAGCTGGTTCCACAGCTTGTCATGGGCCGGTCCTTTCATGTCACGACCAAGTAACTGGATCTGCTGCACCCTGTAAGAGTGATCATCATCTACTGTCATCTGTTAAAATATGCTTCTCAGCTGTAATTTTTAACTGGGGCGAGTTCAGATTAACTTGGTGTTATATGAACAGAGACGCATCAAATCTCAGTAATCATACAAATTTCAATTTGCACAATGACGCAAACAGACTGCTTGGATGTAACATTTAATAGGCTTCAATACTTCACTGTTACCAACTGATTATTGTTTCACTGACCATCACATCGTCCCAAAACCTGCTGAGTCTCACCCTGATGAGCTGGTTTCACCTGGCTACTAAAAACCACATTCATACTCAAATTAAATTAAAAAATACTCAAATTAATAAGATTAAATGTTGTAACTTCAAAGAGTTGTTGTTGATGGTAATGGATGTAGGCAAGAAGTTGCAGTCTGTATTACAGTACATCTGAAGAAGCCTCTGACTGAAGATGCTGTTTTCCCAAAACAGTCTCATAAAGAGGATGGACAAAACTATGTTTTTATAAAGAATCCTTCGGTACATCATTGTGTTCCACAGACGTCCCCCGAATAGAACCAGAGCAGAAATAGAACCAGAGCAGAAATAGAACCAGAGTAGAACAAGAATAGAACAGAATCGGCCTTCTTCATTATGTTGTTGAGCCTTTTTAGGTTCTTATGCTTTTGTTGTTTTTTATTTTGTAAAAGTATCCAGCAGATTAACTGGAACCATACAAAATGTTACCAGACCTAGAGCTGTATGAACCAATTGGGAAAAACAGAAGTCAGAGTTTTTACTAAAGAAGAATAAAACCCAGGATGAATGCAATTACATTAAATGTATCATTATTCTGTATGGTCAGCAAAAAGGCATAGTAAGATTAATTAAACTCCTGTGTAAAAAGTAAAATTTTAAAATAAAATCCAACTACAACAAAACTGTTTGTGTTTGATGAACATAAAAGAGACATAAAATAACTTTATACAACACTGTTACAAACAGAGACCCCCACCACTAACAGTGTAAATCTGACTGATTATCCTGATGAGCAGGATGTTACTGAGGAACAGTAACATAACAACAACAAAGAAAGAATTTGTCTTTGTGTTCTATGACCAATATGCAGGCCAAAATTTTATAGTGATGAATTATTGACTTTAGCCAAAAAAAAAACAAAACGCTCAAAGGTGTGAGCCAGAAATGTTAAGACATCTGATGTGTCTCTTTCAGCTGAAATTACTGTAGAGGACTCGCTTTCCTACAGCTACAGCAGGATTAGATGTGTGTCCATCCATTTTGATTCATGCAGTGAAATTAATACTGTCCATCTATTTTTACTTGTCAATTTCTAAAATGATAATGGCATATTTAAAGAATTTAAGGAAGAGGGCGCTTCAGAGGGCACCACCTCACCACTCACAAACACACATTTTGTTTAGTTAGAGGATGTTTCTGCCTAGTGTTACACTGGTACTGCAATAAAATCAAATAACAAATTAAATAAACAGGTTGGTTTTGCTCTTTCCAGGACATTCAAGACTTTGATCCTCTGGCTTGTCACTGCTCTTTGGAAATGGCTGAACTTTTTCCCAGGACAAATTCAGATAAAATTAGTTTTGTGCAGGAGCGCTTGTAGAAGGCCTGCACATGCTTCATCAGCATCATCCTCCCTACATGACAGTAGAGGTTGCTGCTGCCATTGATCTTGCCACCGACATGCTCCACTTAAAAAACATAAAACAGACGCTCACATTTCTGAGAATGGAAAAAAACTTGTCAGCTGCTTTTCTGAGACCTAAAAAAAAAAAAACAATGTCTGTTTGTATTTTCTTTATTCCATGCTCACATATTTTGATAACTGATTCTCAACCTGCAAATATGGCTTGCTGTTTCTGACTCTTCTTTATGTGGTACATCTGATTGTTTATTGGCTTTTTTATGCATCATCAAAATTTTTATCTTTTGAGTGTTTGATGTAGAGTGGTTTTGATCATCAAAAGAAGGGAACGTAATGGAAAATCTTATAACATGCTCATCACTGCTCTTTGTTTCAGATTATTTGAATGGTCTGACCAAAAGGCTGGTGAGCTGCTCTCAGACCTCTGCAGCAGGAAGAGGTTTGTTTTTTTGTTTTGTTTTTTCCTCCGAAGAGTTTTTTGTGGCGCTAGTGGCTCACATTTTAGACAGTAGATTGACAGGAAGGAGGGCGAGGAGAGGGGAAGACATGCGGCAAAGGTCGCCGTGCCCGGGAGTCGAACCCACGACGTCCGCGTCGAGGACTGAGGCCTCCAAACGTGGGGCGCGCCACCACAGCACGCCCCAGAAAGAGGTTTTTAATGTTGGAGGCCATCTAAAGCCTGAGCATTAAGAAGCTGCTCTTCAGTTAACTTGAAATGTTGCAATCAAGTTTACGTGACACCTGTGGAGTGTCTCACACTGGCGCTTTTTGAAACCAGGTATCAGAGTGGAACTGTAACACCTCTCAGGATATGTGAAGTACGCTGCAGGACAAAACATGTAAAACAGTCCATGTAAAACAGAGGATGATTGTTGATTTAGGTGGGATTAAATGAAGCCCAACCCTGCAGTTCATTAGGTAACAGTCCTAATGACTGCAGCCTCATTATTAGGTACAGAGATTCCAAACTTTAAAAGACACTCCGACATATTTCCTGACCGTGTCGACATTGAAGTTTAAGGGCTTCAAAGACAGCATGGAAGTCACATCTGCTTAAAATTGAACACCAATTCAAAATTGCAAGGACCCTTTTTTCTGTGCTTACCTGTGTGTGCCATGCTTCAGCAGCAAAACATTTATGAAAAAACTACTAAAAATACAAGAAACATTTGTATTTGTAAGGAAGAAGAGCAGCAACAAATGATGTTCCATTCTTCAGTCAGAAAACTGTGCTGTCTGTCCAACAAACATCATCTCTGAAAATATCCATTACCATCTGTCCTAATAGAATTAAATTCTTCTTACCTGCCAGCCAGTTCCTTGTCCAAGTATTTAGCTGCTAGTCTGGCTCCGTACACCTCAGCTTGCAGGACTGCAATGTGTCTGCGAAGGGCTTCGTTTTCCTTCTTAAAAAGTCGGACTTCTGCTTCCAGTCTGGCCTCAGTTAATTTCTCCTTTTTGCTAGCTTCGAGTTCCTGTTCCTAGAATAAACACAGACCATGTAAGTGGCATGAAGACAACAGGGACAGTAAATCTGTCAGTTTCTCATTTTAATTGTAGTTTTAGTTTAATGGGGAAGAGTAGCAACTAAAATTTCAGAAAAAACTAATTCTGGAAGATCAGTCAGTAACCCATCTTCAGTGTTTTGGCTCAGAGAAGATATTCTTGGATATTTTTAGAGACCTTTACTCAAAATTGTTCCCCGTGTGAAATTTTCCAATTTGAATTTTCAATTTTCCAGAATGAAAAGTGGGCGTGGCCAGAGCTCTAACCTGACTCTGTGGTAAAATGCTCTCGAAATGTACAATTTTTACAACACTTTGTAATATGTCTGGAATTAGCTGTCTGTGCTTTGATAAAAGGGACTCTTGATGAATGATGCAATGCAAACTGATAAACTTTGACTTGCATACTTAAGGCACCAAACCCTAACTATCCTTTTGTGGAAAAAAGTTTTGCTGAGCAACATGAATGTTATCTCTGCTGTCATGCACTGCCATGCTGAAACATGGGGCTCCACAGAGATCAGTCTACAGCTGGTCTCTAAAATCCAATATCTTCACACAACTGTAATCCCTCAAAGTCTCTGAACAATATTTCTGTTAAAACCAAAATTAAATTTTTTCTTTTTAGAAAATTATTTCTAAATTTTAGAAAGCTTTTTTTGTGCACATCAAAATCCATGTTATTTTTGAGGTGCTAAGGTGGCACAGGACTGAGTCCTCCATACAGATGTCACAAGATCAAGACCCAATAAAACCTTGAAAAAATCCAGATCATTTTAAAAGATGATTCTGTTCAGGTGGAGGTTAATAGTTTCACAGTATCATTCTGTTGATAAACTTTGCTGCTGTGTGGAGTTTCTCTCTCTGCGTTTCTTACCAGGTGAATAATTTTTATTGAATTTTGGATGTGGAGTTTTTAAAAGTGCTCCATGTTGCTTCTTTTGAAACGGGTTTGATGGCATAAGTAAAGAGTTTGAACAAAGAACAAATAAGACTCTGGACTATTTCTCTTAAAACTTTCTGTGCTCATCTTGTATACATTGAACCTTTCTTTTTTTTCTTTCTTTTTTTTTTTTTTTACTCAAAACATCTGTCATGTGCTTGTCCCTAGATTGATGATGTGATTTGAGCTGGAGAAATTTTCTTTCTGCCCACTGGCATAAAAATATATTTTTATATTTCTTTCTGGAACTTTGGCTGATATTCTCCTCCACATGAAAATAAAATCACATAAAAACTGGACTTGCTAAGATTGAAGTTAGATAAAAATGACTGAAATTATGGAAAATAACATTGTTCTATATTATACAATTTATAGTTTATAGTCCCACTGTAAATTTGTCAACAAATTTTAGCCCATGGTGTTCAGGAATCCCCTTGTTTTTTTCCAAAGATAGATTAAAACATTGTGTTTTCCGTGTTTTTTAAACGCATTAGGTGCTCAATTATATTTAAATAACTTATAGGCGAGAGTTTCATCTGAAAAAAAAGCACCATTAATCTTCCTTTTCTCCATCTTTTTGCTTTAAAAACAGATCATATGTGGCATGAAAGTGAAGAATTCTCAAATGTCAATACTTGTTTTATAGTAGTGGTTAAAACAGAAATCAAAGATGATGCACAAAAGATGCAAGAGACCTACTAAAAGAAAGATAGACTTTCTGTTATGTCTAATTGTCAAGCGATATCTGACAGCTTATTATAGGAGGAAGCATAATTTCCACCTCAGGCCAGTCCACAATTCCTATAAAATGACTTTAAATACATTTACACAATATATTCCATACCTGATAGACCCAGATCCGTTAACTAAGAAAACCAAAACAACAAACATCCAGGCAGATGAAACATTGTGAACAGCGATCAGCAGCTAGTCTAACAATCACTTCAAATATCTCAAAGATTTTACCTTTGCAAAAGCACGTGCCAAATAAAACTCACCATTTCTTCCAAGGATGTTGCAAGCTTTAGAGCAAAGAAAGAAGAAGAAAAGAAAGAAAGTAGAGGTTAGAGAATAGTCTGCAACATGAGCGGTAACACATAGAAGTGTGTTACCAACAGCAGTTGAGAAACAACCACAGTTGCCAACTCAACAACTCTGTTGCTATATTAGAGAATTAAAGACACAAAATGACTTCAGAAAGTTCATTTGTAATTCTAAACATATTTAGAGTGGTTTTGCACTTTTCAATATTCCTCTTTCCCATTTCACTCTGGATCACATGAACAAATATGCAAATTAGGTGATGACATCATCTAGCGAGTTAAGGACAGCCAGTACTTTTCTCTCTCAGGAGTTGGCAACAGTGGAAAAAGCAGCATAGATAGAAAAGGGGAGACACTGCACTGGGTGTGCACCAGCATGTCCATCATACCAGGAGTGGAAAGCCAAGTGTGCATGGAAGTGTACAGGATAGCCAGCAGTACAGAAGCTCTCTCTCTCTGAACCACATTAGAATACATAACCTATACATGTAAGGAAATCTTATTGTTTTAATGAAAGCAACAGTCCTTTACCAATGACACATGATAATCAGTCTTTTCCTGACAAACTCCTCTGACACATGTACCAGATCCAGTCATTTTGTCCTACCTACCAGTCTGTCTTTGATTATGTCAGAGTCCTCCGCTTGGCCCTGCTTGGCACTGAGCTGGAGCTGCAGAGAATGGAGCTGCAGTAGCAGATCGTGGACCTCCTTTTCCACGACTGCCCGCTCAGACTTAGCTTCAGTCAACTCAGAGCGCAGGTCAACTAGCTGGGCCTATATCAGACAATGTATGAATGAAGGAGCAGATATGTAGAAGAGAGGAAGAGTGGAGGAAAGGTACAAAATGAAGATATGTCAGATCAAAAACTGGATTAGGGCAAAAAAATAAGTCAGAAAAATATTTTGTTAAAGGCAACTTTTATATACAGTATATATATATATATATAAAACAACTGTATTTTGACATGCCCCTCTGCATCCTCCCTATGTCCCTACAGCCATCTGAAGAAATATAACACTCCTGGTCAGAAACAGTCAGAGGCAGCGCTGACAATCACTCATATGCATATGCTGCTTACCTCGCTCTCTGCTATTCTACACCTGGTTCCCACATCAGAGCCTGTCAAGAATTTGTTGTTTCTCCACCATTAGCAGTACATTGAGGTAGATGCTGATAAATGTACAAATAAATTCCAGCCTGGTAAGCTGTATGATTTTGAAAAAAACCCAAAACAAAATATGTTCTAATGAGTGATTAAGAGTAGAAATGTCTAATCCAGGGGAGCTCAATGCGCCGATCGCGAAGGTTTTGAGTCGATATCGGCATCAGATGACAAACTGAAGGCTGAGACCAGCACTTCCTCGTCTGACAGGCTTATCAAAATATTCACCAAGATCCAAAATGTTAATAATAATAATTTTAAAAAATCATTACTGAGAATTAGTATTCTCAGCAATTATTGTTAAGGTGCGTTCCAGATCCATTAACAAATAAAAAGACGACTCAAAGACAGACTAACGAGCAGAGCAGTTTGAAGGAGCTAATCAACCACCGCTGTGTTCATGAGAGGCTTATTAATAATCGATAACTAAATATCAAGCCTGGAAACCTGATGCCATAACGGATTGAATGTTTTTAATGTAATCTTTGCTCGGTTTATGTGGAGCAGGTGGTTGCCACGGCAACGAGTATGCTTAAACAATAAAGTGAGATGAAGAGTAAAAAGGTCTGAGTGGTTTTGAGTTGATCACCTGTTCAGGTTGTTTAACCTTTGCCTTTACCTCTGCAGAGCTCTTTGGTTTCTCCTATCAGTCTGTAGTTTCTCATATTGACGTCATCAAACCAAATTTCAGGTCTAACATAACTGACTGACACCTGCTGACCTCAGGTTTGCAACCAACTTCTGACTGAGAAACCAGTAACCTGCTCCCAGTGTCAGAATCTCACTGTGGAAGAAACTGCATTAGGTGTACCATCACTTTATCGTTTCTGATATAACTAATGTAGTTTCGTATAGAAAATGAGTCAGTAGGGTTTAATTTACAATTTTTATGTCTTCGTGACATGAGGTAGATCTCAGCCGGCTGGTGAGAGAAAAAGTAGATCTTGGTCTCAAAAAGTTTGAGCACCCCTGGTTTAATCTGTCCATCTTTTTGCACTTCCAATTTAAAAAGGATTCTGAGGTTCAAATTCTAAAATGTAATCTATCAGCTAATGGACTAGCACTCAACAAAAGACATTAACAATTACTGAAGAACAGTGGCAGAACTTTACTCCTTAAACCTTAAACAAAGCATAGAGGGAACAGCCACTATAGGATTATCTAAGACCTATTAGATGGAAAATGAAGTCTTTATTGGTTTATCTCAGACTATATTCTGATTATTCTCTTATACTTTAACAAAGTCGTTACATTAGTCCAAATTTTAAACAGGGTTTAGATTAATTTGCTCCTGGCTCTGGAAAAAGGCGGAACTTAGTCCAAGAAGATCTGTTCTGTAGTCTGTGAAACACCATCTATCTTACGTCCTGATGACTACGCCTCGGTTGAAGACATGAGTCCACTGAACAGGCCTGGTGTCGGAAGCTTTAGGCTTGGAAAAGGCTCTTCACTGTGCCAACCACCGACCATTAACTCCAAGAAATCAGGAACAGGAACAAGCCAGTTAGACGTGCTCTGTCTCCGTGAGAACTGCTCTCTCTCTCTGCTGTAAACACAATTTAATATTCACCGATTTAAAAACATGCCAAGACCTGTCAACTAACCTCTAATTTGTGGTTGAGCTGGAAAACCGTCTGAGTTTTGTGGCAGAGCTGAGCAAAACAAGAGCTCAGACTCGTCATTTTCTGTCTTCCTTCATAAGTTATATCCACTTGATCGGGGTCTATTTCTCCGAGCAATAGATCTACGTCCACAAAAGCTTTGTCAAATTCCTTCTCCAGCACCTCCAGCCATCGGAACATAGACATACTCGGGCCCAGGCCTGAGCTGTGGCCCGGCGGAGAGCTGCCAGTTGAGGCGGACATGGTCAGTCTGTCGGACAAGTTAGCTCAGCAGCTAACTTTGGTCAGCAGTCTCAGGAAACCCTGATAGGGCTGAAGATAAAAAATATATATATATATATATATATATATATATATATATATATATATATATATATGTATATATATATATATATATTAAAAATCCTTCAAACGTCTGGAGTACACCTCGTACTACTATATATTTATAAGAAGCCGGATTGAGAAATATAACGCGTAACCAGGAAGTCCACATTAAAATGACGACAACAAATCGACTACTCCGGACTTATTTTTTTTTTTAAATCAATCTTTATTGAGCTGCAACACATAGACAACACAGAGATCCTTTTTTTTCAGAACTTTATTTGTTGTTTAAAACAGAACAACAAAGAAATGGATAAGATGAATGAAGGATTAAGAAAAAATAACACGCATAAACTATTAACTTTATTTACTAACTTTATTAAATAAAGTTAATAGTTCAGTGGAGTTGAGTGTCTTTTTTGTTCCTTTTTTCTGCTTCAGTGACGAAAAGAAAAGGCACAGTTCTTAGTGGAAGGCAACAAACTTTGATAGAGATCAGTCTTTGACCCTCGCACTCCCACCCTCGTTCCGCCCTTGTGTACTTCAGAAGGACACACGTAGTGGGTCCCACGTTCTCCCCATCCGCCCTTCGCCCCGCCCATTTTGGGCGCCATTATACGAAGCCGGGCGAATGAATTACCAATAATTCATTGCTGGATGTCGTTTTGTATTAAAAGGCAGATTTATGGAAATGTTTTGTTCTTTTTTCCAGTCTTTAAAGAAAATTAAAAAAAAATAGCATGATAAGGAACACATTAGTAATAAAAAAGTTGATATGATTTTAAAAAAATTAAAAAAAAGAAGAAATAAAAAGAAACGTCACAAACTAACTGTGACAAAGTAAAACAAAATGTCACAAATGCAAGACAAATTAAAAATGTTAAATTAAAATATTAACATATTAGTAGAAAAATCGGGCTTTTGCGATGTTGCAACGTTTAACTCTTAAAGAAAATGATTTCACTTTAAAAAATGGAGGTGGGGGATTTTTAGAAAGCAGTATTTGTGAATAAAACTTAACCAGAGTATTATATATATCATAATCCATCCATCCATCCATTTTCCGTCACCCTTCTCCCTAACGAGGTCGGGAGGTGCTGGTGCCTATCTCCAGCTGAGTTCCGGGCGAGAGGCAGGGTACACCCTGGACAGGTCGCCAGTCTGTCGCAGGGCAACACAAAGACAAACAGGACAAACAACCATACACACACACACTCACACCTAAGGAGAATCTGGAAAGCCCAATCAGCCTGACAGTCATGTTTTTGGACTGTGGGAAGAAGCCGGAGTACCCGGAGAGAACCCACGCACGCACAGGGAGAACATGCAAACTCCGTGCAGAAAGACCCCGGGCCGGGAATCGAACCCAGGACCTTCTTGCTGCAAGGCAACAGTGCTACCCACTGTGCCACTGTGCAGCCCTATATATCATAATTTAACTCTTAATCCCTTGTTACAAGAGCAGATTTTATTCTACTCTTGAAGCAGAATTCAAGAGCAGAATTATTAAAACTTAAAGATGGAATAGATTTCTTGTACAGTATCCACTTTTGAAAATCTTTCTAAAAACATTTATGAAGTCACAATTGAAAAAGGTGTATTGTCTCAAAATCTCAGTCACAAAACATCTAGTTTCTTTTAAAATGGACATTTTAGATCCATCCATCCATCCATCCATCCATCCATCCATCCATCCATCCATCCATCCATCCATCCATCTTCTGCCGCTTATCCGGGGTCGGGTCGCGGGGGTAGCAGCTTAAGAAGGGAGGCCCAGACTTCCCTCTCCCCAGCCACTTCCTCCAGCTCCTCCGGGGAAATTCCGAGGCGTTCCCAAGCCAGCCGAGAGACATAGTCCCTCCAGCGTGTCCTGGGTCTTCCCCGGGGCCTCCTCCCGGTAGGACGTGCCCGAAACACCTCACCAGGGACATTTAAGTTCCATCCATCCATTTTCTAACATCCTTGTCCCTAGTGGGGTAGGGAGGGATGTTGGTGCCTATTTTCATTTCACTCTACTGACCATGTTGAATACAGAATTTCCTGTATTCAACAAGTCAAATATATATCTCCAAAAATACCTTTACTGTATCATTTGTTTTGTTGCAGTTGTACTTTTTAGCAGCACAAATGCCTAGAGTGACCAGTTACAACACAGGGGCGTCCTGTGTTGTCTTACATTTATGCATGTTTGTAAACCTTCGCACTCGAACCCTTATGTGCACTGACTTGACTTCATCCACACTTCACAGAGGGGCGTAGGATGCGTACTGAGCTTTGGGCCTGGGCAGTGGCATATCTATCACCCCTGAATAGGATTGCCACCCATCCCGTAAAATATGGAGTCGTCCCATATTTGGCCGTTAAATGTGCGTCCCGTATCGAACCGATACATAACTGTCCGATAGCCACGCCAATAATAAACACATCAACACTAAGTTTGACATGTCCAAAATAAAACGCAGGAAATATTAAGGTCATCTACACTGTCGTGGCGGGAGCTAAAGGACCCTGAACGCTATGGACCGACGCTGAACAACACGGTTGCCCAGAGACGGACACTACGCAGCCGTGGTGAGCTGCTATCAACCCGCGTCTTTTTAAAACGTCCTCTACTTGATTCCATGACTTTAGAAGAAAAAACGATGAACAATTTCAATGAGGATGGATACTATGAACATCGATCGACAAAAAAAAAAGTGTCCGTCGTGGCGGAGTTTGCTGCTGTGTAATACACAGAATGTATCAGGAGAGGAACCGCAGACCCGTCAGAACCTAAAGAACCAAAAATCAGCGTCTCAATCATCTTCTGAGGCTGATATGATACAGAACATTTTACTATATTCAGTTTATTATTGTGATTTTAGCTTTAAGTTCCTGGGAGTCCACATCTCCGAGGACCTGACCTGGACGACCAACTGCTCCAAACTCATCAAGAAGGCGCACCAGCGCCTCTTCTTCATGAGGACCTTGAGGAAGAACCACCTGTCCTCAGAGATCCTCACCAACTTTTACCGCTGCACCATTGAGAGCATCCTCACCAACTGCATCACAGTTTGGTACGGGAACTGCTCTGTCTCCGACCGGAAAGCGATGCAAAGGGTGGTGAAAACTGCCCAGCACATCGCCGGGGCATCGCTCCCTGCCATCAATGACATCTACAGGAAGCGGTGTCTGAAAAGGGCCGGCAAAATCACCAAGGACTTGACTCACCCTGCACACACACTCTTCTCTCTCCTGCCCTCTGGGAGGCGTTACAGAAGCCTACGGACCAGAACTACCAGGCACCGGAACAGCTTCTTTCCCACAACTGTCACGCTCCTGAACGCCTCCTGACACAAACTATAAGGACTGTACCCCCCATTCCTGGACTGTTCCCCTCACACACATACATGATCTATACACAATCTTTATATAATCAGGTTAAATAATTTCCCATTATTTAACCTGTATTATAACAACTAATATATATATATATATATATATATACAATCCATTCTTCATATTCCTGTATATTCTGTATAATCTGTGTAAATTGTATAATATGTACATAAGCTCTCATTTATATTTATATTTGTACAAAGCATCTTATTTATAGCACGTCAATATTATTCTCTGTTTATATCTTCATACGCCTGTTTATAAATATTTATATCATGTATAGCACTTCTGGATAGATGCAAACTACATTTCGTTGCTTGTACATGTGACAGTGCAATGACAATAAAGTTGAATTCTATTCTATTCTGTTCTATTATTGAAAAAAAGGCCAAATGCAATTTCTAATTATGATTTTCAAATAAAGTTCCAGTTAATGACTAGTTTTCATGAGTCATTTACCTGAACTTCTACCTTGATGATAAACTGGTTTTATTAAAATGTTCTTCAAATGACTGGAAGTTTTGAGTAGATTTAAGGTCGACAATTTATGGTCAATAAACCAAACAATCATCCAATTCTAGCCAGTTAACTAATGTTATTGAATTTGTTTTGTGGTCGAATTCTAATGACTCACATGCCAAAGTCTGATCCGTGTTGACTCAATCTACGCAAAATTTAACTGTACATTTCCAGTTAAATTTTGTTTAATTTAACTGTAAATGTACAAGGGGAACCATATGGTGTGAGTTTGTTCTCAAATCTATAACAGTACATCACTTAATATCTCAAAGTGTTTCAAAATGTTTCAAATGTTTTTTATTGATTTTCTAATCGGCCAAAATTGGCACTTTGATCATTCTTATTTTTGTGTTTTTCAGCTGCTGCTGTGCAGTTTGGCCCAAAGATGACAAACAAGAACTGAAGCAAAACTGTCAAGAAGTGGCTTCGTTAAGAACCAGATCAAGAGGAAGGTATCGAGGAACCAAAGTGATGCCAATTACAATCAAACTTGGGTTACCCCAACTCACGCTGTTTCCAGTACATACAGTATGAGGTTTGACCTCATGGATGCTGTTTTTCCATGTTACCCCTGTTTCCATGTTAAGAAATCAAATGTGTTTACAGTTTTAATGCCTGTTTTCCTAAATATAATATAATATAATATAATATAATATAATATAATATAATATAATATAATATAATATAATATAATATAATATAATATAATATAATATAATATAATATAATATAATATAATATAATATAATATAATGCCATGATGTCATTTTTAAGCTTGTGTGCACACATTTTTGGAAATATGGTAATATAAGATCGTTTTTAAAGACGTAATACCCATCATCTGCCAACAGAATTGTGTGCCTAAGACCAGTGAAAAAACTTTTAACCTTCGTGTGGTATTAGCTTTCTGCTGCCATCTGTGGTGTTAGCGGGTCATTTTGGACCCGTGTATTAAATCAGCCATAAAGTACCCTAAAAACATCTTTTCATCATCCCATGTTTTTCTTAACTCTTGTTTAGCTGGTTGGGCTCCCTTATCCATGAAAAGATTAGTTTTAATATTTTTTTGTGGCCCCCTGGGCCTTTGTTTTAACAGCATACCCCTCGTTTTCAATGTCTAAAAAGTGGTCAAATGAAACTTAAGAGAAGAAGGTAACAAACTAATCAGTTGTTCTGTTACCTGAGTGTAACTGAGAGATATTAAAACACATTTCTTAAATGTTCAACAACAAAAAGATTTTAATTTTATTATTATCTAATATAGTAACATCTATGGTGTTTTGGGTCATTTTGGACCCGTATATATTTACTTCAAGAAAAGGGCAAAAACAAGTCTTTTTTTTCCACACAATTGAACTTTGGGTTGAACATCAGTGGAAGGTGATGGGAGAAAGCTTGTCAGATTTTGCTCTGGTGTCTCGATTGTCAAATCTGAGGACTCTTGAGATCATCTGAAAGGTCCTAAGAGACATTGTGGCCCAGAAAATATTTCTGCCCGTTGATGCATCCCAGAGACTCTCAGTAGCCTCAATGCTGGATCTGTAAACTCCAGCAAGGAGGAGACCACCAATGTAGGCATCCAGGTTTGTCTCATCAATGTCTTTCCACGTGTTGCCATGGACTTTTTTCCCCTCAAGGTTTGTCATCGCAATTCTGACTTTTTTTAGTGACAATGGCAAAAAAAGATCAAAACACGACTTGATGTCACTTACTCTTGTCACAGCAAACCTCGTGACCCCAGGGGTCATTTTGATGATGTTTGCAGCAGCTGTTCTTCCATGCACATCAGGAGGAACTGTGCTCCAACAGATGTTGCCTCGTTTGGATTGGAATGATTCAGCAGGAGCAGCTTCAGCACCAGTGACTTAATCTTCAGACTCATCAGTTGTGTCTGTTTCTTCCAATTGGTACTCCACATCATCTTCGTCCTCAGAGGCCTGCTCATCTCCATCACTAAAAACCTTTGTGTCCTCTGCCTCATTTGCAGCAAAGATGTGATCCAAATGTTCATTTACAGTGAATCATCTCATCATTGTTGCATCCTGTGAATTGGAGATGTGTACTCTGCAAGTCACCACCTCTACACTCAAATGGCTACACCTACACTCAAATGGCTTGACATGCCTAGATACATCTCCCTTTGTTTGTTCTCGCAAAAAGGCGAAGAGAAAAGCCCCTAAATGAAGCTCAAGTGGTTGGAAGAAGAGGCTGTTGGTTGATTGTGTGTTTATGATTTCATTTTGGGCATTTTTTATTGTTTTATAATCAAAAATTTTAACCGGGTCAAAAATGACCCGAACACCACAAAAGTCATTTTTTTCACCAGAGCACTTTATAATTTTGTAAAAAAATATATATATATTTTATTTTGTTTAAATGGAAGTCCCTGACAAAGTCAAAAAGTTTCAACGCAAAAAACAAATGAATGAAGTACATTTATGCATGCTAAAACTCAAAACGGGTCCGTAGGGACCCTAACACCATACGAAGGTTAATGGTGTGTTATGATGTAGACCAATCAGCAGAAACTCATTGGTGAAAAACTAAGCTCTCATAAAAGCCACAGAACACAATCAACAAATGAAATGAGTTTTCTCTAGATCTCTAATTTTGCAAATGTTCTTCAAGTGATAGGCCAATTTTGTAACTGTCTTTATGTTACTCTGAAGGTTCAGGTCAGAGTCTGTCACTATTCTCAGATTGCAGACCTGATCTCAGTTTCCAGCTGTAATAACCAAAGTTGTGTATTGCCTCAAGAGTTATCTCCAGGTCCAAAGATCATAACTTCAGTTTTGTTTCTGTTCAGCTGGAGAAGGTTTTGGCACATCCACATGTATCTGTTCTAAGCATTTTTGTTCAGTGGCATTGTGGCATCGCAAAGCTGTGTACTATCCGCATAGTTATGATAGCTAATCTTATTTCCTGTTTTAATCAAGTAGCTAGTGGGAGCATGTAGATATTGCATAAGAGCAATCCCAGCACTGATCCTACACTGTAACAAAGGGCTATAAAAACTACAGCATGAAAATACAACATGGAAATATGGATGGGTTTTGAAAACACATTATATAATTAGTGTGCTATTTTAAAGAAATTACAGTAACACTGATCAAATTACAGTAATACAGTAATAAAAATCACAGTGAACCAGCAATAAAATTACAGTAAACCTGCAATAAAATCACAGTAAACCTGGAGTAAAATTACAGTAGCCCTGCAATAAAATCCCAGTAAAACTATAATAGAAGTACAAGGCTACTGTAAAAAAATACAGTAAGGCTACTGTATAGTTACTGCAATTTTTTACAGTAACTATACAGTTACTATAACTGTATAGTGTACAGTTAGTTACTATAAATTCTACAGTGACTTTTTTTTACAGTGTAGGGGTACTCCGCCTGTGACTTTTGTCTACTTCGATGAGAAGTTACTTGTTGAATCAAAGAAATCCCTGTTCTTTTGTAAGTTAGAACCAGATGAGTTCTGAACCAGAGAATCTTACCAGCTCTCCAGTCATTTCAGTAATATGCCATGGTAAACAGTGTCAAAAGCTGCACTGAGGTCCAGCAGAACTGTCACTGTGGTTCTCCCACAGTTTGTATTTATGTGGATCTCACTGAACACTTTGACCAGGCCAGTCTGTTCTGTGGTGAACACAAAAATTAGCCTGAAAGATGTCAAAACAGTTGATTATAGTTAGAAAGCTATCCAACTGTTTAAAGAGATTTTTTAATAACGTTACTGATGAATGGGAGGTTGGAGATTGGCCTGCAATTCTGCAGTAGTGATTTGTCCAGATTTTTCTTCTTTTCAGTGGTTTGATAACTGCTGTTTTTAAACACCTGATGAGAGGGATCAGTTTATCACGGGAACCACATCAGATGCAATGACAGGCAGGGCTTTCTTAAGACAAGGTGTGGGTACGATATCAAGACAAAGATAAGGAATAAATATTGATTCCCTCTTGTTATAGTGTCTCAATATATGTGATGCCACGGAAAGATCAACAAAAAGTAATTTATGATTCTGGGAAATGTTCCATTTTTTCTAACTTTTTTTTAAAAGTATTAAGAAGTATTTTTGTATTGAATTTGATCTACAAAAGATGGCAATACATTTTTGTCAATACAAAAGCCTGTTAACAGGTAGGCCTACGTCTGTTGAAAAAAAAAACTGCTCAAGAAACACCGTTTAATGCGATTTCCATAGTGAGGGACCACCACAAGGTGGCGCAATGCACTACTAAAGTGCACAGTTCACCGACTTTTGAGTTTTGAGTTGTACTTTTTCAAAGGATGTTCGAGCAAAACTGTTCTACGAATAAGGCTCATAACTTTAGTGAACTCTAAACTGTGCAGCACTGAGAAAAAGACAGAACTGTTTTCAAACTGTAGAGACAGATTCTCACTCATTTCGTTACTGTCCATATTTATTCTTTATTGTTCAAATGTTTTATACGCTGATAAAAAATGTCATTTTAAGAAAGAGAGAATTGTTCTTGCAGCATGCGGCTTATTTGTGACATAGCAAATTAAACCGGGTTTTGGAAGGGATGTTGGTTCGGTGGGATCAGAGAGGAGCTGCCCTGAAGTTTTGGGGGGGAGTTTTGGCCCCTCCACTTCCAGCTTCCAGGGGCTTCGTGTTTTGACGTAGAGATCAGGTGACTAGAACTTTTCTGACTGACTCTTATAAGGGAAGTTTGAGGAGTTCGGCTCACTTTTTACTCCGGATTCCGATCGTGAGAAGCAAGTTTTTTTTCCATAGGCGAAGACAGTCCCACTGGGCCGCCTTCTGTAACCCTGCAGGTAAGATGAAGTGGAACCAAAGCCGTTAGTTTGGAAAAATAAACAGAAAACCATGAGAGCAGGCGTAAGAAATAGATGGGCAATTTTTCCAGGCTCCTATTAAAACTTTAACTAAATCGTTTTATAGAAAGGCTTGTTTTTCTTTAGTATTTATGTTTAACACTAGAAGACATCTTGAAATAAAACTAAACCCCCACCTAAAGAAGAGTGTTGAACATTTAAAAGGGCTCTCTCCTCGTTTATTAAAGAGGGTTTTCAGTTACCAAATGAGATGGAGGGCTTTGCCCAGGACTTGACCATTTGGGACTCCAGGCTACAGAGGAGCAGCAGAGAGGTTCAGTTTTTCCAGTACATTTCTGTGGACTGCAGCCTATTGTTCTGCTTATTTCTGCATGACAGACTCAGCCATGTAGAAAGTGGCGGGATATTAATCACACAGACGTTATTGTCCTCAGATCCTCATTACTTTTTGACTTGTCTGAAGCTGAAATGCCAGTTTTTAGAGCCCAGGGGAAAACTTGTGGCTTAATGTGCAATAAGTGAGAGCACATGCATTTAATTTTTCTTCATGAGGATTAGACTACAGGTCATTTTCTAATTAAGGAATTGGATTTGTTCTTTTGACTCCAGGCTGTGGAGTGGACAAACAGTTGGTAAAAGTGTAATGGAAAAACCTGTAATAAACTGTGGCATTTATCACATAGTTATTTTTAAAAAAGGATTTTCTTTTAGGTGTTGTTGCAAGGGAAATAGATTTTCTCTTTCAAGGAGTTAGGGGAATATATATATATGAAATTTTTCTAAAAGTCCAACAGATGTGAAAACCTGCTTTTAAAGATCTTTTCAGGACTTCCTAGTGACAAGCTCACTTAGGATTAAAGCCGTATGTAAGACTTGCCCATTTAATATACACAATAATTAGTTTCAAACTGCTTTTTTTATTTTAGAGAGACAAAAGCATAATTATAGAATAAAGAATTGTATTTTTTCCAAAGGAAAAACAAATATGAGAAAGTTTTGTGTAAGCAGGAAGCTGATTTATTGCTTTCACACTGTGAGCAATTTCTGCCCTGCCTGTTTCGGGTACATATCTCACCATGTCCTTTTTTGGATGTAATCATCCTGTAGAACTTGTCAAATAAAACTGTATAAATAAGCTTTTCTTTTTCTCTTTGATGTTCTTTATTTGTATTCCCAGATTTGTCATTTTTGTCCCTTCACATAAGGGAAAACTGTGGAATCTTAATGGCTCTTGGGTTTACCGAGTTTTTGCTTTGGCATCTGAAGCGGAGACCTTCTTGCCCAATGCATCTAAGGACAGGGAGTTAAACTTTGGCACACATACTAAATAAAGCAAGTCTGAACCGCTCACATGACAGGTTTGAAAAGCATGGGAAAAAAGAAAATCCCTATAGTAAGTTTTAAGTTATTCAAATCTCAAGAATGTTATTTAGAGTAATATTCTGTCAGAGACGATTCTTACAAATACTGCAAACATTTTGATTTTTGGGGTTTAGAAAAATGCTAAAGATTTAAGGAGTTTAGAAGTTTCAAGGATTTTAGCACCAAACAGTACATGTGTAGTGTTGCAGAGAGGGACAGAAGTGCTTCTTGCTCCTTCTGTAAGCAATTAAATTATTTTGTGCATTGCGTCAAACATTTATGTTTTGCTCCACCGAAAAGAAGAAAAACGTAAAATACAAATTAGGTTAAAAAAAATCTAGGGTTTTCCCTGTAAGCTGTCAAAATTGATTAACTACAGAATTCTCTTGCATCGTACTGCTCATATACCATTAGGGCTGCTGCTAACAATTCTTTTAGTGATATTAATAAAAACATGATTAAGCTTATTTTACAAAATATTGAAAACACACGAGTTGCTGCAGTGCTGCGTGACCTACATAGGAAGGCCTCAGTCCCTGACATGGTCGTCACAAAGTCCTGTTGACCTTTGCTGCATGTCTCCCCCTCTTATAGCCCACTTTCCTGTATGACCACTGTCAAATAAAAAGGCTACTAGCCAAAAATATTTAAAAAACTAAAATAAACATTTTACTGCCTAAAATGCAATAACCCAGCATTCCTTTAGTGTTTTTGATTATCTGTAACAAAGGATGCAATATTTCCAACGTCAGAAAGTGAAACTCTCAGCCCTTACTGCTTAACGTAACAACAACACAGTGTAGGGCTGATGTATTGACTATTTTTTAATTGACTGGTTTCAAATTTGATTGCAAAAGGTGCTTACCAACTGTTTTAACAGGTATTATTAAAACTGACATTTGAAGAATTCTGGTTAGAGTTCATGGTAAATCACAATCAGATCAATCATGATTCAGCAAGATCAATCCGATCATTTGTTGCAGACACATATATTATTATCTCTACAGTAACAACTTCACAACTGCTTTTGTTCCAGCTCACTCTCCCGAAGAATGGGTGATTGGAGTGCATTGGGTCGTCTTCTGGACAAGGTTCAGGCCTACTCCACCGCTGGAGGAAAGGTCTGGCTGTCGGTTCTCTTCATCTTCAGGATCCTGGTGCTGGGTACTGCAGTGGAATCAGCCTGGGGAGATGAACAGTCTGCTTTCAAATGTAACACCCAGCAACCTGGTTGTGAAAATGTCTGTTACGACAAATCTTTCCCCATCTCCCATGTTCGTTTCTGGGTCCTTCAGATCATCTTTGTGTCAACACCGACGCTCCTGTATCTGGCTCATGTTTTCTATCTGCACAGGAAAGAGCAGAAACTCAACAGAAAGGAAGAAGAACTTAAAGCCGTACAAAATGATGGAGGTGATGTTGACCTACCACTGAAGAAAATTGAGATGAAAAAAATGAAGTATGGGATTGAAGAGCACGGCAAAGTGAAGATGAAGGGTGCCCTACTTAGAACATACATAGTCAGCATTTTTTTTAAATCTCTGTTTGAGGTGGGCTTCTTGGTGATCCAGTGGTATATGTATGGCTTCACGTTGTCTGCGGTTTACACATGTGAGCGGTCTCCATGCCCACACAGGGTGGACTGTTTTCTGTCCCGTCCAACAGAGAAGACCGTTTTCATCATCTTCATGCTGGTTGTTTCTCTAGTTTCTCTGTTGCTTAATATCATCGAGCTTTTCTATGTTTTTTTCAAGAGAATTAAAGATCGTGTAAAGGGGAAACAACAGCCAGCACTCTATGCCAGTGGAGGCACTTTGAGTCCCACCCCTAAAGAACTGTCCACAACAAAGTATGCTTACTATAATGGCTGTTCCTCCCCTACTGCTCCCCTATCACCTCTGTCCCCCCCAGGCTACAAGCTGGCCACTGGGGAGCGGGGAACCAGTTCATGCCGAAATTATAATAAACAGGCCAATGAGCAGAACTGGGCGAATTACTCTACAGAGCAGAACCGTCTTGGCCAAAATGGTGCGGGAAGCACTATTTCAAACTCCCATGTGCAAGCCTTTGACTTTCCTGACGATACACATGAGCAAAAGAAACTTCCTTCATCAGTAGGACATGATCTCCAACCTTTGGCTTTAATTGATGCCAGGCCTTGTAGCCGTGCCAGCAGCAGGATGAGCAGAGCAAGGCCAGATGACCTGGATGTGTAAAGCAACGTTTTGCCTACTTCCATGTCTGTCCAGCTGACAAGATTACTCTCTGCAGGCAGAAGATCAGGCAACAATTGAGTGCATATTCATTTCATAGCTGGGACTAACACAGTCACAGTGCTTAGTATAGACACTCCTTCAGAGAAATAGCAAATCTAATTGAAATTGAAATATTTTGTAAGACCTTTTAAAAGTTCAAGTTTCATCTATTTTATCTCAGAGTATTTCTGTAACTTTTAATGATATGAAACAGCCATAGGAAGTTTTAGAAGTCTAAATATTGCTCACATTAAACGATACAAAGCCTAACTTTAAAGTCCCAAACAAATTTTAAACACTACTGACAAAGGCCACAGAGTGGGGGCAGAAATGGTTTGTCACCAATAGCAATGTGTGATTATTTCATGCTTGTGCTTTATTAGACTCACTGACAGGTCCCAGGCACTAACCAAATATCTAGCGTGCCAGATAATTCTAAGTAGTTAATGAAGAAGGAGCGTGTAGGGAGCCTGTGAGGGAAAATGGCTGCAACAATCACATGAGAAGAAAAGGAAAAAAAAATGCAGCCACCACAAACATGGGGAATAGAAGCAATGTGCTTGGAGGCAGGAATACTGACACAGTACTTCTTGGATGTTTTCAGATAGCACAGCAATGTTAAAACACTGTACCTTTAACACATTGAATATAGAATGTGCACTAAAAGGTCAGGTAGTGTACACAAGGGAACAATCGGATGACTCGCAGAATAGTATTATGCAGTTATTTTTTCTTTTAAACTGTCACTGATTAGTTTGAAGACAAAGAAGCAGAAAAGTGACACTGGTTTTCTGGATTTGTTTGGTCATTGCTGTTCAGTTTCAGGTAAGAACACTCCTATACTTTGATGCATTACATTTGTATGCCAATAAGTGATTGGAACATGATAATGAATGAACTGGTAGAATGGCGGTTTGGAATGCTGGTAGAAATACAGGGTTTTTAACCTCCCAACACAGATTTGTTCTTATACTTTGCCTTTTACCGAGATCATTTAATATAATTAATGCTTAGCCTGTATTGCCAAACTGTGATTTTGTCCATATTCAGGGCTGAACATTTGTTCCAGTCTTTGTCTCCTTCTCACAAGAAAAACTGCAGTTGGATGGTTTTGTTGATGACTATGTTGTATCAATAGACATGCTGCGGTGTTCTTGAGGAAAGAATAACCTGGAAAGGAAAGCACCTTTCAACATGCTACTGCTGTGTATCATCTCAAAACAATGCTCCATCAACTAAAAATAGGCAGATTTATTAAGAGTGAAAACAATTTTTCTTTCTTTTTTTTTTTTTTTTGTTAAATTCCAACATTCTCATTCACCAGAAGTGGTAACTCCTGATAAACTTTGAATATTTTTGGTGTTACATGTTTCATTTTGTAGTCTCTTCTTTTTGAGGTACACGTGTACACAAAGTGGTAGGAATTGCAAACAGACATATCACTGCTTGTTTGTGGGTTCCTTAAAGGAATTCTTTATTAGATTTTATTAACATCATTTATTTAAAAACCAGCGTTCTTATTCTTTTTTTTTTTTTTTTGTAGTAGTATTTAAAAATGTGTTTTAGATTCTTCAGTGAATGTTTTTTTTTTTTCATGTTTAACTCATTGCTGCTTGAAAAATAGATATTTAGTACTGTATATCAAGCTAACTGTCGCAGTAAAAATGTGAAGTGTTTGGAAGACTGGTCATGGATCTGGACTAATATTTAGTCTTCTCTTACCTTAAATCCAAATCATTTTAGTTCCACAACTGTCAAAAACTAGATGAAACTTTATTTGGGGAGCTTTTTGCAACTCTATGTCAATAATTTTGTCGGTACTGACAAGGATCTTTTCATTTACAAAGGCATTTGCACTGAGATCTTGATGTTAAAAGATGTAACTTGATGCAAATTGTATGTGAAGAGTTTTCTGATAAATGTTACTAATTTATTTTACAACACAAAGCTCAATTCTATTCAATATAACAGACAACTGACCATTTTTAGTTAATTGATTTGCATGTCTTCCACTCTGAACAGAAACAAACATTAGACATGTTTACCCAGGGGATCTGCTATTGTACAAAGTAAAACTGGTAGAAAATATTCAACTTATTAACTGCACCTGTGAAATGCTATCTTAACCAATAAATGTTCTCAGTCCTCATCTTTGGTTGAACTGCTTTTTTTATGAGATACTAATCAGAGTTGAAATATCAGTAATGAATTTTCCCAATTGTTTGTGTCATTGTTTGGATTTTGTACCCATTAGTCATCAAAGGTTTTTCGTCATGTAAAGAGTTTGAAGTTTCAATCAGAAATGCTTGTTTGTCCCACTATAATGAAATATACATTTCATTATGATAAAATAATTTCTTAATTTCAAAAATGTTAGTTAATTTTTCTTTGGGTCATGAATAAAAAAATGAGGTCACAGATACAAGCTGTCAAAATGAATTTTCTCTGTAGGGTGTACAGGCTCTCCCTCAGAGATTGGGTGAAAAGCTCAGTCATCTGGGAGGGACTCAGAGTAGAGCCGCTGCTCCTTCACATAGAGAGGCACCAGTTGAGGTGGCTTGGGCATGTGGTCAGGATGCCTCCTGGACGCCTCCCTGGTGACGTGTTCTGGGCACGTCCCTCCAGGAGGAGACCCTGGGGAAGATCCAGGATATGCAGGAGGGATAATGTTTCCCTGGAAACACCCAGGGATGCCCCCGGAGGATCTGGACCAAGTGGCTGAGAGGGAAGTCGGCCTCTCTATTTCAGCTGCTACCCCCCAACCCGACTCCGGATAAGCGGAGGAAAATGGGTGGATGGATGAGTTCTATGCTGTCTCTTTTTAGCTTTTAGTTTAGTGATTTTACTTATTCACAACAAATGTAATTGTTGTCATTTCAAGTTGTGTCTTTCATAGAAATATTAGGAATACTTGAGAATTGTGTATTTGTCTCATTGCTATTATTTTAGCTTTTATTAGCACTCACTTTTAATGTAGTACTTTAAGTAAATTCAGTTCCAGGTGTGATAACAACTAACAACCTTTTGGAATTGTCTTACATTTGCCTGTGCCTTGTCACATATTCAGCAGAGTTTGTTCCAGGTATGTGGCATTTCCCCGGCAACTTCAGAGAGAACATTCACACTATCCAAAATAACTGCACACTAGTCAATCTAAGCTGACTACAGGTTTAACTAAAAGTGCAGTGTAAGATAAGATAATACTTTGTCAGACCCACGAGTAGGAAATGGAAACTGTCATGACAAAACAAGAGTACAGAAATGAAAAAAAAAAAAAGAATAAAATTACAGTACATTGTAGAAAAAAAAATACAATTTAAATATAAAAATATCCATAAATACAAAATACACATTTTAGACAGTGGGAGGAAGCCGAAGCACTTGGAAAAAACCCAGACATGCACAAGAAGAACATACAAATTCCATTCAGAAAGACGCCGGGCCTGGAATCGAATCGAACAGTGCTACTAACTCTGCCACTGTGTAGTCTGCTCATGTGATCAATGTAGGTATATAGTTAGCTTACTAAATAATCATGGTATAAAAACAAATCCTATTGGACGGTCTGCTGACCTCAACTATTTTCATACTTGTTTGACGAATCCACTGGCCACAGCTTTCAGCCAACATTCCACACATGCCAGCTGCCACTTGCCATTACCGATTACTGTGTCAAAAAATGCCTTACGGCCATTTTGGTACCTGCTTGGTTATTTGAATAATTAACTTTTATCAAATAAGAAACAAGTCTGAAGTGTCCAGAAAAGGCACATATGCTACTTTAATTGTGAATTGTAAGGAGATTATTTCTACATCAAGATATTATTTATTTTACAACATGCACTTTCTGATATGATTATGTAAGTATTTAAGTTTGATTGCATTATCATATACCATACAGTTCTGACCAACAAGTATACGTGCAAAATGTTTTTATGACCTACTGAGTGAAGAAAATAAACTATACCTATATGACTGCTTTCAATTAATTTAGTTTGTTCCAAAATATGTGCACACAGACATTCTCAAACAGCACAGACAACCTCTATGCAAAATGTAAAAATTAAATTTTTTTTAGAAGAATTTTTTTGTACCATGATCTAAACCTGCTTATTCTTGCAAGGTTACAGGGCAACTAGGGCTCCAGCATTCATTGGGCAAGAGGAAGGATAGACCCTGCACTGGTCATCAGTCCATCAAAGCAGAAGTTAGCATTCCTTTTCTCACTGTCTAGAAGTAAATCAGACTAAACATCTTGTTTTAAATGGTAAATGGCATGTACACATGTAGCTCCCAAAGCACTTCATAATACACAAAGCCAATCACACACACATTCACACACTGATGGTGGCAAGCTACTGGATAGCACACGTGCATACTGTTAGAGGTGAGGCTGTCATACACCGGCACCATGGCCCTTTGACCACCGCCAGCAAGCAATGCAATTTGCCCAAGGATACAACAGCAGAGGCAGATGGAGCAGAAAGAAAAAATGTGGTTGCATTTATGTTATCTCTTATGATTTAATTCAAAAACTTAAAACCCATAAAACTAAAAATTGTAGTTACATTTATACAAAATGTCAAACTCCAGTTCGATACATTATTCTAAAGTCTGTGTTCCTGTTGCATCACACTTAGTGTTTATAGATGAAGTATTAGCAAATATTGCATCTCAGAGAATGAATGGGGGACTGTTTATCTCACTGTTAAGTTAAACAACCCTCTCCAGGCAGATGTTGCAGATTTGCAACAGCTAAATGCTACTTAGCTAGTCGTTGCAAGTAATTTGAGCCTGAGAGGATTAACCTCCTTTCACATTCACCCGTTAAGTATTGCATTTCTGCATGCCTGACAAACACAAGACTGCAGAAGTCACTCTTCTTAAGAAAAAAAAAAAGATTAATCAGGCTTTATTTGGAGAACACATTTCAGCATAACACAAAGTATATTACAAAAGTTAAAATCAGAGAGAATTTTTTAAACAGATTTTTTGTCTGCTAAAAACGCTGAATAGGTAAAAAAAAAAAATTATCAAGATCCAAGCAGTTGGAAATTGCGAAATGTGCTTAATGAGAAAAGAGCACAGATGTCTAAAAAAACAATAGAATAGAATTCAACTTTATTGTCATTGCACTGTCACATGTACTAGCAAAGAAAGGAGTAAGAAGGATGCCAGTGGTTTAATAACTAGACTAAAGGGCTCACCCTACCCTTTAGTAGGGTATCATAATAATCATAATAATGAATGCCTCCTTCAGCCTGAAAAGGTCTCGTTGATACTTCCCTGACTGCTAATAAAAAAAAAAAGAACTGAACTGAACTACATGGTGAACAAAAAAGACTGGTAAAAACTCTCAACTCCAGAATGCACTGCAATTCTGGAGTTGCATTCTAATGCACTGCAATAGAATGTCGGCAGAATCTCTGTGACATTATTGAACAATAAAACTTGAGCACAGTAGTTGACCTCTGTTTACCAGTAGTCTTCTGAGACTGCATTTGGAACACACACACTCCTGTGTAGATTGGCCTAAAGCTAGCTCATTTCAGCTATTGCAGGAAAGAAGTTTAAATAATTATAGATTTCCCAATAAGAAACAGTGTTCCTCATAAAGTCAGTTGCTAGCCATCTGGGTGCTTTAGGCACAGATACTTTGTGGTGCACTCCCTGAATGGGAATGACTAATTTTTCAGTGATTTTCAGTGAATTTCTTAAAATTTGGTGGTAGAAAGGGACACAATGACAATGTGGATAAGTAAAATAAATCATAATAATGAATTAAATGTAACAACATGGCGTGTAAAGAACTAGGACTCATCCTATATAAATAATAGGTTTGTTAGAATAAGACTTGTTTTGACTTGCTTGATGTTCACTTTATAATGAGATCTATTGCAAATACACAGGTAGGTAGTAACTAGTTACATTTACTGTTAAATTTAACAGAGTAAATTTGTTGTTGGAAATATTGATGAATAAACAAAGGTATGAAGGGGTTTTTGCTAATCACAGCTTCCTAGATGATTTCATACCAATTTATCAATCTGTGTGAATGGAGTGGCAAGTTAGTATAGATGATTATAGTGAGTATTAAAAGGACCACCAGTAACAAAATGGATTATAGTGTGACAGATGACATCTAACTTGTGGAGTAGAGTTTTATGTGCAGATATGTAGATGATGTCACCATAGTCAAGTATAGGGATGATTGTCATTTTAACCAAACAGTACTTTACAGAATGAGTGAAACATGATTTGTTGCGATAATGAAAAATGAGTTTTGATTTAACTTTGGGAAGTAATGTATCAAGAGAGGATAGTGTCCAGGTCTTCTTTTGAAGTGACACATTACACACAGTTTTTGTAAAATATGTTGTCGTTATGATGAATAATAGTGACTGAGCATAACTCTTTTGGTGACCCCCAGGCCACTTGGAGCTCTACGCGTTGTGCTTTAGGTGCATGGGTGGATCTCCAGCATTGTTCCTAAATAGTTTCTTCTCTACTGCCCTGGGAGAAGATGATGTTTGAGACTGCACTATGTGCTGCTTGTGCCAGCCTGAGTCAAATGTGTCTGTTACAGGAAAACTGTTATCCACTGCCATCAGTGTCTATTACAACTAGCATTAGTATTTGTGAAAGGCTAAGTTGGATGTGATTGGGTGTTTTGTGTATTGCTGTAGTTAATACTGGTAGTGCTGGCAGAAATGTCACTTTTTATTTATCAGATTATTTAAATTATAATTATTTAAATTATTTAAATATACTGTCACAATGTAATGATATTTTTTACACATATGTATGAGCTAGTGAAATTAGAGTCAAACCAGACACAAAATATATTTTGGGGTCTTGATTCCCGACTACTACAGGCGAGAGGCGGGGTCACCCTGAACAGGTTACCAGTCCATCGCAGGGCAACAGAGAAATACAGGACAAACAATCATGCACACACACACACACACACACACACACACCCCCACACACACACACACACACACACACACCTTAGGAGAGTTTAGAGACCAATCAACCTGACAGTCATGTCAGGTTGATTCTTTGCCAGAATCAACCTGATTCTCCAGTCAGGAAGCTGGAGTGCCTGGAGAGAAACCATGCATGCTCAAGGAGAACATCCAGAAAGACCCCGGGCTGGGAGTCGAGCCCAGGACCTTCTTATCTTCTTGCTGCAAGGCAACAGTACTGCCAACTGAGGCACTGTTCAGGCAACAGTGCAATTGTAGTCCTTAAATTGCAAGTTCGGATAGAGTTGTTAAATGTCCAGGGCTGTACACTCTTTAATGTACTGTATGTCTTTTCTGAATTTTGGCGAGGTGTTATTGTGTTTACCATGATGTTATTAGGTTGTAGTGTTTTTTTAGCTAATTTATTGTGATTGTGATCTACACCTAGGACTGCAAGAAACTACACAGAAGGAAAGGATTCCTTCTTCTGAGATATGGAGTTTCCAGGAGAAACGTAGCAGCAACAGGCCATGTTTAGAGGGCTAGGATCAGAACCAGAGGAGAGTCTGCAGAATGGGCTAAAAGAGAACCAGCAGGGAGAGGGGAGCAACAGTAGAGGACTTGTAGCAAAAGAGAGGCCCAGGAGGGGCAGCAGCAGTGGTGTCACTCTTGGCATTTGGAAGCAGTGGACCTTAGGAAGCAGGCAAAGTCAAGGGCTTTTGCTCTGTACGACTCTTTTCCTCTTCCAAATATAATTCCTCAGAATAACTGGGGACCGACCTGGAGATGCCCACTATTACGATGGTTTGGGGTTATTTCTGGTTTCACTAATATTTTGTATTTTCTTGATCAGTTGATTGTGTGCGCTCTGCCTTAGTTATTTGTTTTCATTTATGCTTTTGACTTGTTTATCTGCAAAGACCATTTTATTTTATTTGTGGTAGTTCCTTTCTTATCATCTTGCTGTCTATCTTTCTGTTTAGTATTTAGGTCAGTCTTAGGTTCTGTGTTTTTGTTTGCTCTCCTGTCCATCTTTTTCTTCCCTCAGCCTGCTTCTCTTCTGTTTTCTGTTTTCTCATCTTTCCTCTGCGTTTCCCATTAGTTGCTTTCATTTCTCCCCGATTATCCCCTTTGGTTTTCCTGTTGTTGGGCTTCCCGCCATGAAAGACTGAACTAGAGGAGGCTTGTGTAAGAACTATTAATCCCAAAATGGACTGCATTAGCCTACTTTCAAATTCAGCAGCAAAGGGAGGAGTTTCACTGTGTGAATGTGACATTATATTAACAAAAGAGGATCTACTGACTGGAGTCATCCTGTTGGCTGGTGATAACCAGAACTTTCCAACCACGTCCTCCTTCTAGTTTTCTTTGGTCTCACTTTTAATAACCACTTTAGTCAATAGGTTACCACTTTCCTGAGGTGAAAAATTTCCTATCACTATCATTAAGCTTGTCATCTGTATTAAACAACTTTATTTGACTAAATATTAAAATACTGATTATAATTTAAAAACCGCACTTAAACACATAAGTAGGGCTGTAACTATTCAGTAAATGATTCAAGCACCTTGAATATTCAAATGATCTGTCTCTAAGCTTCATTAAATTATGTTTTACTATGAAGTGCTATGTATGTTGACCAGATAATTATTTGTGTTGCCCAACACTGTGACTTCTGCCAGTGAGTTGTTGACAAACACAAAGTGCTATTAGAACCAAACATCCTTTTTTCCCTTGATAAGTCCAGGTTTTCATCATTTTTCAGGGGACCAATATGCATTCTTAGATGGACCTTAATTGGTGTATTGCCTGGAATACTGCAGCCTTTCTCACAGAGCTGCTGCCTGGTGGCTGATTCAGAGAAAATGGTGGCGAAGTGCGCAGTGGGTGTTCACATTTTTGTGTAATTTTTGTTCAGGTCGACTCAAAAACGAGTCCAGAGGACCAGAGGAGAGAATTTTAAAATTATTTATTTCCAGTCAGAAAGTTTTTTCTCCAATTTTTCTCCATTTTTATGTGGGAGTGGGAACGCTTGATTAAAATGAACACCTGCACCATTGAATATGTTGCAGGTGCTATTTATTGTGCACTTGTAGAAAAAAGTCTAATGTGTATCAATGGTGCATCTACATGTGAGACTTTATGGAAGTCTCACATGTCAGTGTTTCAGAATTCCTTTTATTTTACATAATTAACAGGGCAGCTTCATTAGTGTGACCATAGTGGGCAATCAGGCAACAGGACGAGAACATCAAGGATCCTACATGCCTGAAGTAGACAAATATTTAGAAAAGCCCAAAAGAACTAATCATTTATGAAAAAGAGGAAAATATCTGCAACATGAGTTGGGGAATTAACAAGACATGACAAGCATGATATATTATTGAGAACATCAGTGCAATGTCAATGTTCCCGCTTCATTCTTACTGCTTGAAGTTAAAACTGATCACACTAAGAAGGTAAACTATATCCATGTTGTTTAAATTCATAAAGGTCAGTTCTCAAAAACAAGTAGATAGAATCTCGTCCTATATGACAAATGTTCATACTTAAAGGATGTAAATAAAAACATCCTAGAAATACTTCTAATTCTGGCAAATAATTTTTTTAGCTTTTCTGCTGCTGCATTGTTCCATTTTTCTTTCACCACTATAGAAAGAATTACTGGCAAATGTAATAGTAGAGTGAAAAGATTTGTTGTGAACTAAATATATGTGATACAATGATTCTGATAAAACTGTATAAAAGAAAATGTGTCTACTTTGAAATGACTAAGAAATTTCAAAAGAGAATAGTTTTGTAGTAATCATGTTGCTAGATCTTAAAGTCGTTCTGAAATTCTTGAGTTTCCAGGCAGTGCTGTCAGCATGAAGTAGAAACAAAGAAATTACCCCCAATTATAGCTAAGTGTTTTTGGCTGCTTATTGTGTCTTTTGCCACAGAGCATTTACACGATCACACATTTCCCTGTACATGAGCACACACTTTGTTTACTTTACTTTAGATTACATGACATAGAAAGAGTTATATTTGAAGATGCTAACAAAAAATGCATTACATTTGTATAACATAAGACAAATGTAATGCATTAAAAATCTTTCATGTATACATAGGCTCACAAGGAATACAACTCTTGGAGGTGCTGTGGTGGCGCAGGGGTAAAGCCTTAGACTTAGACTTGTACTTTATTGATCCCTTGGGAAGACTCCCTCAGGAAATTAAAGTTACCAGCAGCTTACAGGCAAAAAAGTGCATTGTGTGCAAAAAAGTGGCACAGTGAGCATACACAAAAGAATACGGAAAAATACAAATTAGATACAAAGGAACACAGTAAGTGTTATCAGAATATAAGTACAAAACAAGGGATATTTCTTTTGCTACCAGAAACCGCCAGTAGGTGGCTTTTGAGTTTACACTCTGCTTTAGACAACAGAGAAAAATAAGAGTAGAAGAAGAGTGAGATTAAAGAAGATTAAAGAAAAAATTAATTCCAGTAACGGTTGACAGAAGAGAAGATAAGTGACCTGATCCTTGCAGTAGAATCCATTTTTACTGTGATTTTCTCAAGTGAGTGTTGTGCTGTATTTTTGCATCCTGAAAGAAGCTAATGCTAAAGGCACCACAAGCATTATTGCTCCTATGTTCCGACAAAGAAGAAAGAGAAACATAAAACCAATTGGAGAAATGTGTAATATTGAAATATTAGAATGATTTTCACTGTATTGCATTTTTGTTATAGCTTATAATGGTTTGCATTCAGTGTGATATGTTTGTTTTTTGCAAGCTTGCCATTAGATAAAGGGATTTATTGCTCCTGCATACTTTTGGACTTTAGTAGTTAATTAAGTTATATGTCCTATTTCACTGGTGCCTTAACAATCCAACCAATACTAAAAGGTATCCAGCCCCTCATATTCAAGATTTTTCTACCCGCCTGCCTGGGGCAACTGTTTTTTCCAAAGAGGATTTGGTGCCAGGGTACTCTCATGTTCTCTTGCATCCCTTAAATGTTCCCAAAAAAGCAGTTGTCACTCCTTGAGGTCTTTTAGAGTTTTTACAGATGCCTTCAAGGCGCAGTGCAGACATTCCAGTTACCTGTGGATTTGGTCCTGCTTGGTATGTAGTTTTTGTTCATCTATTTGGATGATACATTGATGGCGAGTCCCTCTGCAGCAGAACATATGGTGCATCTCCATCAGCTGGAGATGCACCATATGTTTACATTCTTCTATCATATAAACACAAAATATACTGCACTTCACCTACAATATGTTATCTGTAACATATTGTTTATCTCAAAATCTATTTTCTTCTTGCTTATTTCCCAAAACTACATTTTGTTACATAATGTTAAATATTAATACGTGACCAAACATCCTGGTGACTTCAACAGGCCATGGCCCCTTACAGCTTGTGAGTTTCTGCTACTGCAGATAATATCAGTTAATTTAAAAGTCAATTCTTCAAAAACTGTCAACAAATATTTTCTCTCAACTTTTATAATTCCTATGTAAACATGCAATAAAATACTTTTTTTCTGTTTGTCCTGCTACAATTTCTGGAAATATTATACGGTAAAAATATTGATGCTTTTATTATTAATTATATACTTTATTATTATGAGAGCCTTTCAACAAAATTTCTTTCAATATGTAAATTTTTAAGTGTACAATTGAATGACAATTAAATCTGTCTATGTTTAGAATTCTGAAGACACCAAAAACCATGTGCTTACACTTCTTGATTTCCTCATGAGAGGGTTGTTTAACATTCACATATCTCTTTGTTTGAGATACATTTAAAAAAAAAACAAAAAAAAAAAAAAAAACATTCATTTCTCAAGGATCTCCTTTCCTTTTAAACCTAGTTTACAAAATGTTTCTTTGGTTTCAAACTTGAGCTGTCCTGCTAAATTACACACAGTGGCAACATAAATTTTTAGGGTGTTTTCACCTGATAGTCCAGTCAGTTCAATTGGGAAGCAAAATTTGATATATTTTCAGCTGGTGTTGGTCACTTTCATGCACAAACCAAACCCTTTGAAAAACCTGTTCACCTTCTCACCTCTGAACCACTGAAGGAAAGGACACAAAAATAACTCTGATGAAGACGTGTGTAACTTTCTTCTTCGCAAAATGTAGATAAAATTTAAAAATGAAATGGTGTCAATCGTTTGTGGTTGTAAGATTTTGATCATTTGTCTTTTAGCAAAAGATCACGAGTTTCTCCTACTAGCATTGGACTCATGTTTGTTTTTGTTGAATTTACCCAGAATGACCTACAGTATTCTTTTGCTTTCTTCTTTTGAATTTTTTTCCAGTCTGCTTAGTTGCTGCATTTAAACCACACCAGAGTTCAGTCTCAGTTCAACCAAACTGACACCGAGGTTATTGAGCACACCATAGTTTGGTTTTTCAGTCCAATTACACATTCACACCTCTCCAAACGAGCCAGAGTTTGATTCAACAGACCAAACAGAGCTGGTGTGAATGCACCTTAGTGACTTCAAATTCAAATTCAAAATTAAGATTTTATTTACCTAGGTTACCCACATGAATAACAGTTTTACATATTTTTTTTTGTTTTTTAACAGTTTTATAGCTGCAGCTGCTGTAGCTAATATCATGTTTCTTACTAAAGAGCTTAAGATGGGTTACATCTCACAGGTTGTGTGAGAAAATGTGTGAGGAATGCTAAAGTGTAATTATGGTGTTTCTGTTTGTTTAAAATGCAATCCCTTCAAACTATTTCTCTTGTTTTACCTGTGTTTTTAGGGTTTTCATTTCTACTTGGGTAGAATGTTATTGTTTGTGAAAATTGTAGTGGCTGGTCTAAAAAGAGAACCCCACCTTTAAAATGAAGCTGTTTATAGTCTTTCATATGTTTTATAAGGTTTTGGGATGTACCAATGTTTTTTAACAAATGTTATATTTTTGGTTCAATGTGTTAGATATTTTTGTAGCAGTAAATTTAAAGCTCGATTTAGATAATTTTAAAACCTTGACTTTGTTGTCCTTAAACCACTTTGTCTTCTCTTTGGCTGCATGGGTCATCGTACATTTGGAAGACTGATCTGTGCCTAACCTTTTACTTCCAAGCTGATTTCTCCAGATATTGCTTCAATACTTCTACATGATACTCATGATCTTCCTTTCCTCACGATCCCATATACTTTCTGGAGTGCACCAGTACCTCCTGCAGCATAACATGAACACGACTTGATGCTGCAACCTTCACACTTAGCAGTTAGGGTGGTACAAGCATCTCCACCTTTTCCCCTAATTTAGTAATAGGAATTATGCCCAAACAGTTCAACTTTATTTTCATCAGACAGGACATGTCTCCAAAAATCAAGATATTTGTCCCAATGGACATCTGCCAGCTGCCATTTGACATTTTATGTTTCTTTTGAAGTGAGTTTTTATTTCTTTCAACCCATGTCAGTACAGGACAGTTTGACTGTGGATACTGATTTTGTCTGACCAGCTTCAGCCACAAGCTCTGGTGTTAATCTGCACATTTTGGACCAGAACTCATTCATCTCTGGCAAAAGAACCCATCTCCTACAGCATTACGGTGCTCATGAAGGAGGATCTTCTTGAGCTCCTTCTGGAGCAAGGATAATAATTTTATCTTTGCATAAAATTATTTGAGTGGATGTTAGCAACTTCAGGTATCAGTCAATTGTTTCCAAAGATGAACCAGACATGCAGCTGGTTGCATGATTCTCTTCCTGATATCTTAGTTGATTTCTTTTGACTTTTCTGTCATGTCAAACAAGAAACAATTTGTTTCAGGAGTGGTCTTAAAACACATCCACAGGTATGACTCCAATTAACTCAACTGTGACAGGTAACCTATCAGAAGTTTGTGGAAGGAAGCCCAAAATGTTAAACCCAAGTTTAACGTGTAAAATTTGGTGAGTATCTTCGATAATGACCCTAATGACAAATATGTGTAAACTTTTGAATTGGAGCAAAGTTATTAAAAAAAAACAAAAAAAAAAACTCTAAAGATGTTCTTGCTAAGTTTGCTGGCATTTAGCAGATATGAATAATTTCTGTATAATTTCTTAGCAAAAACAAGAATAGTTTAGTCAGACTTAAATTCAAACAGGAAATAAAAATGTGTGTGTTTTTATTTACACTTTAATTCATGCCTTAAAGCCATGAATTAAAGTCATGTTTAAGTCATGAATTTTTTGTCTAAATAAATAGTTGATGAATAAATGAGCTGCTTGGAATTTAAAAACTGAAGTCCACAATTAAGCTGTACTGTAAAAAATATAAAAAAAAATTCAGATTTAAACGTTGTGCTATCTTTTAAACTAAAGCATTTCCATTAATTTATTGATAGCCATATAATGAGATAGAAATGTGACCTTATTGAGTAATAGCTCTGTTGTTAAAAGGTTAAAGTTCTGCTGTGAGATATCTGGACCTGGATTTCTTCCAGCTGAGGAAGAAGATGGAGAACCTTCCCTCTGAACAGACCCAGAATCATTCTGAGTGGCCTGGTAGAGCAGCGTGTTCTTCCATCACCAACCACTTCAGCTGTGCAGTAGGACGATCTGCAGTACTCACAACCCATGACTCTTTGGGTTGACCTGACTTGAACCCTAACTATTCTCAACGCCTGGCATAACATTTATCTGAGCTCAGATACTGTTATTTCATTTTCATGTTGTTACTCTTCTTTTGAACAGAGTAGCAACTGTTAATAAATCTACAAGTATAATAATTTACTGGGGGCTTCAGTCATTCTTGTGCGCTAACTTGTAATCTAACCAAATTTAACTTAGTCTGAAGTTAAATCAGACCAAATCTATCCTGTTCTAACTCATTCAGTTAGAGTTACCAAAATTATTTCTATTGGCTAAATGCCACAATACCAAGAAAAATGTCTTCAGAATCAGAAGTTTGCATACATTTCTTCAGAATTTGTTAGTCATGCCTTTGAGCTGCATCATTTTTGGTAAACATTGCATACCAGCTTCTCACATTAGTTTGCCCATTCCTCAGATCTGGCAGATCTGGTGGAACTGTCAGGATTTGGGGTTGTTTTTGGGAGTTTTCTGGGTTTGTCTGTCTTTTTTATTTATTATCTGTGTTTTGCCTTCATTATTCTTGTTTTGATCAGGTCAGTCTAGTTTTGGTTTTACTTTAGATCAGTCTGTTCTTATTTTGTTTAATTAGATGATGTGTATTTATTTGTTGTGTTGGCTGATCTTGCTACAGTTATATTCATGTTTTTCCAGCTCCCCTGCAAGAATTTCCTTTTCCTTGCTATGCCACCTCTCTCTCTCTCTCCCACTCACTTTCTATCCCTCTCTTTCTCTCTCTCTCTCTTTCTCTCTAGCCTGGCTTCTTCTCTCCCCTCACAGCTGCACCTTGTTTTCTAATTAGCACTGGCCCGTTGTTCCAGTGTTCAAAGGCTGAGTATTTAACCACCTCTCCCTCATTCACTCCTTGCTGGATCCTCTTATTACATTCATGCAACCCTGTCCCTGTTTTGTTGCTTTGTGATCTCTTTTTTGTTGTTCTGATATTGAGTCCATCATCTCTGGCACATATGATAGTAACTGAGTCAGGCCACCTTGCTCTCACACACCTTTTAAATCCAATCTTTAGAGTCAAACATTACTGTTTGAAGCCATGAGGAAAGCATGGCTTCAAACATGCCATGTTTGGTATGGGTATATATATATATACACACTGCTCAAACAAATAAAGGGAACACTCAAATAACACATCCTAGATCTGAATGATCTAGGATGAGAATATTCAAATATTCTCATTGAATACTTTGTCCTGTACAAAGTTGAATGTGCTGACAACAAAATCACACAAAAATCATCAATGGAAATCAAATTCATTAACAAAGTATTCAATGAGAATATTTCATTCATTCAGATCTAGGATGTGTTATTTGAGTGTTCCCTTTATTTTTTTGAGCAATATATATATATATGAGCCTCACAGTAAATTGAAAGGAAGATGGCTAGAGCTTGAGGAATAACTCCACAGTTGGGTGCCTGAATAATGTGCTGTGAGGCTCATCAACAGTGCAGTTACCTCACAACATCCCCATAGATGCCAAGGAGATTAATATTTTCAAGGGTTTTCATTGTCATACCAGCTCACATTTGCATTTTTGTGGCATGAAATTCCTATTCAGGGCACAACCAATACACTCATACAGATGTGGTCCACATACAGAATGTTTTGACACAAAACATCTGTCTTTTCTGCAATGTTGTTAATAGCAATGAAGGTTGGATAATAAAATATCCAATAACACATTCTCTTTCCCTTTACTTCACACAGTGCGTACCTTGAGTCCTGTTGAACGCCAGCTCTAATGGTGGTCATTGTCAACCCAAGTCATGTCTGGTCCAATGTAGTGGAGATCATGTTCTTGACCTGCATGTTAGATTTGGCAAATGTTTCATGACATGTTCCTTGACACATTTAAAATGCCCACTTTGTGATTGCATTGTTAATACAGTTTAATAGTCAATACACATTAATTTACACACACAAACACACACCCACACACACTATATATAGTGTGTGTGTGATTTTAATTTAAGGTTTGAGACCAAATTTCAGGTATGCTTTTCTGGTAAACATTCCTAGAGCCTGAGTCAGGATATGATGCTCCCACCACCATGTAAAACACAGGTCTGTGGGGGGGGCGCTGGAGCGCTGCAATGGAGTAGGCGCTTTTTTGTGAGGCTCCGTACTATCTCCTCAAACTTCGCCTTTAACATAATACACCTGGCCCTTTATTCAGTATTGTTTTTCTTCAAGAGATTGGGAATATTTTTTTTACTATTTTCTCTCAAAATGGGGAAGAAGGACGGCGCACAGAAGGAGACAGCCCAGCCGAGTTCCGGAGCTAGCAACGAAGCTATCCTAGGTGCTATCACAGCTCAGGGGGTGCAAGTTGCTAAGCTTTTCGATCTTATTGATGACCTAAAGAAGACAATGGAGGGCCGTTTCAACGCTATTGAATCTTCTCTCTCCGCCGTGCAAAATCAACAACGGGAGATAGAGAGCCGAGTCGACACCATTGATGAAGCCATGTCGTCTGCTGATGGCCGCATCTCAGCCCTAGAAGCCTCCTGTGATCAACTCCGGGAAGCTAACGCTCTGCTGAGAGAGAAGCTAAGTGATCTGGAAGGTCGGTCCCGCAGATGCAATATAAGGGTGCTTGGCATCAAGGAAGGTGCAGAACAAGGTCGCCCTACTGACTTTATTTCACGGCTGTTACCGGAGGTACTCGGGAAGGATAATTTTGTCAAGCCCATCAAGATTGACCGCGCTCACCGTAGTCTTAGGCCGAAACCATCACCCGAGGAGCGACCACGCGCCATCATCGCAAAGATTCACAACGACAGGGACGTGGCTAACATTCTGCGACTCAGCCGCTTGCATTCACCCCTGATGTACAACGGAGCCCGTGTGTCTATCTTTCCTGACTACACAGCTGAAGTCGTGGCGCAACGGATGGCCTACAACAGCGTGAGGAAGAAGCTAACCGACGCGGGCGCTAAGTGCTCGCTACGCTATCCAGCCAAACTGCAGGTTGTGCACAACAACATAGTTCAGACTTTTCTCTCCCCGGCAGAGGCTGAACATTTCGCTGATTCAATCTCTGCCGCAGCAGATGTCTCAACCTAGGCTCATTGGTTGTACTTGTTCGGAAATTGTAAATTCCTGTACCTTAAAGCACAATAGGGTTGGTTATGTTTTCCTTGTATGTTATATTCTCTGCGGTCATTCCGGGTATACATAAAGTACTTAACTTCTTGTTAACTTGAATACTCTCTAGTTTGTATATCCCCTTGTGGTCTTTATATACCTGAATCTGAAACTTAGAATTGTCCAGGTGTTTTATTTGTACTGTTCATTGTATTTTGGAGATCCCCGGGGTTCTTGCTCCCTATTTAGGAGTGGTTATGGAAGCTCTTGTAGTGTGCTGCTCGGGTCAGCTCCCAGCAGCCTCCCTTAGCTTAAGGGGAAGCACTGTTTGTTTATACATTTCGGTGTGGAAGTGGGAGGTGGTTAGTTCGGTGTTTGGTCACTTAGTTCTAGGATGGGGGGTAGGGAGGGGAGGGAGGAGTGGGTGGGTGCTTTTTTCTTTCTTTTTTTTTTCCTTTCTTTCTTTTCCTTTTCTTTTTCTCCCTTATTCAGCTCAGACAATACTTTTTTGTCCACCGTTCTGAATGTCATCTGATGGTGCTCCTTTCATGCCAGCTATGAATCCGATTACCTTCATCACCTGGAACTGCAGGGGTATGGGTGGGGCGCTCAAGAGGGGCAAAGTTTTTTCTCACTTAAAGGATCTGTCTGCTGATGTTGTGTTCCTGCAGGAGACACATATCTCACCTACGGAGCAGAGACGTTTGAGGACCTCATGGGTGTCGTGTGTGTGTATCAATCCAACTTCACCTCCAGGGCGAGAGGAGTGGCCATTCTCATCCGTAAAACCGTACCATTCATATTTAAGTCACAGGTGACTGATCCAGGCGGGAGATACGTTCTTATTACTGGCATCATTAATTCTGTCCCCCTGGCCCTTCTTAACATCTATGCACCTAACTTTGACTGTCCAGACTTTTATAAAAAAGTATTTAATCTTGTAGCGGAATACACTGAATATAGGATCATTGTTGGGGGTGATTTTAATTGCTACCTCGACCCTATCCTCGACAGGTCTTCTCCTAAACCTGCCCCACCATTGCAGTCCACATCGGTTATAACCAAGTTAGCAGCATCTTTGGATCTGGTTGATGTCTGGCGGCATCAACATCCCATAGAGAGCCAATATTCCTTTTTTTCCTCGGTGCACAAATCCTCAACAAGAATTGACTATTTTTTGGCTGACTCAAACTTATTACCCCGTGTTCTCAAATCCACCTACCACCCTATTCTCATCTCTGATCATGCACCGTTGTCAGTTGAATTTAATTTTGATACCCAAAGAGCACAATACAATTGGAAACTTAATCCCTCCCTGAACTTGGACAGCTCCTTTTGCAAGTTTGTCTCTAATAAGATCTCAGACTTTTTGGCTTACAATGATAATGGCGCAGTCTCTGATTCCACTCTTTGGGAATCTTTCAAAGCCGTGATAAGAGGTGATATTATATCATACCAATCCAATCTTAAAAGAGTCAGACGTAATCGTCTGGCGGAAATTGAGAAACAATTAATCACACTGGAAGACACACTCCATCGCTCCAATTCAGACGACATATTTACATCGATTGTGAATCTAAAGTATGAATATAACTGTATTTTGGGTGAGCGGGTCATGGATGATATTCAGAGGCTGCGTCAGAGGTATTTTGAACTGGGGGACAAAGCAGATCAAATACTATCCAGGCAGTTGAAGGGAATGCAGGCCGAGCGAGCCATTAATAAGATACTTTCTCCATCAGGCCAACTTCTGACAGATCATAAGCTAATAAACAAAACTTTCTTTCAATACTACAATAAACTTTATGCCTCCAATACAACTGCATCTACAGAGGATATCACACGCTTTATTCAGCCATTGGACATTCCGACTCTTACAAATGCCGCAAGGCTGGAACTAGATGGTGATGTGACTCTGGAGGAGATAAGGGCAGCAATCCGCTCTTTTCCTAGTGGAAAGGCATGCGGTCCTGACGGCTTTGGTATCGAGTTTTACAAGACTCATATTGATGAGGTGTCGCCACTCATACTGCGTATGGTCAGGTCTTCCGTGGAGGTTGGGCATTTTCCTGAGTCTATATATGATGCCAGTATTTGTCTTTTACTTAAAAAGGAAAGAGACCCTACTAATGTGGCATCATATCGCCCCTTGAGCCTGCTTAATTCTGATCAGAAAATTATTGCTAAGGTCTTAGCTAACCGATTGTCCTCCCACATCGGTGCTCTGGTACATCCAGATCAATCCGGATTCATCCCAGAAAGATTCTCTTTCTCCAACACAAGACGACTACTTAACATTATGTACTCTCATGCTCTTACCAACTCAGCAGTCATATCTTTGGATGCCCAGCAAGCTTTCGACCAGGTGGAGTGGGGATACATGTTCGCTGTTCTCAGAAGATTTGGCTTTGGCACAGGTTTTCTGTCTCTGATAGAAATGCTTTATGCTCATCCCAGGTCTCGGGTGTTGACCAATAGAGATAGATCACCTGCCTTTCTACTGAAACGTGGCACTAGGCAGGGCTGCTGTTTGTCTCCCATGCTATTTGCGTTGGCTTTGGAACCCTTGGCGGCTGCCATCAGGTCTAATCAACTTATCACGGGTATCACATGTGGTACATTAGAGCACGTCATAGGCTTATATGCAGATGATGTAGTCTTGACATTGCTTGATGCTAGAGCCTCTCTTCCACCGCTTCTTGAAGTGCTGCAGAGCTTTGGGCAGCTCTCTGGCTTCACAATCAACTGGAATAAGTCTGTCTTTGTGCCTCTGTCTGACGGACTTGATGCTAATTTCCTGAATAGTTTACCATTAAAAATCGCCCATGACCACTTTATGTATCTTGGTATCAAAATTCCCGTAAACTCCAAGCTACTATTCCAATTAAATTATTTAGAGTTACTCTCTAAGCTAAGAAAATGGATTGACAATTGGCGGTTACTCCCACTCTCATTAATAGGTCGTATTAATATTATCAAAATGGTTGTACTTCCTAAGTTTATTTATCTCTTCCAAAATATTCCAATTTTTATTCCTTCCTCCTTTTTTAATACATTGGATTCAATTATTATGCCATTCATTTGGGCATACAAACCTTCCCGAATTTCTAAGGCGCATTTGCAGAAATCTAGAGGGGAGGGTGGCTTTGGCCTTCCGATTTTTCGGCACTACTACTGGGCCTGCAATGCCAGAGCTTGGACATTCTGGACGTCATGCTCTGTTGAGGCGGGGACTCCCTCCGTCTCCCTCCCTGGCTGGCCTCAGATTGAATCTCATAACTTGTTATTACAAACTTCTGCTTCATTGCCTGCAATATTATTCTCTAAACCAGATATCCCCCTCAAGAGGCTCACGTCTGACTTCATACTTTGGAACTCAGTTAAAATTTTGGCACAAATAAAGAGGGTCCTGAAACTCCCAGACTTGTCCATTTATGCCCCTTTGTGTCATAACCCCTGCTTTAAACCGGGCCTCCTGGATCCTGTCTTCAAGCTCTGGTCAGGCAGGGGCCTCTCCTCTCTCAAGGATCTTGTTATCAATAAACAGATCTCATCATACCCTCAGCTACAGTCTAAATTCAATTTGTCCCCAAATGATTTTTTTCGCTATTTGCAGGCTAGGAGTTTCGCAAACCAACTTGCTTTAAACACAAATCAGCGCTCAGCGCAACATGTTTTTTATGATCTTCTGATTAAACCCCCCACTTCCAGACATCTAATCTCACTGTTTGTGAATGTTTTCTCTATGCCAGAGTCGTCCACTCATATCAGAGATGCCTGGTCCAAAGATTTGGGAGTTACAATTCCCACTGCGCTCTGGGACCGTGTGCTGTTGGGGATAGAAAACTGCTCCATTAATGCCAAATTGCAACTAATCCAGTTTAAAGTGGTGCATTGTCTGCACTACTCTAAAGCGAGATTCAACAAAATATTCCCAAGTCATTCAAGTGCATGTGACAGATGTGGACACCCTAAGGCTACTCTTGGACATCAATTCTGGCACTGCCATTATTTAACAACCTTTTGGTCTGACATATTCTGTCTCTACCAAACTGCGTACAAACAACAGATACCTTTGGACTGTCTTGTTGCTCTGTTTGGGGTATCTGACTCCTGCTCTGCTCTGCCCTTGTCTACTCGAGAGGCTCTCGCTTTTGGAATGGTTGTGGCTAAACGTGTCATTCTTACAGAGTGGAAGTCTGCCTCACCTCCCTCCTTTAAATGTTGGCTGAATAGCATGGCTTCTTGTTTACACCTTGAAAAAAATACGCTACACTCTCAATAATAATGTACCCAGATATGTTAGGACATGGGGGCCATTCCTTGAACATTTGAGTAATACCACTGGACACGGTTAGCGGCAGGCTAAGGTCTGCTCTGTGGCAGTAGGTGGGCCTCCCGGTTGGTGCACAAGCGACTTAATGCACCCTGATGCATTCATTTCCAGCAGTCTGTGGAGGAGCTGAATATTTTATCTAGTTTTTACTTGTTTTATTTGTACTTTTATTATTTATTCACTTTTTCTTTTTCTTTTTTTTAAATTTTTTTTTAATTTTTTCTTTCTGATTCCCCCATCTATCTATTTGCTGTTCTATCTTCTATCCTTAATATTCTGGGGTGGGTTGGGTTGGGGTATCACTGTTTGTGTTGTTTATTTTCTGGATACATAAATGACAGTCGCAATCTGGAATCTATTTGTAACTGCGATCTGGCTTGGACTCACTGATGATGACAATATAGAAGATCCCAATTCCAGCATCAACCTACGCCAACTGGTCATCATGGTCTGATCGACGATCTGGATTTCATTGTATTTTGATAACTGTCCTGCAGTTTTGTTCATTTGTTGATAACAATAAATATATTGTTAAAAAAAAAAAAAAAAAACACAGGTCTGTGTTTTGATGGTTTCCTTCCTTCGCCAAGCAAAAGCAATATCTCTCTGGCCAAAGCGCTCCAGCTCAGTTCAGACCAAACTTGGAACAGACTTCCAAAACTCATCACTGTGTTTCATATGTTTGTGCAAACATTATTGATGTGCCATTGTTTCAGCAAAGGAGTTTTTCCTACTCTGTGACCCAGAGTCCTCCACATTGGGCAACTTTCACAATTGTCTTCCTTGACACATCATCTCCAGTAGAATCAAGCTGAGGAACAACCTTCTTGGCAGAA
This sequence comes from Poeciliopsis gracilis, assembly GCA_911649635.1. Lineage (NCBI taxonomy): Eukaryota > Metazoa > Chordata > Actinopteri > Cyprinodontiformes > Poeciliidae > Poeciliopsis > Poeciliopsis gracilis. The sequence continues at coordinate 69,555 of CAJVRI010001057.1, read as the reverse complement.
ACACAGAGTCCTTGTTGATATTTTTTTCCTTTTTTTTTTGCCCTCAAAGTTTTTTGAAATCTTGCACACATGGCCACGCCCAGGGTTGTTTCCAACAGAATTTCTCTCCTGATCCCTTGCAATGATGCATCATACAGCTGTGCTACACACCTTGAAGCATTTGGAAATGACAGTGTAACCTTCACCCTCACAATGAGTGTGTGTCCACCATCGTCTTTCTGAGGGCCAGATTATTTATTTGTTCTTTATATTGTCTTGATGAATGTGCTTTTTACCAAATGTGTAAGAGTAGCTCCACAGTTTTAGTCCCACAGTCCAGCTAACCAGAGTTCCTTAAGGTTACATTTTGATTACTCAGGAGAAATGTGAAAGCTAAGAGAGTTCAGGTGTGGTTTTAAAACTAAATGAATGATCAGATTTATCTTGGAAGCTGAGAACACAGAAAATGTTTAACTTTTTTTCCCTGACAATTTGGAACTTCAATAAAACATACAGCTTAAACTTTGTGAAGATTTTGTTTTTGTTCTTTTGGAAGCCTTACAACTATGAACAGTTTTACTACGGTCATTTCCATGAACACATTAACAGTGTTGTCTGATTTCAAGAGGGAGTCCAACAATTCTGACCACAACTGTAAACCTCAAATATCAAAAACATGTTTTGGAGCCAGAAAAAGCTCATGTCCTCTCATGTGTTTGGTAACAGCAACCTTAATGTAACTGCTTTAAAATCAGAAGAAACAAACACACAATATGCTTTAAATGTTTGTCTGGGATTACAGGTTCCAATGTTCTTCAGCCTCCACATCACACTGTGGAGTTGGAGGTTTTGGATCTGTTCTCACATTGTTTCATTAACAGTTCTGGTAGGCAAAAAACATGTCCTTACTATACAATGACATGATCACCACATAGATATAAATTTGTTGCTTCTTTATTTTTGGAAATAGCTATTCAACCTCTGCATCTGGAGATGATTCAACATTTCCCGGCCTACAACACTTTTTTTGAAAGGCTCATTTTGAAACATCATGCTTGTTTAGCTTTTCGAAGCTATAGGAAAAAAAAAATCCATCAGACCACATCAGAAAAAAAGAACAATTCCCACAGCTTTTAATTACATTTGAAATGTGGTAGCAATAATATTGAGATTTCTAATTATTTTCAAAGAAGCTAAGAAAGAAAAGCCTTCAGGAAATAAAAGTCTTTGCCTCACATGGTTCCACTTTAGAGCCTTAAAGAGAAACAAACAAATTGCACCTCATTTGGTTAGGTGGAGTATTTTTAACTGCTCTTGGCTGGCAAAACCGCAGCACAATCAATTGCATGTTTGAGAACAGCACTGACTCGGCAGAAAATGCTTTGCCATATGCTCAACAGACACACTTGCACATGCAGACGTGCACACACACACTCTAGAACCCTCAGCAGTATCCAATGGTTTTACATGAGAAAGTTGAAGCCTTTTCTGTTCATGGCCTTGCTTGACTTCTCCTAACAAGACTGAGTCAGTGAGTTTCTTAAGCAGTAAACTGATTAGCCTGAGTGAATGGATGCTGTTGTCTGGGATTCAAACAGAGCATTACTAGTTCAACTTATGTGAAAGAGTTAAGAAAAGTCTAGTTACTTTGTCTGCAGAAAACCCTCTGTTCTTTGTAACTTGTGGTAAAAAGAGAATTGAATCATCTATTCTTATTAAACGTCTTTTGATTCTTCTAACACTTTGTTGCCTCTCACTGTTGCCTCTCACAGCAAAGCCTTTATTGTTCTTTGTGCTTTTATGTTAAACTTTTTGAAGTTTGTAAGATGCTCTTTAATGAGAACCCAAATGAAGGAAGCAGGACAGCAGGAAATACACTGTTTACATCAGGTAGTTGTAATTAAATCTTGATTTAAGAAGCCTTTCCTCAGTCAAGATGACTTAATAAATTGCAAACCTTTTTCTAATTTTCCTTTCTAATCTAAAATCCTTGAGCAAATAGTTGATAGTGAAATGCATGAGGGTCTAAATACTGTACTACTGAAGAGTTTAAGTGGGGTTTGAGAGCTCATCATAAACCTCAAAAGAACTTGGGAAAGTTTCAAATGATATTGTTTTGACCTCAGATAATGGACTTGTGCCTGTTTTTGTGTTGTTAGATCTTGGAGTGCTTTTAGTCACAATGTACAAACATGTTGAATGGCACTACGTTGGTTTAAATCCTATATGAATAGAATAGAATAGAATTCAACTTTATTGTCATTGCACTGTCACATGTACAAGCAACGAAATATAGTTTGCATCTATCCAGAAGTGCTATACATGATATAAATATTTATAAACAGGTGTACGAAGATATAAAGAGAATAATATTGATTCAAGTTTGCTTGTGTGAATGATAAATCTTCTTCATATTAGAGGGTTCCTCCTGGAGTTCCACAGGGCTCTGTTCCTGTTGTGCTGTAGTTTTACAGCACAACAGGAACAGAGCCCTGTGGTACTGGATACATCAGGTCATATGGAAAGATATAACCTAAACTATATCTTTCTGATGAATCCAGTACCACAGGGCTCTGTAGTACTGGATTCAGAGCCCTGAATCTACAGGGATGTAGGTGGTCTACAGGGATGTCTTGAAGACATAAAAACCTGGATGAGATTAAACTTTCTTCCTTTAAAATCTGAAAAGATAAAGTATTTGTGTTTAGACCTGAAACTCTAAAAAAGAAAACTGCTAACTCATCACTTGATCTGCATACAATGGCCTGTAACAGTAAGGTAAAGAACCCTGGTGATACTTTTGACCAGGATATGTAATTTAAATCCCATAGTAAACAGGTTTCTAGAACTTCCTTTTATAATCTCCAGAATATTGACAAAGTTAGAAATATCCTATCCAGGAGTGACAGTGAATAACTATATCTGGTCCGTTTTTTCACAGAATATCAGTATCGTATATTATACGTTAAATTAACCCTTTGCGATCGGTTATTATACTTGTTAAAATGACCAGTAACATCAGTAGCTAAATTAAAAAAGGGAATATTATCAGCACATAATATTCCCTTTTAATGGCAACATATAGCATGCATTTTGTAAGAAGTTATGTGGGAGGTTCCTGATTCTGTGTGATGTATTTTTAGTTGGTGTTTTGTTAACTGCATTTTTATTCTGGCAGGTCAGGGGCTTCATTAGGAAGGTTTATGTATTTATGCATATGCATTTATGCATCATCACAATTGACTGAATGGAAAGGAATTGCATAAATGTGATGAATTTTAAATAGGTTTATTGCATAAGCATAAATGGATTATGGTAATTTGGAAAAATAAATTATAACTGTTATAACTTGATTATTAAATTTATCTAAAAAAAGTAAATGGCAATTGTCATGAAATGAAATTACACAAATCTTAAAAGTCAGAGTTAAATATTTCTGAGAGTAAGAGAATAAAGCTGCTGTCAACCATCCAGACCTCTCGTATCCTCTGGTTCTGGGAATGCAGAGCAGCCTTGAAATATAGATGGCTCTCTTTGCAGAGTTGTTCACCTGCCAAACTCACCAGGTCTGGGTCAAACTATTTAAGCAGCGCTCTGTGTGAAGTGTTGTCTGATTATTAAGAAGTTTATTGATGTGCTTTATGCAGAAATGCACTTAGACAGCAATGTTGATATTTCGTTTCAATTAATCCAGTGCAACTATTCAGTTTTTAGTGCTTTTATTGACGTCTGCAAATCAGTCACAAAGCAACCAATCAGAGCCAGGAGGAGGCTCTTGGCACTGTCAACAAGCTCATGTATGTGCTGCTAAATGTGCTAATGTCAGAGAAAGAACTTGCTGTTCCAGGGAAATTTTTTATCCGCCACCAGTGGCCATCCTGACAAACTGAGCATTCATAGCATCATAGCAGGCTCCATTGTGATAAAGGAGCTGTAGTATAGCAGAGCGAGCAAGCGCGTGATTCACATTGCCTAATATTCCAATATATTCATAATACCACTATATAAATTTGTGTGTGGACAACACACAAGAATAAACAAACAAGAATAAAGGAGCCATCAGGGAGGGAGTTATTGAGGAACATACAGAAGCAGCTCACAGTTGAGATTTGAGACAGCAAGGAGACATACAGGAACAAGCTGAAGAGCAAACTACCAGGGAACATTGGAGATGTTTGGTCGGGGATGAAGAAGATTACAGGCTTCAAGCAAGAGAAAAATCAAATAGATGGAAGTCTGGACAGAGCAACCCAAGTCAGACTTCCATCTGACTTGGGTTGATATTATAAGGTTGTAATATCAACCTTATAGACCTCTCAGGTCTTCTGGTTCTGATTCTGCTGGGCATCCCCAGAACCAGAACCAAATAAGGAGAAACAGCATTCTGCTTCTGTGCTCCACAAATCTGGAACAAAGTTCCACGATCCAAAAATACAAAGGCAACTCTAAGCAGGTGGGTTTTAAGTCTAGATTTAAAGGAACTCAGTGTGCAAAAACACAAAGTCTTAACAAGTATTTCACTCTGTTCAAAATTACATATACATACTGTCTTTATTAGCTTGATAAGTGTAACATTGAAAAAATTATTTGGAAAAAGTGACTTATTTGATTTAATTTATTGATTAAAGTCTTTAAAAATGCTTTTTGTCTGCCTGTCATCATTTTAAAATATGAAATCAGACACTCTAAAAGCCCCTGAGCAAACTTCTTCCTACTTTTGCTATGTCCAGTCACATTTATTTAAAAGTAGTCAATAAAAAATGTTGTCTTGTATTGCATTATCTATTTGTTTTGGAAAACTGAGAGACATTTCACGAGTGCTGTCATAAACAGCAGAGAAAGTTACCTAACAACAAATATCTCCAAGAGAACCCATGATCAGAAGCACTCCACCCAACCGAGGCCTACACAAAACAGCTTTTAAACACAGCTTAAAGTCTGCATGAGATTATAGTAATTATCTCAATGATGCAAGAATCCCCTCTGACTGAAGAATAAAACATTGAGCCACAGCATAAGCAAGAAACGATATAAAATGAGATAATCATCATTTACGATGATCTCAGCATCCAAGGCTGACACTAAAAGAAGGTTTCATGTTTGTGATGAGATTGAGGTACTGAGGAAATGACTACCTCCGGGTTGGGAGATGATACACTAAAGAGCTGATTACACTGTGTCACTGCATACACAGCAAGATAAAGATAAACAAGCAGCAAGACAGTCTGACTTGGGCACAAAACTATATGCCTGAAAGAGACGTGTGGATGTGCAAATTATCTTGTGCCAACTTTACAGCCCAGCTCTGACCAACACACAGAATGACTGATTGGACTGCACACTTGTGCACAATCTAAATGATCATGGCAAGATGTCTTTAGGACAGTGGTCTGACATTAACTTATATGAATTTATTTTACATTAATTGCTGAAATTAATTTACATTAAATGCCAAGGTCAAATCGTCCTTGTGTATGTATTTATCAGACCATCCATGTGTCTCTATATCTGTGATGTGATCCAACCTCTTCAGCTCGTAGTTTGACATATTGCTGATTGTCCCTCACATTCATTACAGCACCAGAGGAGACAGATCCTGTTGGACCAAGATTATGAAATAATCTTCCACATTACTTATGATCACTTTACTCCATTTTAAAAAGCAACTTAACATATCCTTTTTTAAACTAGCATTTAACTGGACTGGACTTTCTGTAACCTTCATCATTAAATTATAATTTTTCTCACTACAACCTAGGTCCACCCATCTATCCCACCACTTCCAACTACAAACCGTGACCCCTTTAGCCTAGCCAATGCCTTCCTGTGCAGCTGTGCTCAAAGTAAAATCTTTTTTACAGCGCAGTCAATCGACTCGGATTATCTCCGATCGATTTTCTACCGAGGCAATCAGCAAACATGAGGGGGACATTGATTTTCTGCGGTATTTCCTATGCTGCAGCTGCTAAAGCTGTCTGCCTGCAGCTTTAGCAGCTGCAGCATAGGAAGTGAAGGAAGTCATTCAGTCTGTGTTGGTCACACTTTCAAATATTAAATTAAAATCAACAACAGCCTCCTCTCTATTTGCAGCGGAGGACACTGTTTACAGTGCAGGCAATATCCGGTAAGCTTAGCGTCAAACTGGCACATTACATACGTCACGGTCAAACATTGGGTAACATTTAAAAACAACACAGTCCATACCTCCAAAAATGGAGGACCAAAACTGACATAATGAAAAATAAAAGCATAAGTATATATTTAGTTTATTTAAACAAATCTCTAAAATGTTGGCATGTGTACTAGTCATGACTGGATAATACTCCAATATCCAGTGTTGTGTAGTAACATTGCAGAAAAGAAACTTCATAGCTACATTGTACAACTAACAGTATGTGGTCTTCTTTAACTTTAACTGGTTAACTAGTTAAACCCTTGTTCAAGTAACCTGGAACCCTTTTTCACAGAGAGCTAACCTTCCAGCATGAATATTAACCCAGGCTGCCGATCACTTGTTGGACAAGAAGAAAGGGTTTTTCATAAACTTGGGATATTCTTTCAGTCCAGCAGAGACACAGAAGCCCCCTGGAGGCAAAAGCCCCTAACATCCATATGCTCTGTGGTATGAAATGTATTGAAAAAAATTAAAGGCCTCTCAATATTTATGGAACAAATTCTGAAAACTTTCCCACTAATCTTTCAGATTAAAGTGAAAGTCTTTCACAACAGGAAAGAACAAAAGACGACACCATTTAAATGGAAGGAGGAGAGCGTGGCACAAAGATGATAGAAAAGGAGATGAGCAGAAAGTGAGGAAATCTGTAACAGAAGACAGACTACAACAAATAAAATAGCTAAAAACCAGAACACAGAGGAAAAGAAGCAAATATGACAGAGATGGAAAATAAACTAATACGTTGTATGAAGCAAGAAAAAAAAAGATAAGAGTCTCAGAGAGAAAAGAAGAAAAACCAAGAATGAAAGAGATCATTTTTGACACTTTGTAGGAAGATTCAGGCAATCTGATGTTTACAACTATTATCTTTGTCTGAAATAAAAGTGCTGCAAACTGCTGGCCAGTGAGGCCAACATTCTTTAGCATCAAACTGGGAGAGAAATGGTCAACAGCATTTCAGAAGCTGTCTCTGAGACTTCTCCCCTGAACTCCTGAAAAATCTGAAACTGCAAATAATGTTGTAGTTGACAAATGATCAATTGTCCTTCTTCAATGCTATGGTTGGAAAAAGTTGAACAATTTTACATATTGTTTAATATGAAAATTAAACAAAGATTTTGCACATTAAATTATGCAAATTTAATATCGATAACTCCATTCAATTGAATGAAAATTGAATGCAAAATGCAGAAAATAAAACAAAAAAACAACGCAGGGCCAACTTTGAAAATTTGGTCACCAGCAGATCTGAATCATAAACTTATATCAAATGTAAAAAAAAACAAACTGCAAAAAGAAAAAATAACATGAGACATGTGATTTATGCCAGTTACCATGGCAACTCCATATTGTGCGTCGACTCCTAGAAACAACCAATTTGTCATTTAGGTCCATGTTTTCTGCCACAGTAGCTAAGAGAAATAGAACAGTGTTGGGAATGAGTCAGAGCTGCAGAGGCAGAGACATCACCTCCACCTCCAACACCTTCACCTGTGGTTACTCCAAATCCAGGAAGCCACAAGTCAAATTAAGCTCTTGAGTCTATTTTTTTTACACAAATCTTGCCTTTTTTTTTTCTTTTTTTTTTTTTTTTGCCAAGTATTAATGGTAGAGTAGACATAACATTATGTGGTTAAAGTTAGCAGGGTCATTGTGGTGATGATATTAAAGGTGGAGTAGAAATAAAATTATGTGGTTACCTCAGTCAGTCAGTTGGTTGCCAGATTGATTCCCACCCTACTTGTCTTTGTTGTCGTGTCCATGGACATGTGACTACAGACCAGTGTCTTCACCATCATCAGCATATCAATGGAAATTAGTGATTTCATTGTACTGCATCTCTGACTCTACTGCTTCTACTATTTCATTTCATTTAAATGCATTATTAGTACATTTATAGCAAACATAGAAGGTAACTTTCTATGTACTTTTTTAACTAAAGAGAGCACAAGAAGTTTACTTTTAGAAAATCAACTGTATACTTAGAAGACTATAATGAGAATACTTGAAACTGTACTTTCTTAGAGGAAACTTAGGCTTACAATTCTTAGAGGAACTTTCTTAGAGGAAACTTAGGCTTACAATTACATGGAAGTACACTTCAAAGTATACTTTCATAAACCTCAAGTGATTTAGTCCCAAAACAGCACATTTGCTAATATTTTGCTAGTGAACTTTGAGAAATATACTTTTCTCTATACTTGAGTATACTTAATGACATGTACTTGACGTATTCTTCTTTTTGATAAGTGAGGGGGAAACCTGTGTGATCATTTCAGTTTCATATGGTTCGCAAATTATCAAAAGTTCATAACTCTGTAAGAGGAAGTGAAGGTCCAAGGAAGACCAGATGCTAGAGGAACTGACCATAAAGAAGGAACAAAATGATTTTAGCTGGTCAAACAGCAAGCCAATAAACAGCATCTTTCTGGACTGTGAGCTTCGCCCACAAATACTCAGCTGAAATGATCTCAATGATCTGGACTATGACACACCTTGCCAAACTGGGTATCTGAAACACACACCTGTGAGACATCCTGACAGAGTAGAAACCTGAAATGGCAGAACAGTTCACTGTGACAGACTAGACGACCGGACAGGACATACTTATACACCTTGTCATCTGGGTATAAAACACCCTGCAAAGAAAGGAGAAAGGCCCTAGCGGTATCATACTGTTATTCACCTCTGCAATATGGATTCTCTAGCTGCACAGTCAATTTATAGATGGAGCTTAGAGAGACTGAGGAAACTCTGTAGGTGGTCTTGACATCTCAGTAAAATCAGAGCTCCTACTTCAAGGCTTAGTGAAACAGACAAAGACAGTAGTAATTAAGTCTGTTTGCTAAACTTTGTACCAACCATTACTGAATATTTTGCACTGAGTTATGAGAAAACTGAAATGTTTACTTCTCATACTAAAAGCTGTTGTTTGGGAATGATTCAATGTTTTCTGATGTATCTGTCTTCTTTTTATCTGTTGTTTCTCAGAACAGCAGAAATCAACTGCGTTTACAAAGACTTGCTTTGTGCTTTTAAGGATTTGAGATTTGTGCGTCTGGTGATTTCAGGTGGATGACCTTTCATATTGTGTTGGTAGATTACAATTAAAACTATCAAAGAGCAGTTTGATATTTTGTGTGATCCTACATCTGTCAATTACATGACCATTAACATTCATTTTATTTTAACGTGTCTTTGTCATGTCTGACAACATTAATCCCCTAAATATGAAGGAAAAAAAATCTTCACTGGATGACATTTCCTAATTAAGAGTCAGTAATGGTGACATCAATATTGGATGACAAACTGCTACATGCGATGTCAGGAAAGGTTCATGCAAAAATGTCATTTTTATGAGTGTCTACAGAAAAATGAGTCCTTCAATGGATAGACATGCTGGTCATTGTTAAGGTGTTTAATGGCAGTGGTTATCAAACCACTGAACAAAAGTATCGTACCTTGAGGCCTGTGGGAAAAGACCTGACAAAAGGGATGAGATTATTATTTGAATAAAATCAGATGCTACAAAAGTTCCTCAGAGAAGGTTGTGGGGAACACATTGACAGCAGGTGGAGGATCTCAATTAATGTATGAATTCTAATATTTTGTGGTGGAGTTTTTAGAATTGTATCTCTTTCTCCCAAAATGATTTGATTGGCCACAGCATTGACAGTCATCAGTACTGTATAGATGTACAGACAGAATTTCTCAATAAGTTGGCAAATTCATTAGAGGTCCTGGTACAGTGAAGTTCAAACAGCACAAAGGAAAGCTTGTTTACATGTCAACAAATGCAAACAAGTAATAATGAGCATACTATTATGACCAAACTTCAACATGTGAATTTCAGTTAAGTAATTAGTTAAATTTTACACACATCCATGTATTTTAATCTCATGGCCATGCTTTAGACCCTGTGCTATGCTATGGCATTAAGGGTGAAGATAAAACAGCATTTCCCCATAACACTCATTATAGAAGATCTTTATCATATAATGCTGCTACAACCTTTAAAAAATCTGTTCCATGTTTCATTTCCTCTGAATCTCAGAGAAACAAATGGAGGCAGCAATTTAATCTCTACGCCTTCTGAAATTGTTGTTCTTGTTCATAGTGTTACTTCCTCATTAGACAATGTGGCTGCCTTAACGAAGAATGTAATTATCCATAGGAGGTTGGCTCCCTTTTCAGAACTGTGTGCTTTGAAATAAACAATAGGAAGTTTGAGAGACACTATTACTTAATAAAAGAGAAAGATTTTGGCACAACTTCAGGTTGTCTTTCCTCTTACTTCTCTGACTGAAGTTATTTCTCTTATTTAACTTTGCAAACATGCCACAAGACAGTGATGACAAGTTAATAGATTTAAGTTGTACATTCTTAGTTGTGCATGTCTTTGGTGCTGTTTGAAAACTATGGGAACTGGAAGAGATTCTGCTGCAAAAGATGCAGCCACCTCTGCTTCCCATCTTGAACTTACTCTTGTACCACACTCAGCAGCCCTCCTGCTGATTTGTGTTCTGTACAGTCTTTTGTTTCCACAGGTGAGAAGTGTCTGTGTCAGATTGCAGGCGCAGGCCTCTCCCGCAGTGTGGAGAGGCCCTGATGACACAAGGTGTTTGTTTAACCATTTTTTCCCCATATTTTATTAAATTAACACACATTGGCAGTTTTGCAGAAAATACTGAAATCATGCATAGTTTGTGACACACACAATGTGGTAAGGAGGCTTTTAAAAACCAGGCACTTTCCTGCCCTGCTGTTTGTGACGTAGGACAATGTTACACTACGGTCCAACGTCTCCACTGTTCTTTCTGGAGGTTAGCAGGTGTTCAGTTCTCATCAAGAGGAGGAAAAGAAGAATCAGTTGCCAGTCATTCGGACCCCGAGTCTTAACCTCTTGATCACTTCCCTCTTTGTGTACTCTTTAAACTTTACCACAGTCAACATCCTGGAACAGATCTTTTGGAACTCACCAGCTTGGAACTGTCATCTTCAAACTCTCTGTGAAGACTCTGGGTTTCTTCTACATGGCTCCACCTTCAGCCTCCACCAAACCTATCTGCCCTCCAACACACTCATTGCTACTGAGCTTCACTTTCTCCAGTCCAATGTCTCAGTTCCCACTTGTCTCTCCTGGGCAGATCTTTGTCTCCTGAGAGTGTCTGTATGTGGCCCAGGCAGCTACCTAAAACCATGACACAGCAGTAATGCTTTTATTCCTCGTGAAGAGTTATGAACAACTCAAATTCATTAGATCCCCTCATGTACATTTGTGCAATCAACAGTTGCTTTTTACAGTGGATTCCCCCATCTTTGTTTTCTCAGTTATAAGAGAAAGTGGAATGTGACAGAATAGTTCATTGTCAAGTGCATAGTTATGATTAAAGTAAAGAGTTTTATTTGCACTACCCTATTGTCTTAAGACCAGAATAAAAAAACACCTGACTATCTCTGACTAAGTTACAGGTCTGCTACAGCGTTAACTAACCCATTCTATAGATTATGGCCAAGTTAAATTCTTTGTATTTGTTTCCTTGTGGAAACTAAAATACTGATCACCCTTTACATATGCCTTTGGTTTCATTGATAAATACTTTAACATCAAAAATTGAATGTGACTTTAACCAAACAGTATGAATTTATATTTAGAACAAAGAGCATTTTTCGTTTTCTAAAATGTTCTTAGCATGTCTTATATTTATTGCAATAAATCCAAACATTCAAGGTTGTGTCATCAAAGCATGAGAAGGAGGTTCTTAGAGAAGATCGATCACACAATGGTAGCATGAGCTGGTCATACCAATGTTCCACTAGTTTAACATTACCAACCTTTACTAATACTTTGTTTTGTGGTGCAACTGCACAAACATGGCAGATATAAGTTACTCTTCTCTAAGACATAGATACAGTTGAAGGTTTTCTCCAGCTCTGATGGACTTTATTTATCAGAGGTCAGACAGGAAAGTGGGTTATGAAAGAGGAGAATGATGTGGTGAAGGTGAGGGCTGTCCAGGACTGGAACCTGTGACAGCCGGGTCTCTGCATAGAGATCGCTCCCTCTACCCCTGCGCCTAATACAAAAATTTTATTAGGATCTTATAAAACAATCTGTCAAAACATTTTGCTTTAGAAATAGAGTAAACAATACACAATACTATACACTATATTGTATGGATTGCAGCTTATTTTCAATACAGCAAAGCCCTAATTTCATCGAATGTTGCCTGATGGCACTTTTGTGTCTGGTCATTACCTCAATTTAAAAACAAAAACATTTTTTTTGTTGCTCTCACTAACAGGAGAAATCTGAATTTGACTGACTCTCCCTTCTATTTGTTTGACTTGCCCACATCTGATCAAATAGCCAACAAAGATCAGAGATTGTTTATTGAAAGACAGCCATCTGTGCTCTCCAAAAGTTGTTACCTCCCTCTTTCCCACTTATAGTGGAGCCACTGATATGACAACAATAACATAAGGGTGGATCCTTTTACTTTGAATGGAATAACAGTGCAGTTTCCACTGAGCACTGACTCCATGCTGTTTGATCCCACAAAAGCAGCTGTTGCTTAGATATAATGGACAGTAAGAAGAGTCTTGTTCAGTGCAAAGCTTGCATGTGTATTATGACAGGTTTGATATAAATAACTGATTCTGTTTAAAAGCTTCAGAATAATTGCAGCTATACAAATATAATGTTAACTTAATGACTACGGTAATCAGCGCCAGTTAACACTTTAAGCGTATAACAGCACTGCTAATGCTGTCATCCATATGCTCTATACCTAGATTGACTAATTGTCTAGAAGAAAATACTTTTAGGAGTCGTTTTGCTGCACTTTGGTTTTTACTTTTAATTGATTATTATCAACTAAAGATACTCTGAGTACAACTTTTGGATACACTACCCAATTCAATTAACTTCAATGGAAAAAGAACAAGCATGTTTTAACCCAATATGTGTGAGACACTGACACACACCCACAGACCTGCTGTTTCTGCTCAAGTTTTATGTTTATGGTGTTCTTTTCTATCTGCTGAACCTGCCTGTTCATTTGGAGATCAATAAGACACAGTAAGCACCACAAATTACATCACCCTGTTTTAATACACGCGTTATTACTATATTACATTAATGTACTTCCAAAGTTTCTTCTGCCTAAGTGTTATTTTGTTTATTGGAATGTTTTTTTATTATTATCATTTTTATTTATTTTAGTCCTTAAAATGTCAGAATTTGCACATAACTTTAAATTTTACCTGTTTGACATAATCAAAAAATAAATCTGATTGTATGATCAGTTACTCAGTTCTTCAGTAGCCTTTTTACCTCATACTTTTTCACTCTTATGTGAAAAATTTATTTTTTAGCGTTTACTTCAGTAAAAATGTTAATGTCTTGCTACTCTTGAGTAAGTTACTCTACCTACCTCTGTCTGTGTTTCACCCCTTGTTGGTTATTTAATGCTAAAAATAAACCCAGTAATCGTTTTTTTGTCTGATTTCCTCATTGTTGTTTTCACATATTTAAAACACTGTCAATAAAAGTGTCAATAAAAGAGCAAAGTCAGTGAGGAGTCATCAGACCAGAGGCAGCAGCAGATCTTGTCAGGTAAAGAGAGATTATAACTTGCAGAGAAAATGATATATCTTGCAGGAGAACGCACACATGTATCAGACAATGTTTGACAGATACATCAGAAGCTCTCTCATTCATTCACATAGGCAGCATTACCAGGTGTCTAATGGTACTTTCCTGGTGTGCAGTGGTTCAGTGGACCAGGTTCCCTCTAGCCATTGATTACTTTCAAACTAACCAGTAAATCAGAAAAACTATCAAATAAGTATATATATATATATATATATATATATATATATATATATATATATATATATATATATAAAACAATCACTTTTCCACTAACAGATCTTCTACCGGTTCTGTTCAAGCGTAGTGAGTCCTTTCTGCCATTTGAGAATACAGTATATTAAAGATTAAAGGAAAACAGCAGCTCCCACCCTTTAAAGATGAAAAAATGTGTGGGAACCGGTTTCTTCACTTGATGAGGTTTTTCATTAGAAATGTTTTGTATTAAGATGCATGTGTATGTGCTCATGTGTATGAAAGTCACTAACTGAGTGACTTTGCTCAAAAGACGCAGAGTGACTCAATATCAGCTTTCTCCTGCTCTTTCACAGGAGGGAAGCTGACGTTGGCCGCACCCTTCTCTCTGTTTTTTTTTTTTTTTTCGATGTGGAGCTTTCCTAAATCTTCCCACAAAGACACTGTGTGCAAATAACCAGAGGAAGAATGTTTGACCTTCTCATCCTTCCTGCCGCTACTCAGCTGCTTCCCAGAATTGTTTGTTGCCATATAGGAGATGAGTAACTTGGCTTATCTGGATGTGTTGATCTCTAGGGAAGAAACTTTGTTTGCCACAAGACTGAGTGTACATGTTTAAGTTGTTGAAGTGATTACTTATAAAACCATTTACAAACTGTACAGCCTTTTTTGTTGTAAGTTAATTATTTGTTTTATGATTTGTTTTTTAATGCAAATAATTTTTGCATTTGTGGGAACTCGTCATGCATACACTTTTTGTTAAGTATATACTTAAGCATATACTTAAGTATGCTTAAGCATATACTTAAGTATGCTTAAGCATATACTTAAGCATACTTAATCATATACTTGCTTAAGTATATACTTGCTTAAGTATGTACTTAAGCAAGTATACTTCCTTAAGTATATACTTAAGCAAAAGGTGTACGCTTACTTGTTTACTTCTGTTTTCTTCTTGGAAAATCATAATGGTTCTGGCTTCAAAAGAGTCCAATCCCCCAAAACGACTCTTTCAGGACAGTCCCAAACATTACTCACCACACTCCTGACAGAGAATTTGTTTTTCTAGTTATTTTAAAAATATGTAATCCATAAAAACAAGGACAAAACAATCTTCTTCAGACATGTTAATTCAAAACAATTGAGTACAATTTGTGATTGTTAAAAGCCACTGTTTAAATGATTTCCTGAAAATGCCCAGGGATGTGATACAGGAACATGAGGTTCATGTGTGCGTGTGTGTGTGTGTGTAGGGAGTGGGGGAAGTGTGTATGAATGCGTACATGCCTTTTTATAACTGTGTTTTATGTGCTGAGGAAGATGCAGTGACTAGTCTAATTATATAACAATATGTACACATACAGTATATTTGCCTCTCTCTTCAGTGTTCACCTTATTTTGAAGAGAGTCTAGCATTCCAACATTCAGGGATGAATAATAATAACTTTCTTTGCATCGCCCATCCATCCATCCATCCATCCATCCATCCATCCATCCATCCATCCATCCATCCATCCATCCATCCATCCATCCATCCATCCATCCATCCATCCATCCATCCATCCATCCATCCATCCATCCATCCATCCATCCATTTTCTTCCTCTTATCCGGGGTCGGGTTGGGGGGTAGCAGCTTCAAAAGGGAGGCCCAGACTCCCCTCTCCCAAGCCACTTCTTCCAGCTCTTCCGGGGGAACCCCAAAGCATTCCCAGGCCAGCCGAGAGACATAGTCCCTCCAGCGTGTCCTGGGTCTTCCCCTGGGCCTCCTCCGGGTGGGACGTGCCCGGAACACTTCACCAGGGAGGCATCCAGGAGGCATCCTGACTCCTCTTGACGTGAAGGAGCAGCGGCTTTACTCTGAGTCCCACCTGGATGACTGACTTTCTCACCCTATCTCTAAGGGAGAGCCCCGCGACCCTATGGAGAAAACCCATTTCGGCTGCTTATATCCGCGATCTCGTTCTTTCAGTGATGATCCAAAGCTCATGACCATAGATGAGGGTAGGAACGTAGATCGACCAGTAAATCGAGAGCTTCGCTTTTTGACTCGGCTCTCTCTTCACCACGACGGGCCGTTACAGCGCCCGCTTCGCAGCAGACGTTGCACCAATCCGCCTGTCGATCTCCCTCTCCCTTCTTCCCTCATTCGTGAACAAGATCCCGAAATACTTGAACTCCTCCACTTGAAGCAGGACACCCCGCCCAACCCGGAGAAGACACTCTACCCTTTTCTGGCTCAAGACCATGGCCTCGGATTTGGAGGCACTGATCCTCAACCCAGCCTCTTCACACTCGGCTGCGAACCGCTCCAGCAAGAGCTGCAGGTCACGTCCTGATGAAGTCAACAGGACCGCATCATCCGCAAAAAGTAGAAATGCAATCG
This sequence comes from Poeciliopsis gracilis, assembly GCA_911649635.1. NCBI lineage: Eukaryota > Metazoa > Chordata > Actinopteri > Cyprinodontiformes > Poeciliidae > Poeciliopsis > Poeciliopsis gracilis. The sequence goes on along the minus strand of CAJVRI010001057.1, from coordinate 53,168 downwards.
TAAGGCCACCAAAACGAATCCCCTCAACACTTCAGCTGCGCCTAGAAATTCTGTCCATGAAAGTAATGAACAGAATTGTTCAAAGGGCAGTGCGGAGTCCAACTCTCACCGGAAACGAGCCTGACTTATTGCCGGCAATGCGGACCAGACTCTTACACCGGTCGTACAGGGACCTGACAGCCCGTATCAAAGGGCCCGAGGGACTCCTTGAGGGACACAGTCGAATGCCTTCTCCAAGTCCATAAAACACATGTGAACCGGTTGGGTAAATTCCCATGCACCCTCCAGTTCACTGCTGAGGGTGTAGAGCTGATCCATTGTGGACGAAAACCACACTGCTCTTCCTGAATCCGAGGTTCGACTATCCGACAGACCCTCCTCTCCAAGACCCCCGAATAGACCTTGCCAGGGAGGCTTAAGACAATAACCACTAAGTTAACCAGAATGTTTTACGGTGGGTGAAATAAGATAAAACATGTAAAACACAAGGAATGAAACAGGATAGGACACAAGAGACAGTTGAGCAAAGTAAAAATATAATAAGAAATGTCACTATTGGGTATTAAAAACTACGTTGAACATATATCTTCACTTCTCAAAGACATGATCTTTTTTCAGCAAGGAGTTTGAGGGTCCAGGAGCTAGCACAGAGGAGGCGTGGTCACTCTGTCACCTCTATCCAGAACTCTCTTCCAACATTTGCTGACCTGAGGCCTTTAATTCTCGACCATGCACACACACTTAAAATATCACAAATAATAGGCTGGTAAGCCTCAGTCATATACACTTCCAATCCATGTAACTGTACCGTTAATTTTCACCATCCTTAAAAGTTGTGTTTTTGTATTTTGTTTTGTTTTTAAAAACTAGAAATTGGAAATTATGATTAACAGTGAAACAAACCTGTGCACCAGTGATGGTGATACTTATTTCCTCAGGTTGAATTCCCGAAATAGTGTTGTTGGCAACTTTTGGTTTCCCTTGCTACACTATGGAGGAATATGGAGCATCAAATAAATGTCATACCCTCGTGCTGCCACATTACTGTGGGATTAATCTTGTGTGCATAGTAAGGAACCAGATGGGTGTGTTTTGTTTCTGACTCAGGGCTTGAGTTGGCCTTTGAGTCTAAAAGATTGCCCCCAGGCCTTCACTAATAGGTGCTAATTACATTTTGCCTCCATTGGTCAGTGACCACAAGGAATGTGGCTGTTTCTGGACCAAGGCTTTAGAGCAAGGGGCTATCAGCACATTCTTTTTAACACTGTCAAAACACCTCCTGTTGCACAAAGGTGTGAAAAAAACAAAAGGGTAGGAAATCAGCTTCAGAACAGCACTATGTAATAAGAACAGGTGAATCTGAAAATAAGCTAAATAAGTCATGAAAACACATTTTCAAAGATTGTATGAAATACAGTTTATAGTCACACTTGTTCTCTCTATCAGGTTTCTATATGAGAAAAAAAGAATATTGTCATAAAACATTGTGATGGTTTTAAGTGAATCTGTAAAAGGTTTTTGTCAGTCAGGCCATGCATCCACATGGATTCTGTGTCTTCAGTGATTAGCAATGATCGCTTCCTACTATGCCATTTTGCAGAAACAACTGTTTGTTGTTTCTGCAACATTTCTGCATTTTCAACTCCTATATAATTTTTTAATGTAAAGGGCAGCACACAATGCTGGTTTTGCTACGGGATATTTCTAATTTGGGAACAATTCTCGCATAAGTAGCTTGCATGTTGCTAACGTTACAAGTTGTAGCGTTAGCAACACCAGAAGACAAATTCTTACCAAAATGCCTAGCAACCGCAGTGTCCTGTACTCCAACACTACATTCAGCCAATCAGCCATCGGCAATGGCAATTTACATGCACCAGGCTTCATTCATAATAGAAGCTCTGACATGCACAGAGTTGTAAAATGTTGTCACGGAACATAAACACAAACTACGCCAGTGGTGTGTTTGATCTGTCTTCTGAGTGCCCAGAATGGACCCAACCCGCACTGAGATCTAATGACATTAAAGACTTTACTGACTTCCTTGGGTTTGTGTCCCTGACACACCAGCAGCTGCAGAAGGAGTACATTTGTTGGGATGACATAAAGGACACATACACAGTGATTTCAGTTTGCCACAGTCAGAGTAGGATCAGGGTTGGGGTTTGCATGCAGGCCTTTCAGATTAGAAACAGGCATGAACTACCTCTCTCATTTGGATAGAGTAAAATATCATTTCAATTGAGCTAAATCCAATCAGAATATGGTTATTGGGGTTTTTACCTGACGCATGTCATTTTGAACACTTGTTGAACACTTATCCAACCATCTGTGGATGGTTGGATAAGTGTTGTGCTTACTTTTTTTTTAACGTGGGCTAACCACTTGTTGTGTAACACAAATTGACAAAAATGTTTGACTTAGCTATTCATAATTGTGATTAATAATAAAATTATCTGTTCAGTGAATACAAGCTTATTTTGGCATTATTACAGAACAATAGGCAGAGTTGTTTTTCCTAAAACCAACTAACCAGACCGTATATTCAAACAGTCATTATGCTCATTGCTGATCTTTGCGCTCATTGTTCTTTGTCCCTTTGTTAGCTCTAAAGGCTAGGCTACATGCCCTACATTATGGCCCATTGTTCCCTTAAGACACACATACCTCGCTCTCACATTGGGGTCATGCTGATCAGAGCCATCTTTGGTTCCAGAGCCACAGGTGGCTTTGCACCCTCAGAAATCAGATCTCTGATCCAGCCAGAGTCCAGGACGGTGGACTCTAGCTGAGATGTTCTAGTAGAAATCTACTAGAACATCTCAGGAGCAATGTGGAGGCACCAGAGAACATCCTCATAGTCAGACAGATGTGTTAAATATTAATGCAATACAGAGGCCAAATATTATCAGTACTGAGACTGCAACTAAAGACTGAAATTAAATCAAAAGGTGATTCAAAAAGTGTTAGTTTATGCAGCCAGATTATAGCAGCTTTTTGTTCATCATATCTTCTTGTTTCTTGTGGTCTTCGGGTCAAAAAATCTGAAGTTTTGAAGGGGTGTGTACAGTTTTAAGAGTAACAACTCAATTAAGCACAAAGGAACTGGTAGCTCTTTTTATTTAAATTACTTGATTTTTTTTTCCTCAAAAATCAGTAAAATAGGGAGCATCCTTACTGTATCTGTGCCACTGGGAAGTTAACACCAGTCTTTCTTTTTTGCACATAACGTAAAAACACATCTTCTCCTCCAAAGATTGTGCAATAACCAACAACAAAAGCACTGTGGGACTTTTGTTTTCGAGGGGCCAGGGAAAACGTGAAAAGCACATTGAAAAGCCTAACCTCCATACTAGCTATTCTAACACTCAACTTTATGAACGTATGCCAAAACTTCAATGAAAAGCTAATTTTCATCTTTCTCTAAATGCAAACATGCACTTAAACTAATTCTGACTCTTCTCTAATGCACTTTTCTATTCTCTATTTATGTCTTCCCTATAGTTTACTGAAGAGTGCAAAATATGCAAGTTAAGCTCAAATCAGCATTGCACATGTACTGAATTAAGGTGTCTGGTGAGAACTGCCCTAAAATATGGTTCCCAAAATTAGGTCATGAAAATACTCTAAGATGATGATACACTTATATTAGCTTCCTGCTGTTAATAAATTTGATGGAATTATTTTAAATGTACCTTCTTGTTCCCATATTTCAATTACTATATATTCAAGTTCTTTCCCTTTCCCTAATACCTGATATTGTATCCCTTGTTTTATAAATATTCCACATCCTCCTCCTCCTCCCTCCTGTCGATCTCTTCTTACACTATCATATCCCTTAATCACAAAATCTAAAGTTGCTTTTAACCATGTTTCCTGAACACAAATAATTTCTTTTTTTCCTCAAGACTATCAATATAACCTTTAGTTCCCTTTAGTTCCTGTCCGTTAGCTATTAAACTTCTTGCATTCCATTGTAATATTAACATGAATTACTTTCACCTGATGGTCCTGGTCTCCCATCTACCTCCAACTTTTTGTTTATGTTCTCCTATGATCTCTCTTGAAACCCCAACAACTTTTCAACTCCTCTCACTATAATTTTAATCTTCTCAGTTTTATGCTTGGCTTGGTCAGTGCAGATGATAGACTTAGACTTAGACTTGTACTTTATTGATCCCTTGGGAAGACTCCCTCAGGAAATTGAAGTTACCAGCAGCTTACAGGCAAAAAAAACAAAGAATACAAAAATACAAATTAAATACCAAGGTACACACTAAATGTGAGTAACCAAAACCTTAAATTATGCAAGAAAAATCTTAAATTATGCAAGAAACAAGGAATAAGAATATAGAATATAAGAATATAAATAAATATAAATACAACACAAAAGAAAATATAAGAATTTGGCGGATAGATTGACCAGTGATATGGTATGGCACTATGTGGTTTGACCTGATAAGTATGGAGAAAAGTACAAGGGGTCACTACTCCTTCTACCCTCTGTCCTGTGTCACCTCCCCCCGACCCCCAATGAGGAATTGTACAGTCTGAAGGCGTGGGGGACAAAAGAGTTCTTAAATCCGGCACTTGGGAAGCAGCAGTCTGTCACTGAACAGGCTCCTCTGGCTGCTGATGACGGCATGTAGAGGGTGGCTGCTATCGTCCATGATGTCCAGCAGTTTGTTCAGTGTCCTCGCCTCTGCCACCGTCACCAGAGAGTCCAGCTTCATGCCGACCACAGAGCCGCCACGCCTGGTCAGTTTGTCCAGTCTGGACATGTCCTTCTTAGATATGCTGCCTCCCCAGCAATGAATAACATATGCAATGAATAATATTAGCTTTTCCACCCACATTGTAACGTTTTCTTCTGACTGTACTTTGCTTTGCTGTGAAATTTGACGCGTTTATTACGTTTACAGTTTGTTTCATTATTGAAATTACTAATGTGTTTGCTTTCTTTTGTTTTGATTTACTAATTTACTTTCTTCTGCATTGCATGTTTTGTTTTAATTTGTTGGAATAACTTAACTTGTCCCTATTTCATTTTTCCTTTCAGGGACCATTTAGTAGGCCTGAAGCCATGTTTTTAAAAAAGAAGTGTTTTAAGGAAATTGTTTAATAAAAATATTGTGTTCTGGTGCATCTTTTTCAAAAATCAACCCCCTGCTGGTCACATTTGCCGTTGTTGGGAGGATGCACCATTGAACACAGACTTGCTATTTGTTTTCTTTTTAGTGTTTAGGGTCTTAACTGCTCATGTGTTTTTATTCATGGTGTTGTAAGACAAAACAGCAGTAGCTATCCAAAGGAAGATCTACCTACCTTCCTGTGGGTTCAGGATTAATTTTTTTATTATTATTGTTTTTCTTTTTGAGATTCCTTTTGGTAGTCTTCCCCCTGCAGGTATGGAGGAGGTGACGCAGCCGCCGGTGGATGGAGTGGGTCAGCAGAATGTGACGGCTGGGGGTTCGTCAGGTGCTGCTCCTTCCCTGGCGGTGGCTGGTGGTGTCATGCCTGCTGGTGCTGTAGTTGCTGAGTGGTTTGTGTTTGTGCCCAGGAACCGACGATGTCCCATGTTGGGTAGTAGGACTGGCATTGGAATCAGTGAGGGGATTGAAGAAGCCCAATCATGTATTCGGGCCTGCCATTTGTCAGCGGCAGACAAGGCTTTCTTCCTTTTTGATCATTTAGAGGGGGAAGTAAGGGAGGAAATAAAGTACCGCACCAGTGCAGAGAGGAGTGACCCAGCTATGCTCTTGGCTATTTTGAAGGAGTCGTATGGTTGCACTGAGTCATATATAACTCTTCAGCATGCATTCTTTTCTAGGAAACAGCAAGAGGAGGAAACACTGTTGCAGTTTTCCCTATCTTTGATGGCCCTTATGAAACCAATAAAGCAGAATGCTCCTGACGGGTTGCTAAATGCAAATATTCTGCATCTCTGTGTGATCAGATCACGCAGCAACAAATTGTTGGACAGTGCTCTCTGCCGGGAACTTAAGCAGTATGTTCGGGGTCATCCCACTGCCACCTTGCTGGAGGTGTTTGGGGAGGCAATTTGGTAGGAGAGGCAGGGGTTTCCAGGTGGCGCAAGGCAGCGTAGTCATTCTCTCCCATCCACATATGGGCTGCAGTATGGGGTGTATGGCAGCTCTCGGCTAACTCCACCTACTGCTGCCCGCTCTGAGTTTAGTGAATTAAGGCAACTTTTGAAACGGCAACAAGAACAGATTAATCAACTCACCCAGTGCATTGCTTCTCTGCAAACTTCTTTGCCACAGGTTTGGCCCCCTCGTCCAAGTTTGGTGGTCTGCCACAGGTGCCAACAGCCGGGTCACTTTGCCAGACAGTGCGATGGTGAGCGGGTTCATGCTACGGTTAACTCTGTGGCAAAGCCAGCTAATGTTATCCAGGTGGAAAACTAGTACCCACTGAGCTGCTGAGCCACAACTCCGGTGGGGGAATAGCAGGCTCGCAAACAGCAGCCACGTCAATTGTTGACATCTTGCCCAGTCATTGGCGTTGTCATGGGTGGTGTTCTCTGTTACTTGTTTAGTAGATACAGGGTCCATGGTGTCTACCATTACTGAGAGCTGTTTTCAGCAACATTTGCATCCTTGGGGCATGATCGCCTTCAGTCATGTCATTGGTAGCAGCTCTGGGCAGCCAATGGTCTTTCCATCCCATATGTTGGCTTTTTAGAGTTGGATGTCAATCTTTGTGACAAAGTGCTTCCACATTGTGGGTTTCTGGTTGTGAAGGATCCCACTAATGTTGGTTCTTCTGTTCCTGGCATTTTGGAATGAACATAATTGATCTTATCTACCAATAACTTTCTGGGGCACATAGTGGCTCTTTCTTTGACTTACCTTCAGTAATACAGTGTTGCTGGGCTCAAGCACAGATGACATCCGGATTTGTCTTTGCGAATTATAAAAGGGTTTTATTTACCTATATACAAAAAGTCTGCCTGTCTACACTCGGTGCCTAATGCTACCCAGCAGAACGGGAACAGCAGTATACTGCCGAGCAGATGGCACGTTCCAGGAACACACCTCACAGCAAGGCATTCACTGACATCAAGGAATTATGACTACCAAAGATCAATGCACAAGACAGACACAGAACCAAGTTCAGAAGGAATTAAGAAACTACAATGAACAATGAATGAACTGATTATAAACAAAACAAATTAAGTGGGGTACCTAACAAACTAATAAAGTCGGTGTCTCTCAAAACAGTTTCCTGGTACAGTTGTGGAGGCCCTGTAGCAGTGTCATCAAGCAGCAATTAAGTCCCAGCACAGTTGACTGGTTCTGTTAGGGTGTGGGGCCCTCGGGCAGTGAGGATACTGGTGGGGTTATGAAATTTGTAGCTGCAACCTGCCCTAAACAACTTGCCGGTCAGGTTTTATTGTTTGAGCCTCCAGAGTCCGGCTTACCAGCTGAGTTCTTTGCCTCTCCATGTCTCATTCATGCTGTGCACTACTGCTAATGTTCCTGTCCTAAATTTTGGCACTACTGATGTTGTACTGTATCCCTGAACTCACCTTGGTGTATTGAGTCAGACTAAAGTGGTTAGCCTGTCCCTCTGATGTGATAGAAGTAAGGCCCTGTGCTACAGTTTCTTCTCAGGTTGCTTCTGGTCCAGAGCAGAGCATGATTGAATCTGTTGATTTGTCTGCTCTGACAGAAACTGAACTGCAGGTTCAGTCTCTTTTACAGAAGTACAGCTCTGTCTTTTCAGCTCATGAAGGTGACTTGGGGTGCACTAATCCAGTTTCCCACAACATTCCCCTGTTAGATGAGGTTCCGGTCCGGCAGAGGTACAGACGCATTCCTCCCTCAGAGTACGAGGCTGTCAAGTCACACATCTACCAGCTCCTCATAAGGGAAAGGGAAATAAGGAAATAAGGAAAAACAGTAGCCTTCATGCCTCTTCCGTCGTTCTTGTCAGGAAGAAAGATGGCAGCCTGCGTATGTGTGTGTGGATTACCGTCAGCTTAATAGCAAGACAAGAAAAGATGTTTTCCCATTGCCTCGCATTGAGGAAAGCCTGGACCATCTTTCAGGGGCCCAGTGGTTTTCCACTCCGGATTTAGCTAGTGGATACAATCAGATTCCTGTATCAGAACAGGATAAGTCAAAAACTGCTTTTTGTACCCCATTTGGACTTTTTGAGTGGAACCGAATGCCCTTTGGGTTTTGTCATGCACCAAGTCCCTTCCAGCGTCTCATGAAGAAGATGTTTGGGGACGAGCAGTTCCAGTCCCTTTTGTATTTGGATGTATCTTTGTGTTTTCAGGTTCAGTCTCCCAGCACATTGAACGTCTGGAAGCAGTTCTTGCTCGGCTTCAGAGAGAAGGCCTGAAGGTAAAGCTTGAAAAATGTTCATTTTACAAGCAACGGGTTAAATACTGTTGAAATAAGCAGTAATTTTGTTTAATGGTTAACGGTGAGGCCATTATGATGACCTCTGCTGTGTCTTCTGTGTACTGCAGTTGTGTTGTACTGTTCTGAGAAAAAGAAAATAAACGAACGCACGTTTACGCCTGTTCTCTTCAACAGGTTAAATACTTGGGGCAGCTTATTTCAGATAAAGGTGTAGCTACAGAGTCTGCCAAAACAGAAGCAGTGGCTAAATGGTCATTTCCACTTGGCAGAACTGTTGTCAGGCTCTTCAGTCTTGTCTTGTTTCAATGTCAGTAACTCGATCTGTGGTGACTACTCTGCCATCTCATTCTGTATCTGACCTTTGTGCTTTGCAGTAAGTTGACCCTCTCCTGAAGGACATTTTAGGTTTTTGGAAGAGGCAGGTTTATCCTACTCCTCAGGAAAGATGGCAGTTTCCCAAACTATCCTTGGCTCTTTTAAAACAGTGGGGTCGACTTGTGGAGAGAAATGGTGTGGTGTACCGACAGATGGTGGTGAGGAGATTTTACAGCTTGTTTTGCCATCAGTTCTAAAGTGGGATGTTCTGACTCAATTACATCAGGATCACGGACATCAGGGATTTGAGCGCACCACCGAGTTGGTGAGGCAGCGCTGTTACTGGCCTGGTATGTCTAATGACATTAAACGGTGTGTACAAGAGTGTCAACGGTGGCAGGTTGCTAAAAATGTAACATCTAGCTCTGGCACTTTCATGAGCCATTTGTTAATTTCTCATCCAAATGAAATCGTTGCCATGGATTTTACCATGTTAAAGCCTTATCGAAATGGTTTGGAAAATGTTCTTGTAATTACTGATGTATTTAGCAAATACACCATTGCTGTTCCAACTCGAGATCAGAAAGTAGCTACTGTTGCTCAGATTTTGCTGACCGAGTGGTTTTTTTAGATTTGGAGTTCCAAGCCACATTTATTCAGACCAGGGTCGGAGTTTTGAGAGCACATTAATTCAACAGCTCTGTAACCTATAAAGTCACACACTACCCCTTACCATCCTAGTGGAAATGGGCAGTGTGAGCGCTTTAATAGAACACTCCATAATTTGCTGCACACTTTACCAATGTATAGGAAGAGGGATTGGGCTTCCTCTCTTCCACAAGTACTCTTCTGTTGCAACACTACCCCTCATCAGAGCACTGGAGAGTCTCCATTTTTTCTTATGTTTGGCCGTGAACCTCAGCTGCCTGTGGATTTCTTGTTGGGTCACGTTCTGGACCCTGCCCCAGGTCAGGTGGAGGATTGGGTGGCTGAGCATAAGACCAGATTAACTATGCTCAGGATCACTTGCTGGCTGCAAGGCATAGAAAAGAACATCACAATCAGGACATACGGGAGGCTCCATTGCAGGAGGGACAGTTTTTCTATCTGCGCGATCAAAATGCGAGAGGTCGCCATAAAATCCAGGACCTGTTTAACCAGGTTATCCATCAAGTTGTGAGAGCTTGAGCAGCTGGAGGGCCATTTTATACTGTGGCTCCTGTAAGTGATTTGCAGAGAACTCAAAATGTGCATTGTAACATGCTGAAGGCTTGGGTTGGGCCAGAGCCCACAACTGTACCCTTGCAGTTAAAACCTACCTTGCCTTCAGGGAGGTTAGATGACTCTCTGGAGGATTATTTGTGCTTGTTGGTCCCCGATACTTCCTTACCTTCCACCTCTGCAGCTCTGGGGTTGCCTCCACAGGTCACTTCAAGTCACCCTGCTCAAACTTCTGAGACAGTTCATCTACCTTTGCGTCGCACTGTCCGTTCAAGGGCTGGACAGCATTTGGAATGTCTATCACCTTCCTCGACCTGTGGGTCATGCAACAGGATCCAGTCAGCCAGTCTTCAATGCACAGTTTGCCATTTTTTGTCATTGGTGCTGAATTGTGCAGGCCCATTGTTGGGGTGACGATGCAACACCCGGGGGGTAGAATGTGGCGGGATGGTGTTTCACCATCCCCACTCTGCGTACCAAGTGCACCGTTGATTGGTGGGCAGGGCAGATGCCTTTATAGCTGAGCAGGCCGCTGCAAGGTGCATGTGTCTTTGTTTCCCCTGCTACATGTCGGCTGCCTGAGTGGCCTGTGTGTTTGATCGGCTCATTGGAGATCGTAAGTGGAACTTGTACCATCCAGGGCTGGGATTGTGATACCTGCCTTGCGTTTCTGCAGCGTCGCTCTGCTGGTGTAGCATTGGCAACTGCGGCTGGAGGTTGTTGCAGCATGCGGCTTCCACCTAGCCCTCGCTTTCTGATCTGCTCCCTTCCTGGGAAGCGGTGCTTCCACTCCTGGGTAAGCTACCTGCCATTTACACTTTAGTTTACTTTACCTGAATCCTCAGTTAATGAGTTTTCTGTTTTAGGAACAAGATTATTTTGGCATTGCAGCGCTTTGGACACTCTGCTGTCTTGTTTTGCCGGTGTTTTGGGGCAGCTCTGAAAAAAACCTGTTGCTGCTTGGACAGGCTGAGCAGGTGGGGCATGACTCCTCTGGTCCTGTCGAAAGGCCTTTGAAATTGGACGACAGTTTGTTCCACCGTTTGGAGTGTTTGTTTCCATTTGCAGTTTGTTCTATTATTGAAATTACAAATGTGTTTTTGTTTTGTGTTCTTTTACATAATTACTAATGTGTTTTTGTTTTGATTTATTAATTTGCTTTCTTCTGTATTACATGTTTTGTTTTAATTTGTTGGATTAACTTAAATTGTCCCCATTTCATATGTTTTCTTTCAGGGACCAAGTAGTAGGCCTGAAGCCATGTTTTTTTTAAAAAAGAGCGTTTTAAGGAAATTGTTTAATAAAAATATTGTAAACAAGATGCACCAGTGTTCTGGTGCATCTTGTTTAAAAATCACCCCCCCACCTCCCCCCTGCTGGTCGCATTTGTTTAGTAGCATGTGCTGCTTGATGCATTATTTTCATATGATGGATGTGATTGGTTGTCTGGATGAAAAACAGCTGTGTGTGACTGGTACACTTTATAAAGCTGCAAAAGCTGACACAGATGTTAAGTGGTTCCATTTATCAGAGCACACACTGCATATTTTTAGTTTTCAATGTTGCGCTCTGAGAACATCACCATTCAGCATAACCAGATCATTTTGCACACACTGAATCCCATTTACTTCCATGTACATCTGAAAAAAGCTAACCACTTTGAACAGTCTTGTTGCTGAATAATCCTACACAAATAAGCTTAAGTTCACTAGCATTTGAAAAAATACATATGAATGACAAAAAGTCTCTAAAGCCACCAGAATCTACTACTTGTTAAAATGCATATAGATGCATTAAAATGCTCCATACAAATATTGAACCCATATGTAATATTCAAATCTGATTAGTCTCATCTGGTCTCCATTTAGCTGATCCCACCTTCATAGCTCTTTTGCTTTCATAGTTCACTGATTAATCCTTTCATTGTGCTCTGTTTAGTGTCCTGTTGTCCTTATGCCAGTAAATTATGAATTGATTTCTAATTTTTTTTATAACTACTATTCTCACTCTGATGTCCTGGCTACATTTGGGTCCACCACAAGCACAAGATAAAAAATAAAACAGTGATCACGAAAGAGCATTTCTAAACGGTACTAAAACATTAATCAGGAAAGTTTTATGCAGTAGCAGGGGATGATTTACTGCTATACGTGTCTTCTGAGATCCCAATTGTTTTATATATTTCCAAGAGCAATGTAAGAAAAGGCGTATTATTCTTTGGATGTTTGTTGTTTGAGCTAATCCAATTAATCAAGTTTATTTATATAAGACATTTCAGCAGAAAGTCAAAGTGTTTTACACCATAAAAATCTTAAACCCAAAATACAGTCAACATTTGTGAAACTAGTAAAAGACTTTGTTTTCGTTAAAATCTTCAATACTCATAATATTTGTTAGTTGATGTTCCATTGATTATGTTAAATAGGTGGGATTTTAGTCTAGATTTAAAGGAACTCAAAGTTTTTCTGCTGTTGTACAGTTTTCTGGAAGTTTGTTCCAGATTTGTGGTGCATAGAAACTGAATGCTGCTTCTCCAAGTTCAGTTCTGGTTCTGGGATACAGAGCAGAACCAGAAGACCTGAGGGGTCTGGAAGGCTGATAGAATAGTAGCAGAACTTCAATGTATTTTGGTGCTAAACTGTTAAGTGATTTATAAACTAGCAACAGTATTGTAAAGTTTATTCTCTCACTGTAAGGACTCTAGACCTGGTGTAATCTCTATATTCCTGGTTTTAGTCAGAACGCCTGCAGCAGAGTTCTGGATCAGCTGCAGCTGGAAGATGAGTTTTTTAGACAGAAGATAAACACATGGATGAGTTTCTCTAGATCTTGCTGGGACATTAGTCCTCTAATCCTGGAGATGTTTTTAGGTGACAGAAGCAATACTCCGAGCATCAAGGGATTTGCTGTTTTGTTTGTTAAAAGGCTTATGTGGCATTTCTTTACATGTGTTCCCCTCAGTTCCTGACCTCCAAAAGGATGGACTGAATGTTTCATGAGCTCATTCAAAGCACACAGCAGACACAAGTCTACCCAGTGAGGAAATGAGAGGGTACTTCTAATTACAGAATTATATGAATGACAAACATCTATAATTTCCCATGTGCAGAAACAAAAAGATTATCTCTTGATGGATTATTTAAAGGTTATTGCTGTTAAAATGTATCTAATGCCTAAAGATGACATCAGATTTTACATTGCTGTAATCATTCAGAGTATGACTCAATCTTATTTGTAATTGATTCAAAAAATAGTTATTGTTATTGGTAGGGCTGTCTCAAAGTCATATATATACTTTTATCCTGGAAAAGATAGACTTGACTGGAAGCAATACACTTCTGAGATTTCAGAAAATTCCAAACAAAGTCGTTGAATTCTTCAGTGATCCACTCAGAAATTCTGCGTCTAAAAATGTTTTAATTTCCTGGGGATTTAAGGCAGCAAAGTCACCATGTAACTTCAATAAAAACAACTACTTTTTGTAGTCATTATTATAGAGAGAGAAACACAGACGGAGGATTTCATTCACGAGTTTGGAAATGAGAGATTAGTCTTCACAAAACTATATTGATGTCAGCTTAAATATTATCCAAACATTATTCCTCTTATACCAATCTAACTCTTCTGGCTAAAGCAGTGAAAAAACAGGACAAAAACAACCTCTTCTACAGGCAGTAACAGCCAAAAGAGGCCTGCTCAGGGTGCCAGTACCCATGGCATTACCATGGAAGTGACACTCAAAGAACTTGAAATAAACACTGCATTACTTTAGAGGCAAAAGACCCATCTTAGCAACAGATTTGCTATCCCCACTAACACAATTCAAGCAGGACAAACATGCAGATGCGTAGTGACTATTAAATACAGAGAACCAAATTCATATTTTCTGCCATTTAATTCTAATTATCTGAAGAAGAAAATGTATTTTATGTGTGAGCTTTTAATCTAAACCCTAATATTTTCAATAGGTGAATGAAGCTGTCCATTTGGATCGCAAAGATATGTTCAAGGAGAGGTATAGGATGGAGGTAGGGAGCTGTGTGTTCTTGTGTTCAGAATACAAACATACTGAATTCAGCTCATAACACATTCCTATAGCTTACTAAGTCAGTAGTAGGTGTGGCTAGATGTTAGTATCTCATACATGTACAAATTACAAAGACTAGAGAGAGTCACAAAATTATAACATTATTATTTTCTTAAAAACCAAATAAATGCTTAGATAACACAAAAAAATATATATATTAAAAACGAGGTGTTACTGGATCCTTTCTGCTGGTTTTTGGTGTAAGATGAGACCGTGGAACGATTTGTCCTGGAAATGAAACGTTTCTCAATTTACTCTAACAAGTCCTCTCCTGCAAGACAACATGGCAAAAGGGGTAGGCTCAAAAATGTTACCCAACTTTAAAAATAAAAACAGAATGAACTTTTGTGTGCAGGACATCCTTGATAAGAACAAAAAGAAAACCATCCTTTCTTCAGCTGCCTGCTTCAAGTCATACACAAAACAAACAACCGCAAAACTATTTAACAAAACAATACAGTAGGTACATTAGCCTCCATCATATGAGTGTAGTTGTTAATGTGTTAAACCTAATGCAACGTAAAGGTTTGAACAGGTCAAGTGGATGACCATGGCTATTCAGTTTGAATTCAAATCACTCCCAGCCTGCAGATGGCATCTTCACCTGACACGCAGGTGAAGATGCATCAGCATTCCGTCAATCAGGGTGAACCCCAACACAGTGTACACAAGAACAATGTCAGCAACACACATTAACTTGCTAACGTTAAAAATGTAGTTTTAGATTTTAATTTTACTTTGAAATTATGTTTTAAATTTGTAAAAGTAGTGAATACTTTTTTTCTAAGTCCACGGGATACTTACTTATGCTTACCTAGCAACCCAGAACAGGAATTATAACAAACTTAGAATCCAGAAAAACTACTTCCTGAAAACATTACAAAACTGAACATGCTTAGAAAGTCCAGAGGATTAGATTCCCCCCGTTGCTCTTTCCTTTGGTTTGTTATTTTGTTTGTATTTTCTTCTAATTTATGGAAAGCACTTTGAAGTGCCTTGTTGCTGAAAATGTGCTATATAAATAAAATTACTTTACATTCCCTTAACTTTCTTGTGTTGTGTTGATAATCCTTGTATGTATTTATAAAAGCTTGAAATTTCCAATGCACAAATTTCCTTGGTAACTTTTGCCTCTGGCAAGTTTCATAGAAAATGAATAGATGGGGAGCAACATCACCTCCCATGCAACTGGAAATTATCAACTTAATTTTTATTTATCAAGCTCATTTTAGTTAGTTTATTGTGTATCACAGCAGGCCTAGTAAGTGATATTTTCGATTTCCAACAAATATTGGAAATCGTAATATTGGATGAAACAGCAATACAACAGAAATCATTCAGAGCCAATAGTAGTCAGCCAAAGTAACCAAGATTTTTTGAACTCCTTAATAGCTTTTGGCTCTGTTCATTTTCAAGCAAAAATGGAAAGTGAAATTATAATCTTGTTAATAGGATATCAAAATTAGACTACATACTACATGAAATAAATCAACTTACATGTGCCACCTGGGCGACTTTAATGCTTTCTGATTCCTGTATTTTTATAATCTCCTCCTGTATCTTTGTAATTACAGCCATTTTAACCGAGCAGGTGACATCTTTTGAAGTACTATTACTTTCCAATCTTATTAGCCTAACACATGTCAGCTTTATTCAGCACTGACAGCTATATTAGCCCAAGTCATAGACCAAGTCACATTCTGATTTCTGAAAGCCTGAACTGAAGCCAAGTGGATTTCTTTGTCTAAATAAGGTCATGACATATGGTCATTAAACCATGTCAATAAATTACTAAGTTTCTGAAATGTAAAAATGTAATGATACTCACCATACAGTGGTGTGAACAAGGGCCAATTACCAGATATTTTTTATTTATTGATTTATTTTATTTGCATGTTAAGTATTTCAGAACATAAAACTAAGATCAAACATCGAAGCAACACTACAGATATGATGATGAAATAATTTTAGACCAAACTGCTCCTCTAATAAAATTATTTTTAAAAAGCTTTGCACGTCCATTTAGGAATTATAAAAATAAAACCTGAAAATGTGACAAAAGTGCTTTTCACACATTGTGTTACTGCTTAGAAAATGCATTATTATTATTATGTGAACAGCACATATTAAATAACCTAAGCATATTTGCCTGATTAATTAAATATTAGTTTATTTTACTATGTTTTCTTGTCCAGTGATGTTTTATAATCTTCTGGATCAGTATTTTTGAGTTGTTTTTGCTAGTTTTTTATTTTTAATACGATACTTCCTAGGAATTATCTGATTGGATTAAAGAGACTTGCCTGTGATTTTGTTCTTTAAATGGTGACAGCTGGAGGCAGGCACAGAGCAGGCGAGTTGAAGTCATCAGAGCTGAATGTGTTCCAGACCATGAGAAAGCATTTGTGAAATTTAAATGCACAAAATCTAATTGTTTGTTTACAAAGGTATGCGTAGGCAGGTAAATCAACACATATTGATCACTGCACTCTCATATTAATGACACAAAATTCACGGCATGAAAAAACAACTCTTCTTGTCATCCTACAACTGGCTATGTGAAAATATTGGTCTAGCAAAGTCCAATATTTTAGGTTTTCAGTCCTCAGTGGTTCTCAGGACATATTTGCTGTTCCAGAACTCTCTCTTCTCCAGCTCCCTGACCAGAAGAAACCTGTTGATCCCCTATTTAAATACGTCAGGTGGGTGCATATAGGAAACACCTGAAACCTGAAGACCCAGGTGGAAAACCTCTAATACTGAAGTGACAGTGGTTGGGGTTCACCTAAGGGTGTTCGCCTAAGTGTGTTCAGTTTCCACTATGTCCACCTCTGTGATCTCCTTGGGAAAGACACTCGTACCACCTTATCCGCTGAAGGTGGTCAGAGGGGTCAATGGTGCAATATGGCCGCCTGGTTTCCATCAGCCTGCTCCAGCTGTGGCTACAACCCAGCAGCCTCCTGTTATCAGTGTGTTCATGGGAATGACTGATTTTATTACAGAGCCTCTTTGAGGACCCTGAAAAGTGCTTTAAAAGTCTGATGTCACTTTTTAACATATTCAGACTGCAGCTTAATGGAAGCATGAAACAAAATACACACTTCTTTTCTCACTTTATTTTATTTAAGCTTTATGAGAAACATAATACTCAAGTATTATCTAGTAACACTACAAAGAGGTTTTAACCAGTCTTATTTTTACACAATAGACATTACTAATCAGTCAATAAAAGGAAGAATGTCTTATATGTATGTGCCAGCTGCAAATAACACATAAAACACTGACACAGCACAATTCATGCAATGAAGTGGAACGGTGTTCCCAGTTCCAGACATCTCTCTGCTTGAGCGTGACTTTCTGTGGAACAGTGTTTCACATGTCCCAAAACTATAGAGACCATTAGGTTGACAGCTAGAGACAATTAAAGCCATCACAACACTCCTAAAAAGTGAAGAAATATTCACTGCTTAAAGGAAAACATGCTTATTAACGATTAGTCACTTTGGATAAACCACAGAACAAACTCAGCCTATTTACAACTACATCAGTGCAAGGGTTCACTAAAAACAGGCTACAACCTGTCACAAGAAGGTTCATCTTACTGGGAATGAAGATGAAATAAATGCATGCACACAGGATTTACTCATCTCCCACAATGCACATGCCAAAAACAAGTACACTGAACACTCTCAGATCCTCTAACACTAGGACTAATCTGCCTCTGTAACGGTAAACAGGTGCAAGGTTACATTTTATATAGCTGATGATAAAAAACATAGGAGATGCAAAGCATGAATCTACATTTGAGTAGCAGGAAAGTGTGATTTTTAGTCAAAGTCTCTGTTGACCAGGACCAGTGGAGCCACCAGAGTCCATACATAAAGGCCAATGCAGATCCAGCTGGAGGAGATCTTCACCCACACAGATGGCCACCTGCTGGTCATGGTCTCATAATTGGAGTCAGGGCTGCAGATACAGAGAAACATGCAACCAACAGGTTGGAATGCTGCCACTTCAGACAGAAAATGGAACTTGCTCATAGTGTTCAGCTACAAGTTAAGCATGTGTATGCGTGTGTATGTCAATGTGCGTGTGCATGCGTGTGTATGCCTTTCAGATTTACATTCACATCTATATCTTTCTAAAGTACACACGGCAGGGTGTTGGTGCTCAAACAGCAACCTCCACTGGGCACTATGTCTGCATGACTTCAACAAATCACACAACACTCGTTAAATGGAAGATGTGCTCTGCTATGCATACAGATGAAACCAAATATTTACATAGACAGTGTTTGACTGAAGTCATACATTTTTAAAGGTAGTTATTTTGCCTCTGAATTCAAAGAAATAACTAACTCACCAAATTTTCTGCCAAGTTAGTATTTCTATATTCAGACAGAAATTATGTTGGTTATTCTAACTAAACTAAAACAAGAAAAGTTTGGTTGCATTTAACTTCAGACAGTGAGAAAAAACATATTTGTGTCATTTTATTCAGTGTTTGTAAATATGTGGTTTCCACTGTATATTGTTCCAATAGAAACAGGGCTGACTGGATCAGAGAGACAGCTCTGACTCTTTACAAAACAGTTCTGTCATAAATCCTCTGAGCCCAGTGCAGAGTGACAGGAGGTGTGGCGAAGCATCGACTTCAGCACCAAGCAGAAAATGCCTGCCTTTAACCATTATAGAATCCTCAGAATCCTACCTGTACCAGTTGGTGAGCGTCATCATGATGTAGAGTGACGCTAGGAACAGCATGAAGTGGAAAAAGGAGTAAGAATAGGTGACCCCATCTTTCTCATTGTCCACAGCTCTGTTCAGGCCGCTGCCTTCCTCAAAGCTGTCTGTCTGGGGTCCGTCCTCGATCAGAGCAGACTCATCAGTGGTCAGAGTCAACTTGTTCACCTGGGCATTTGAAGAATTGCGAATACTGGTGGACAAACAGAAACACAACAAGTTAACAATGTGCAAGAGCCGTTTTTTCAACCACTAATTTACTAAGAATCTGAGCATCTCTGCCAGTTTAAAACAAGTTTTGACATAAAAGAGATTCCCACCTGGAGTACAGGACACACATGAGGAAAAGAATCAATCCCACAATCCCTTGAGCATCCCACCATGTAACCACATGGTCCTGACCTTTAGGGCTGGTGCTATTAAGCCCAATGATGGCCAGAAGACTGGGGTTACAATCTCTGTCTGCAAAACACACACACACAAACTCAAATCAAAAATGTCCAAACTTTCAGTTCACGACAAGTTCCTGAATGTTCAAACTGAGCAACACAAAAGATGGAATACTACAGGGGGATCATGAACAAGCATTTTCATTTATTGAGGTTTCTTCACATGTTAATCTGTCAGTTATAATACACCTTTACATGCAGCAGTACCTTTTTTCACTTTCTGAATTTAATTCAGAGCAAATGTCTTGTATAAGACAGAACACCAGGACTAATCTGCCTCTATAAGGGTAGGCAAATTCAAGGTTACATCTTATATAGCTAAACATCACAGTAATGATGGAACGAATATGTCACATTTATTGATTGATGTCTTCAAAATCAGGAAATCCAGAACATTTCACCCAAGTCATTCAAAGGAATTTGTATTGAATGTATGTAAACATCTGATTTTGAAGACATTAATACATAAATCTGGCTTTTTTTTCTCTCTCATTATTGTGAGAATTTTCTATTTCCTCTGTCCTGCTTCAAAAATCTTTTAAGTAGAAAGTCAATCATAAGAAGCAAACTTAATGTGATATTAACATCTTTTATTTCTCTTCTCTTTTTTTAAGCACTGTGTTAAAAAAGTCATTATAGTAATTAATAATTAGAATTAATTTAGAAATTAATAACATCCTTCCTTACCAGGCTCATTGGTCATTGCAGACCAGGTCAGATACATGGTATACAGTGTAACCAGGGAGGACTGCAGCAGGCCAGACCTGGGCTGTGACTCCTTTATCAAGAATGTGCAGTGTTAGGAAGAAAGCAGCCAACTGAAAATGTTCACTACCACTTTAATCTTTATCAAATTGCTCGACCTAAATTTTCTCATTGGTACCTAATAAAAACAAAGCACATATTCTTAATTAACGGAATTAATACATAAACACATACATAACTAACACTGAAATAAATTCAGTATTTTTAGTATTAAAATGTCACAGTTTATTTAGCTTAGTTTACTTGATAGGCTTCTATATGTAACTTTATACATATTTTGAAACTGTCATTATGTTGTAATAGTATTATGTATGTTCCAGGCATATAGTGCCATTTCATACCACAATCATGTTGCCTTCAGTTGTTAAAAATATGCTAAACATCAAATATGACTTGACTTTACAATTTAATACCTTGATATTGGACCTCAGTCTCTTTAAAAACTCCTGGTCTTTCTGGAAGTCTACCTTCAGGAAGTCATCACAACATGGCTGCTCTATTAAGCCTTCAACATTTCTACTAGAATTGCTCTGAGAAGTAGCTTTGAGAAGTAGCTCAGCTGTTCCATCAGGTGTTTGCTAATTGCTGTTGGCTAGTATGAAGGAGCTGAGGACTCTGTGAAGCTGAAGCTCAGAAACCACAGCTCAGTGGAGAAACTTTGGCCTTCATAAAACGGATAAAACCAGAATCAAAATATAAATTGAGGCGCTTCATATTTTGGTCAGCCAGATGTCATTTTTAAACATTAAATGGTTGATCATTTAAATCACTTAAAATTAATTTAAGTTACTCAGTACTTGAATAGGCTTTTTACCAGATACATGTTTACTCTTGCGTGAGTAATTTCCTTGCTGGCTACTTTTACTTTCACTTGAGTAAAAAATATGTTGAACTACCTTTACTCTTACTTGAGTAGAATTTTTGGGTACTCTGACCACCTCTGGCCTCTGGTCAAAGATGAATTTGATGGTGCTATGGCAACACTGGCTTTATCTCAGAACTTGTATTTCTGAATCCGACTTTTGTAAAAACAGCCCTCGCATATATTTTTGATGACGGTATAAAACATTATAACATGATGTAAAGCTGAAAAAAAATAAATTTGGGATAATACAGCCCCTTTAAATTACAAGATGCTGCTTTTTATAAGAGAACTTCACAAAGACATGCTTATTACCTGAATCTGTGGTAGAACAGACATGACAGAGGCTGTGACGCACAGCAGCAAGTTGATGCTAATGAAGACCTTATTTTCAGTGCAGCCATCAGAATGGGTGTAGTAGACATAGAACAGAACCAAAGAGACCAGGGACAGAAGGTAGTTCAAGGCAGTGACTGAAAGTAGAGCTGCAAAAGCAAATCAAAAGCCAATTTTAGATAAGCTCTGTTCAAAAACACAGCAGGATGTACAGTGTAACAACAGTATACACACCTCTCCAAATTTTCTACCTGCCACAAATGTCAATGTATTTAATTAGGATTTTATGTGATAGAAAACCACAAAGTAGTACATAGCAGGAAAGAGGAAGAAAATTAACTAATTGTTTTCAAAATACACTGCTCAAAAAGTGGTTAATTTCTAAACACCACGGAATTAATTCAGAGTTTTCAAAAAAAATGAGATAACAAAATCAGACACATCATTTAAGTACCAAGTCTAGAACAAAATCACATTTTGATCTATTGTCCTTATATCCAAATTAGAATTTTCCCTTTAAAACGCTAATGTTAAACAGTGTTAAAGAGTAATTTTCCAGTAGACATTCTAATTTTCCCCTAACAAGACAAATCTGAAATATGTCATGGTGTGTATGTTTAAACTCCTAAAGTTATTATCTTACCTGCATACCAACAGCGAGAGTTGCCCTCTTCCATCTTCTCCACCCAAGACTCGTTCCAGGAATGAGCAAAGTCAATGAGTAAAACCAGCTGGATGAGGATGAAACAAAAAGCTCCTGCCATCCCGATGTAGAACCACACTGCAGAGAAGAGCAAGGAAAACAAGCTTTAAATGTGAACTTCACCAGGGAATTCACCTTCAGTTCTCCTTGATTTAAACCACTGGAACCTCTACTTATGGACACAAAGATTTTCTTGTTTTCTTATTTTTTTCTAACAGGGGAGCTTTGGTGGAACTGGAACCCCTTTCAGATCATTTCAGTTCTGCCAGATGAATCTTTTTTTTTTTTCCATAATTAACTGAGATCAAGGATGTGTTTATTTATTTATTTTTTCAGATCGGATATGACTGCAGAACCAAAGTTGACTGCAGAACCAAAGTTGAGCTCACAGTATTCACCTGAGGAAATGTTTTTAGGGGATGTCTCCTCCCTCTGGCTGAGATCTGTCATGGTGACTGTTTAATGTATTCAGCACCTTCAATAAAGGACAGGTGTTGTTTTCTATCCTCAACATTAGTAGGCCTCAAGTTCTGCTGGTCAGACGGACACTGAAGTGTCACCTACAGTGTCTGCTATTTGCTCCCACTGCTGTTCTCTTAGTGTTGAATCATTGTATTACATTTCCCTTGTTACACCATCTTCTGTTACTCCTTATGGTTCGGGGTGATTCTGGGTTTGTGACTACATCATGAGGTGGGTCAGAGTTAGAACACTGGTGGGCCTACTACAAGCCCACCAGTGTTGTTGGTGTAAGGTCCCTTGTTGGGAGCTTACAGTGCATTGTTGAAGAACAAGCAAAGATCACAGAACAAAAGTACAATTTAAGAGGGTTTCAAGATTAGACACATAGGATCTGATCTACAAAGATTCCAAATAAGGACTGGGAAATTACTTTGAAAACATTAAACAAAAAAGTACAGCCCAGAGAATTTTTAAATATGCAGGAATGTCAGAAACCAAAGTTTTACCCCAAAACATTTTTGTGTCTGATTATTAACTCCATTAATGACAATGTCAATCGATATTTACTGCAATGCCGTTCTTTACCTCTTTGCGATAAAGAATGAATGAGGATAATTCACTCGTTTATCACAAAAATAAAACTATTTAATTTTTTCAATGTGCACTAGAAAAACCTACAAAGTTCCAAATAATGCCCAAAGGAAAGGAATACTTACCAGTAGTGAAAGGGCCCTCTGAGATAAAAAATGAACCAACAGTGATGCCTAGGGCTGCGACAAACTTGAAGAACCAAAATCTGGTACAGAAGGAAAAAAAGAGAGGGAATCCAAATACCAATCAGTCAGGCTGATGCTGATTAATGTTAAAATCCAGCAAATGCAACTGGAGCTAAAACATTTCCAAACCCCTTCTAAAAATCAGAATAGTAAATTAATGAAATATACACATTTGTGTATATAGACTTACCCATTATGAAGTGCTGCTCGGGGGTCTTGGCTGCTCTTTACTTTTATCATAAGTAAAGAGAATAGTAAGAAGAACATGGCCATTCCAAAGCAAACCCGATACACAGCCTTGTAGCCAACCAGAACGTCACAGTTCACTTTGCCCTCTAAAACAGAAAAAGATGAACCCATCCCTCCTTCACAGAATCCCGGAATCTATAGTGATGCAAAAGAAGACATCTTAGTAAACGTCCGAAGAAAGCATGTGAACAAAACTCAAACAGAGTGGAAGAATGTCAAAGATGGATAAAATGCCAGAGTTTGATCTCATGAACGATTGAAAATGGGTCTGACACAACGAGAGAAGGACACATAGATACAATGACAGAAAAGGGCATATATTTGGCAGATTAAAAATACATCCTAAGACTAGTAATAATAAAGCTCATAAATGGTGCCATAGATTATATTTACTGCATATTCCACATATTTTGTGAGCAAAAGATGTCTGAGTGGGAAAGATTATTGCAGCAGGACGGCTGACAATATTTACAGCATGCAATAAAACCAAAAACTTAATAATTAAACTTCACTATTGTGAATTATTATTTAAAACCAAAAATGAATACTAATAGCCACTGAGTCAAAAAGGAATTCAAGATAAAACGAATAAGAAGAATCCCTCAATATTTCTTTACAAACTCATGTAAAACATTCTTTTTTTGCAAAGCAATTTAATGCTCCTTATAAATTTAAGCTCAGACTCTCATGTTTTAATATCTGTGGTTTCCTGTAAATACCTTCACGAACCTGATGTATGACTCATTTGAAAAGGTTCTGATTTTTCATCCAAATTAAAAAAAAAACATAACCAGATAAAACACTTGTCAAACAAGCGATAACTATTTGATGACTATAGCTTCTTAAATCCTTTCTAAATGTCATTTCTAACAGCAAAATTCAACTGTTTTTCCAACTATATATCACTGTCAAATGTTTTTATACGCTAGAAACAGTTTGAAGGCAGTTCTTTATGGTGAACACATTACCTTTTTGAGCTGGCCCTCCATGCCAGGCATCAACATGATGCAGGCAACAGCCACTCCCAGTAGCAGGAAGCAGGCGTAGATGAGGCGAGTCATGGTCGAGTTATTTCCACCTGGACAGCATCGACACAACAGACAGGGGGCGCTGCCACAAAGGCAGGGGATCTGCGTAAACAAAGTAGGTTAGCTGAGGACAGAAAAAGACAGAGGTACTTCTGATCCTAGTTGTGCAACAGTGAGGCTATTAAATACTTGTTGCCATGTATAAATAGATGGTGATGTGTTAAACAGCGCAGATGGAACATAACATACACCTGTCTTTTATGCATTATAAACGAATCACGTAACTAGCTAACCGTATAGGCTTTTTACTCAGTCAGTTATCGCCGGAATATTACAGGCTGCGTCACCACTCGATCAAAACAAAGCGGGTTTGCGGCCTAAACCTCCAACGCTCGAATAGAACTGTTTGTTCAACAACAGAAGCGGAAGAGATGTAAAGCCTTTTTCCCCAATGGTTATGCTTTCCTTTCTTTCCCTTCTTTCAGACTTCTGTTCTGCGTGGTTTGTCTTCTTTAAAAATAAACAATAATGAAGAAACTGAATATCCTTGCAACAAGTCAAATGTTTCATTCGGATGTCTATTCTTGGATTTCAAAAAGATTCTCACCCAGCTAGCCATGGAACAGAGTCCTAGAACGGCTCCCATGGTGTAGGCAAGCTGATGGCGGATGTTTTTCTGAAGATGGATATAACCCACAACAGCCTCTTCTTCTGAAAGTACGGTCAACTGTTCCCTGGTCTGCTGCCCTCTTGAGGAAGACAGAAGAACATTTCTCTACCTGTTCAAATGAATACGGTTTTTTATTTACAAACATTTGCAATCTGGAATAAATAAAAATAGAAATATAAAAAATTTGACTAATTGTAAATAATCTGTCTTTTTAAACTTTTAAAGGTGTTATAATGTAGACCTATCAGACCAGAACATTTATTCTGATTGATTCAACATGTAAGTCACGGACCACTTTCAATATCGTTTCAATGTCCGGCTTCAACATGGATTCAATGTTTCTGCCTGACTATATTTTATCATTGATTCTCTCATATTTTGCTATCTGGGATCTGAATCATAAACCATTTCAAAAGGTTTATGAAATGGCTTATTTCATAAGTCACTCTCTTGACATTTTGATTCTATATGGCCACAATTCACCCAGCTTTATTCTGCATGTTGTTTTATATAAATTCATATCTTTCCATCTCAAAATTCATAACTTTTTCATTAGTCATCCAAATTTCATGAATTGCAATTATGCTAAATGGCTGTGAAATGTCTGAGTTTCTACATAAACTTCGGTTACTGAAGTGAATTAAAGTGCTCAACCACACAGTATGGTCTTTGATGCACTTTGTTCTAGAGTTTAGTTAAATCAAGACAGGGTTCGGGTCATCCACTGGGGATAAGCATGTGTGATGATGGATGGTTGGGGTTATAAGTCCTGATTTTCTTATCCATGCATGGGAAGAATCTTGTAAATCCCCTGATTTTCTATTAGATTCAAAACTAAATCTGCTGCAGTTTTATTATGATTATCATCTAATTGAGTTGATGAAAAGATTCACATAAACTTCTTGCTACTTGTTACACTCCATGGCCAGAAAATCCAATTAAACAAATATCACAGCATTACAACATTTTAATTAAATTTGGTCAATTCAATCATACTCTCTAATTTATGTTAGTTATCAAACAGTGTATTAAGCTCCATTTATTATTCAATAAACTGATCTAAATTACAAATTGAAGGTGACAATTTTGCAAACCTAGATTTCAAGTAATTGAAAGTCGCTTTTGTTGTGTCATTGACTTTACAGCTCATGCTGAGCATGCATGTAGCAACGATGGACAGGAAAAACAAGAACAAACCCAGAGAACCAGAACCTGGCTCAGTATGAGCAGAGCCATTTTCCATGACTGACAGGACGTTGAGGAGACAGAGCAGATACACAAAAAAGAAACGGAAGAACTGATGTAGGAATACCACCCATGCTGATGAAAAGTAAATAACAGGAGAGTGAGAAGGTTAAGTTTGTTGGCAGCATGATCTCAGCATCCCAGGCAAATGGAGTGCCTGAAAAAATAATGTCATGTATGCTTTTTTTTTGGGATGTCCAATACTTACTGGATTTCTTTACGTTATATTTTTTAGGTTGAGGTTCTAAGTGTCTTGTAGTGAATTGTTGGAATCTTGGTTAGTTTTCAATATGGTTGTACACATATGTTTGATCTGAGTTATTTTATTTTGTTGTGCAGTGTAAATGTTTATTTTTTTGCCTATGGATGATCTGTCATCAGTAGTTCTCTGGTGTGTTGTCTCACCAGCGGTTATTGCCTACCTTAGCTCTGTGCCTCCTGGGTTGAAGCTTATTTTGTTTTCCACCCCACCCCAGATTCCATGAGTCATTGTGATGGATCTTCAGTGGAGACGTTCCCTGTCTTGTGATCGTCCTACACAGATCAACAGTAAGCCTAGTATATTTTGACTCCCTCCCTTATATCCTTGACTCCACTTTCCTCCCATTGCCTCTGTTCTTCTTAAACAATGTCAGACCCAGAGGTCCTGGATCTCCTTCAATCTATTATCATTCTTAGAATTTTTGTAAATAAAACTTTACTTTATCTATTCTATGTCTGCTTAGTGGTTTTTAAGTGGTAGCTTAGCTTAATGAAAAATGTAAGTGCTTAGGGTTTATTCTAACAAAACCATAAAAACTAAAACAATGACAAGGAAACAGCAGAGAAATTAGAGATAAAGTTATTCAGAAGTTTAAAGAGTGACCGTTTTGAAATAATAAGAGCACCATTTAATCAATTACAGGAACTACAGATTCATACTGTTGGGAGAATTCACTCCTTAAGTCTGGGCTTTATGGTAGATTACAGACAGTAATCCAGTCTGATGATTTTTTCTTAAAAGTCATCAGATTGGACATTGTTTACATCTTATTTTACAGATCTTCACCTGCAAATATCTAATGTACATGAGACACAAACAGCATGTTTTCAATGGATCAAGAATTTCCCTTTCAAAGAAGAAAGTTTCATTTTTTTCTGGGTCAGTCACCAAATTGACTGCCTTTTTTATTTCAGGAAAACTGAAACATTTGTCAGTTTCTAAATCACGAATGGAAGGTGAAAATTTTGAATTGCATTACAACAAATAGCCTGACAGACTGCTGATGTTTCTCACTCATAGCTAACCTTCTGTCCATTTATTATCTACCAAAAAATAATGAATAATTTTTCTCTCTATCCATTTCTTTTCTGTGGAAATGATATCCACAGAACCCACAGAGGTTGGGGAGACAGAGTCAATATTGCAAAACCGTCAGTGGAGATAGCCCTCATAGGTCAGTGTTCATCTCGGTTTAGCCTTGTTCCACTGATTTGCAGTATACTGGAAAGTGATTTCATCATGAAACACGAAGTAGTGGCATTAGACAAGCAACTCATCATTCCTGATTTTTTCCTCTTTTAGCCATCCTGAAAGTTTTTAGTCCGGAAGAAGGATGGGTGTGGTCATGGTACACAGGAAGGATGTCACCTCCAATCCAGCCTCTGAGCAAACATGTTAGACCTGATCCGTGCTCCTCTCTGAAGAGCAGAACAATCTGCAGGTCATTGTCCGAGCCGCTGGTGACAAGCACTATAATGCTGCAGGGCGCCAAACAGGTCTTCATACGAAACATTTTTGTGGGAAGGCAGGGAACTGATGGGGGACAAAAAACATCGATCAGATGATAAGAAAAAAGAACTGAAGATATCAAGGACACAGCTGAGTAGTGTTCATGCCACCCCTCACAAGATGCCACACTGGGCGGCTGCCCATATAAGAAACCGCCGAACCAGAGCCAGGAGGCGGGTCTAAGAGGTGTCACTCAATAACACATACTGACTGCTAACTGTACTAGTGGCGGAGAAACAACTTTGTGTTGCATGCAAAACAACATGGCAGTCATCGACGATCATGCTAACTAGCCTAGCATTCACAATAGGATCTGGTGATAGGAAAAAATTGTAACAGCATCAGAGAAAAAGGGGAGGATGTGCAAGGAGGAACAGACTAAGACCAACCTCCTGGCTCTGATTGGTTGTTTCTAGTTAGCACCAGAAGGAAGTGGAGCTCACTTTTTTTCACAGGTTATCTGTCTTATACCATACTGTAATGACAGAGTGACAGTTTTAATAAATATGAAAAAAATATATATATTTTTTGTAAAACTTACATAGTCCAGCTTTAAGACCCACCAGTGTAAAATGTTAATTCTTGCCATTTTTCAACTGATCTTAACATTTTGATCAGGAGTGTATGCACCACTACATTCTGTGTGATGAGGCTGAAGAACAGACAACAGCTTACAAAATTTCTGTGAGTCTGATGTGCCAGGGGAGGAAACCCAGTGTGCTGTTCACAGGACCAAACTTCACCACCAACTCAGGGTCTGGGATATTTTTTGATTCTGAAAAAATAAATAAAACAGAAGATCATATGTATTAAAACTCAAACAAACTGAACCAACCGGTAATCACCAGGTCTCTAAAAGCAGACCCACTGTAAGTCATCAAGTGTACATGTGCATCTAAAGTTCTATAACTAGTAAGGAGGAAAAAGCCTAAAATAACAACACATATCATTTATATAACAGGCGCTTAAATTCCGTGTCAAAAGGTTGAGACCTTTTCCTGTTGTGGGCAACGGGGCCCGACGAATACCCGTGGTTAAATGGACGGCGGAGTTTGGCGGTAACAGGCGCTTAAATTCCGTGTCAAAAAGAAAAGGGAGGAAAAAAAAAAAGAAAACCCACTTGTTATTTTAATCTATGTTGCATGACTTTGTGTTTTGTGTTTATGATGTAAAGCACTTTGAAATGCCTTGTAGCTGAAATGTGCTATACAAATAAAATTTGATTTGATTTTGATATATCAAAATACCTAAAGGAAATACATATGGATTTTTTTTTAGATTAAAGGTCAGATAATATTGTTAATGCACATGTGTTTGTTAAATCCATGCCTAATAATAAGAGGAAATACATCTTTCAAACCGTAATAGTAATAAGCTTATCAAACTTCTAAATCTAAGAGGGAATAATCACTTCTCTGTCTTTTTAAGGAGCATTTATTTTATGTCTTTACCTTTTCAATCTTATTTTTGACAACACATGCAGACAACTGAAAGAATAATGCACAGCAGAAAATCATGTTAAGTGTTTATTAATGTTCTGATGCATATGAGCGCTGAGTCATACCTCTGAGAAGTATGTCCAACATAGAGACGCTGATATCTTTAGAGGTCCATTCCTTCTTCTCCACAGAGTGACAAAGTTTTCTTGCAGCCTGGACAATACTGTGCTTTCCATCCTCTGGAGACAGGACCTTCACTGTGGGTCTACAGGACACAACTGACAAACATTCAGAGTCAAAATACAAGAACCAGCAGTGTAAAAATTAAGAGACATTATTTCAACATTCTCAGGACCCGGAAACTAACTTCTAACACATGAAGTATAAACATATCTATGATTTTTTTTTTTTAATAAAAGTATTATAAGTACATTAAAGCAAGCTTCTTACTGCATTTTCAGCTATGCAAAGCACAACCTATTAGTGTTATAAGCAAACTGGATCCTTACACAACCATGTGAAGTAGATTTTTCTTTAAAGAGAAAATCTTTTATTTCCATCATGCAGTGTAGCAAAGTAAAGATGTTTTTTCGTGCAGCTGCAGAGGGTGTACAAACTAATTGAACAAGAAGTTTCTGTTGAAGTTTCCCAAATGGGTTATTTGGGAACTTGCTGTTTTTCCCGTGGCCTTCCCTGCATGGAGATAGAGTGTTTAGTTTTCGCATCCCGTAGACATGATAGTGAATGAGTGTATAAGGTTGAGCTGTTCCGTCTGTTTTCCTTTGTTTCATTTGTTTGGTCTTCGAAGATTGAGTCTCCACCTCTGTTAGCAGAGAGAAGTGAATAAAGCAACTATGCAACTCTGAGTTTGTTAGAGCAGAATGATTTGTCGCCTAATGCAGTGTATTTTTGCTCTCCGTCTGCAAATGTATTAAAGATTGTTTTTGCTCCCTTACTTTTGTCTGGACCTCAGTCTCTGAATATATACTTCACAACCAAAAGAAATTACTACGCCCTTTTATCAGGAGGAAAAATATCTGAAATATCTGTTAAAATTTAATATAAAACATAAAATCATTTATGATGCCTGAATTAACACAGGAGGAGGCTGAGGCCCTGGTTCAACCTATGGTACAAGAAGTTGTCAAAAGTATTCTCAGCCTTAAAACTTGAAATACTTCAGGCTTTGGTTTATCTGGAGAATATAACAAGGCCTGTCTGAATTAATTAACACCTGTCTTATATAAGGCCTATAATTATTCCCTGAAAAAGGGAGACCCCCAACACCCCCCAAAAATGGATGGAAGCAGTGATGAGTGTCAACCTAACGAGAATTATTGGCATCAATCCGCATCAATCCATCAAGAGATACATTTTTCAATAAAACCTAAATAAAGTAAAATAACATGCAGATAGAAGGAAAAAAAATGAAATAGTCTCAACTGAGGTTCTGTTTTAAATTCTTACCAAAGTGTTGGAGTTTGTCAGTGCCGCTTTTCAGTAACTCCATACTGAATGTAGAGTCATGTCCACCCAACAGGTTGTGCTGTTGCCTCACTATCTCCTCCTGAATACAAGAGTTGTTCTTCTGGAAAATACCTGATGAAAAAGATGCGAGTCAAAACTTAATTTCACTTAGAATTACAGAGCCCTGCAGGGGACATGGACATTTTTTTTCCACGTCCCTGTAATACTGTACTGATCAGTTCATGTGGCATAATTATATACTGTAAGCCTTTCTGATGGTAGCCGCCGCACTTTCTGCTTTAAAGTATGTGAGGTTTTTCCATGAATGTTAATATCTCTTTGTGAAATATCTGAAGTTGTATATCTTTTTCTTTAGGATAGAAAGGAACCAAAAAAAGTTATGATATAAACAGAAACTTTCCATAAGTAGGACAGAAATAAAAATATACTGCTCAAAAAAATAAAGGGAACCCTCAAACAACACAATATACAGTAACTCCAAGTACATCAAACTTCTGTTAAATCAAACTCTCCCCTTAGGAAGCGACACTGATTGACAATCAACAATGATTTTGTTGTCAGCACATTCAACTTTGTACAGGACAAAGTATTCAATGAAAATATTTCATTCATTCAGATCTAGGATGTGTTATTTGAGTGTTCCCTTTATTTTTTTGAGCAGTGTACTTCCTGATCTGGACTATTTCTGAGTTATTATCGCAGGTAATAAATCATTTGACAGTTTTGATTGTGTCTCTGTTGTGTTGGTTGAATGGTTTAAAGGACCGTTTTCATGTTCACTTCCATCTCAACCTTAACAAACATAAACATGCAGTAAATAAATTGACTTTCAATCTGTTTTGTGCACCAAAGACTTAATAATAATAAACACATGCCATTATTATAAAACACAACAAACTAATGGTGGTCCAGGGCTGTACTGGGTTAACTCGGGGAGTTTCTTCTGTCTGCGTATCAATCAACTCCAAACCATTTCTTTGTTCTGTCACAATTATCTATTTATTACATTTTGATTATTATGCTCCAAACTTTGCAAGGTCTGACCACCCCACTCACTGATTCCTCACACACACAAAGGCCAGTAACCTTCAATTTATACTTTAGGACACACCTACCACCCAGGTGTCAAAGTTGTGTGCTCCTGTAATATCAATTACTACTTATTTCATTCATATGGCTCTTACAGAGCGTCAGTGAAAACATGTTTATTATTATTATTATTAACTCTTTGGTGCAAAACACTGATTGAAAATCTATTTATTTACTGCATGTTTATGTCTGTTTAGGCTGAGATGGTTCGGCACTGAAAGCAGTCCTTCAAACCATTCAGTCAACCAGCACAACAAAGACACAATTAAAACTGTCAGATGAGTAATTGACCCGGATAATAACTCAGAAATAGTCCAAATAGTTTGGATGTATTTTTATTTCTATTTTATTATGGAAAAGTTTCTGTTTATGTCATAGGTTTTTGGCGCCTTTCTATTCAAGAGAAAAAGATATAGAACTTCAGATATTATTTCATAAGTATATATTAACATACAGGGAAAAACCTTACATAACCTTATATTAAGGCGGTCAATTATACCGCAGTATCAGTAGATTATTGCTAGGGAAAGCAAAAGAAAAATAAATCCCCATGTACCCTGGAGGCCTGCATAGAGAGAATGAAAGTAACTGAGGTTTTGCATTTTATTTCTGAATCATTCAAATGGCTGAAATCCTTCTGTGGTTTGCTCAGTTCAAACGGTTTTCCATTCATCTACATTTCTTTAAGAAAGCGTTCAGCATGTTTCTAATTTTGAAATACTAGTCATCGTCAACTGACCTCATCCCAAACACTCAATTTCACACCTCATCATTTGCATGTATTTACACATTTCGCGTTTTTCCTATCAGAAAAAAACGACTGTCATTACGAAATGGTAAAACAGAAACTTAAAAGATTTCTTAGTTCAAGTCTGAAGTGAAAAAATATATAGTTTTTTTTATAGTTCATGCTTAATCATGTGTAACCTGGTTGAATTTCTCTTCTGTTATGTTACAGATGCAACCAACTTTTGAAGGAGCGTCAATGATTAAAACTAAGAGCATACATAGCGCAAAGACATGATAAACTTATACTGTAAGCCTGGCAAACTAAAATTTTCACCGTGATGATCGTAGATGCTGACGTAGGAAACACCGACAGCCATACACCAGACCACCATGTTGGCGATGTCCGTGTAGCTGAGCTCCTCCTCAGCCACTACAAGGCCGATGTGGACCGGAAGTTTCTCCAGCGAAATCCCGTCAGATATCCAACGTGACTGGCGGCTTCCAGCGCCTTTGCTATCACCGTCACCGTCAGAACTCTGGTTAGCACAGGCCTTCTTCTGCTTGAACTCACACACAGAAACCGGCAGTAGCAGCGCAGCCATTGTCTGCTGCCAGAAACGGCCTTTCCATGTTCGAAGACGGACTCGGAACCAGGAAACTGTCGCTCTTTTGATGCGGACTAAAGCCAATAGAAGGCGCCAAATAAGGCCGTAAAGGAACGCCATTGCTGGTCTTGTAAACGGAAAGGAGATCGTCTACCTACAGAGGTTTCTTCTTCTTCTGTATTTGAAAACTGGTGTCACCCGGCTTTAAATTGTATTACCGCCACCCGGCGTGAGGATAAAATCTCCTCCAAAATCTAAACAGAGCTTTAAAAAGTGATGCATCGAAATTCTTCAACAATCCTCTCGGTTTTACTTTGTTGTTTTCCAGCCTTGTTGTGGTATCACTTTAACTTAAAGCGATTCTAACTGACAGAAAAACAAGCCTGTGAAAACAGGCGTTACATCGCAGATGTTTGCATTAATCATAGAATTGTAATCATTATCAATAAATTCCATTATCTAATAACTTAAATGAAATGTATTTATTCTACTATAATCTGAACTATTTATGCGATTAAAGACGTCCTCTTTATCGGATCTTCGTTTTCTATTGGTCAGGAGTTTGATCAAATATCCATGGGGATGAATTGGTTTTTTAAAATTATTTTAAATCATATTGTGTGCTTAAAGACGTCCTCTTTATCGGATCTTCGTTTGCCGTAATTTTCACGATTACGGCAAACTTACTCATGAAAAAAACAATACAGTCTTACACTCTTACAAACAATTGGACATTTGTTTCACACACTCACAGTGTATTAAACACAGACAGAATATATACACTACAGAGAAAATACAAAGGTTAAAAAGTATGGAGAGCAACAAACACAAACATGTATATGTACAATATTATTTCCTTCTTTAAAAAAGAATGTTGTGGTAGTGCAAAGATACTCTTCACCTGCTGCCAATACATCTTACAAAATAATTTAATCTATAGAATAAAATCTGAATTTCAGAAATTCCTTGTTGAGATATGTCCAACAAGTCCATTTATGAGAGACATTTTACCACATCAAGTTGAGCAGTTCCATCAGACAACATGACACTTCCGGGTAAGTCTGTTCAGTACTCCGAATTATTTCCATAATTCATAGGAATTGCTCCTATGAATTAGGAGCAATTCATAGTATGTAACTGTTTTTTTGATCAGATCAGAAAAAGGTTCAACCCATGCACAACCCAAAAACCTTTTTGACAATCTTTCATTCTTGAAAAATGTGTAAGAAATAATATGCACTCATTTAATGTATTTTAAGAGCACAAATAACTCAACTCGGTGACGGAAAAGGTCTCCTTTTGCCAAAATTCACACAGAATTTATGCCTCAAACTCATATCGTGAGGAATAAAATTTGGACTGCAATTTTCAATACTGGTTATCAACGACAACCGAGTCGCGTCACCAAATGGATGGAAATTTGAAGAATACTGAAACTGAAGAATACTGAAATTAAAGAGAGGAATAACTAAACTAAACTAAACAATACCTAAAACAATATTTACTATAGGGATATATAACAGACAAGTGTGTGATCATCGGACAGAAGAGATTTAATGTCATCACACTGCCAGCAATGTGTAAATGAAGCGTAATTCCACTCCACACCAGGTGGTGGCAGTACGAAATGGAAATACTCTGTTTACTGACGAATCCGAAAAGAAGAAAGTCTCATCATGTCTACCTTACCCCTTGTTTACTTTAAATGTCAGACTCAGCTACTCCGTTCAGTTACATGTATTGCATGACATGGCCACGCTTCTTCTCGTTACATTGTATGAATACTCTCCACTCTTCTACATCGCTGTTGTTTCTCTGTGTTTTCTCGTGACCGCTGCCATCGTGCTGGGTTGGTAAGCAGTGTTCGCTTAACTTCCGTTTTTATAAAAGACGTTCTTTCATAAAGGTAAAATATTTTCGCCTTTTACTTTCGCATATGTTCATCAGAAGCATGTTTGTGTCTTGCTAATGCAAAGACGGCTTGTAATGTAGATGGCTTTCAGGTTCTAACCGCCCTCATCAAGACCAAAGAGAATGAATTCTCTGATGAATAACTAAAAATAAACATTTGATTTCATGTGTACATATGAATTTTTTTTCTTCTTATATGCGCACATTTTTCTAATCATGTGGTTCCGTGTTATTGTTGCATATAGCATCCAATTGTAACTAACTTATAAATTATATGTCCACCAAACCAGGAGTTTGACATGAAGTCATTTAAAAGGTCAGAAATGGTTTGATGTTTTGGAATGTTAATTTACATAGAAGAAAAACCTATCATTAAAACATTAGGAGTGAGATTTAAACTCTATCCATTTGTTTACTCTGTATATCAGGTTTGGCTTTGACGTCCCAGTGTTTCTTCTGAGCCATGAGGATTCAGAGTCCACAGTGTCGACTCCTGAGAAACTAATGGTTCAGGAGACCAATCCGTTTTCTCTCGCACTGGGATCTGGGCCAGCATGTGTCAGTGGTGAGTAATAAAATGTAATCAGGTAAGATAATGGAAGCTTTGGATGCACATGTGAGAGAATGAACTTATCTGTAGAAAGAATTACAAAACACTTCTCATTAACCCCTTCTGTTAACTTTAGTTGTCTAATATTAAACATGAACTTGAATTGCAATTGCATAGCTACATTAATTTATTTGAACAAAAACACTCCACGCAAATTAGAAATAGAGCATTTAATGTCATTAAACATGTAAAAGCTCTCACCTAAAAATCAGTGTTGAACAATTAATACTGTTGTTAAAGGAAGATTTGGTAAAGCATTGATGGACCAAAAACCAGAACTTGACCTTTGCATAATAGCCCATTTCTTAAAGAGTCTGTTATTTCTTACAGAATTTCACAAGAGTACCACCCTCTAATTTTTTTTTTTTTTCAAACTTTGTTTATTTGGTTTTTAACAGGAATTGCATAGCCATACATTTACAATGTGATACATATAAAACAAACCATACAATTCCCTTAAGTTATAAAAACAAAACAAAAAACACAACAAAACAAAATGACCTCCAATCACTCCCAGGCAATAAGAAAAAGTCTTAAGGAAAAGAACAAAAAAGAAAAATGTTTAGAAATAAATAAAATGTAGATGCATTCTGCCATACCAAAAAAAAAAGTACAGTTTGTGCCCAGGAAAGTACATATGGAACTATAAGAAAGGGAAAATCTGAGGGAAAGGACATAGGATGAGCAGACAAATACATACACAAAGGACTAGACTGGGACAGAATGAAAATTAACTTGATCAACCAATCGTAGTAATGGTTGCCAGATTTCTGCAAATTTGTCAGAGGAACCCCGTAGTGTAATCCTTATTTTCTCAAGTTTAAGAAAATAAACAATATCCCTCAACCAATGTATAAAAGAAGGAGGTTGTGGTGATTTCCATTTAAGAAGAATTATCCTCCTTGCAATAATGGTCATAAAGGACAAAGAATTTTCTTGGGAAGAGGACAAAGGAGATGGCCCCGAAAACACCCCAAACAAAACACTCTGGGGGTTCGGATCAATTTTTCTGCCAACCACGACTGATATAACAACAAATATCTCTGTCCAAAAACTCTTGAGCTGGGGGTACAACCAAAACATGTGTATAAGGTTTGCAGGAGACTGTTGGCACCTATCAGAAACTGGGGAAACAGTGCTATAAAATTTAGACAGACAAGCCCTGGTATAGTAAACGCGGTGCACAAGCTTGCATTGAAGAAGACAGTGCCTACCACATATAGAAGACTTATGTACCCGAATTAAGATACGTGACCAAAGCTCATCAGGGATAGCCTCTCCTATATCCTCCTCCCAGAGGGCCTTGATTGAGCTTAAAGACTTGGAGCGGATCGAAGCTATGCGGGTGTAAAGAATTGAAATAGATCCTTTCAGCATAGGAATGGGCAAAAGCAAGGAATCAAGGTCAGAGTCCTCAGGCAGCCTAGGAAAAGTGGGAAAATTACTAAGAAAACAAAGCTGCGCGCCTGTAAAAATCTGAAAAAATCTCGAGATGGAAGAGTAAATTTGGCAGAGAGTTGTTGAAAGGTAGCAAAGACACCATCAATAAATAAATCCCTAAAGGTCTGAATGCCAAGGTTTGACCAAATCACAAAAGTTTTGTCTATGAGCGAGGGAGAAAAGACATGATTGTTTGTAATAGGAGCATATGGAGAAAGGAGTTGTAGACCAAAATAACGCCGAAATTGAGCCCAAATCTTGAGAGAGGTTTTAACTACGCTATTCTTTGTGTAAGCAACAGTCGAAGATTTGATTGGTGAATACAGTAAAGCTGCAAGAGACACAGGTTTTGCTGAATTCGTCTCCATTACAAGCCAGTCAGGAGAGGATGAGCCACACCGAAACCAGGCTGACAAAACCCCAATATTAGAAGCCCAATAGTAGTATCTGAAGTTCGGTAAGGCCATCCCCCCAAGCAGCTTAGGTCTCTGTAAATATTGTCCAGACAATCTAGGGACCCTCCCCTTCCAGAGAAAATCTGAAACAAGAGAATCTACCCGACCAAAAACGAAATTGGTTAAAAAAATTGGGACACATTGAAAAAGATACAAAAAACGGGGAAGAACATTCATTTTGACACAGTTAATTCGAGCTACCAGAGACAGTTTAAGTAAGGGCCAGCGCTCAAAGTCTTCTTTAACTTTCAACAGCAAGGGAGAAAAGTTAGCATTAAATAAGTCCTCATTCCTATGCGTAACTCAAATTCCAAGATATGTGAAACTGTCATTGGCTACTTTGAAAGGAAAGCCATGCAGCGGAAGAGCCCTAGCTGCTGAGTTAATAGGAAGCAATTCACTTTTACCCAGGTTCAGCTTATACCCAGATAACTGGCCAAAGTCTGAAAGCAGGTGCAAAGCAGCGGGAATAGAGTTGTGCAGATCTGAAACGTATAAAAGTAAGTCATCAGCGTAAAGTGAGACCTTAACTTCCAAACTATGACGTTGTATGCCCACAGTAGTTGGACTCGAACCCTCTAATTTTTATTAATATTTTATTCTGTCTTTTCACTGGACAGCACAGAAGTAGTCTGTAGTCAGCATACAGGTAGTATAACAGTCCCCTCAAAATAACACACAGCCATTAATATCTAATCCTCTGGTAACAAAAGTGAGGACACGCTAAAGTGTACTCTAAAGTAGCTAATAAATTGTTGAATGAGCCATTTCCCCTCCGTGGTGTCATGTTTATGTGTCACTATTACACATCTCAGGTGTGTTAAATCTGTTATCACTTTCACAGTCTCTCATACTGTTTACTTGAAGTTTAGCATGACATCTCCCAGTAAATAAGTCTGGAGATGTCATGCTAAACTTGACAACCAGCACTCACTGAGAGTGTCTGTAATCCAAACTGTGACGATAATAATGATAATAATAATAATAATGGAGGAACTGGGTTCCTGTCTAAGAAAGGAATTCAAATAATTTACTTTTTTTGCCAGTTCTTCTCTGGCAAAAGAACTGTTGCCAGAGAAAGCCCAAACATGCAAACTCCAAAAAGCACAGAGTTTGGGCTTTCTCTGGCAACAGTTCTTTTCTAACCCAAAAGCTTGTGGCTGCACAGCGACTGTGCTACCAACTGCATCACTGTGCCAGCACACAAAGAGACTGGTAATTTTCCATGAAGAAATGCTTTGGATGAGAGATGAGATGTTTTCAAGACGCCGAACAAGATGACTAGTTGCCTTCTATGTCAGCACTATTGACTGAGAGAAGTTCCAGAAAATTATAAATCAACAGTTCTGTGGTCTTCCTTCAGATGTTCCTGGTATTTGTACAGTATGTCTAGGGATCCATTTCCCCTAACCATAGCATGCACTCCTTTGTAGATGGTGTATCACTGAAACCTTGCTGCTTGCAACCTTGTGTACTGAGCTGTTTCTGGGGCTGTGAAGTTGGCGCTCTGCAGGAGGCGCTGCGCACCCATCAACAAAACCTAAGGCTCACAAGTCCTCAACAAGTCCTTGAAGCGCTACACCATCGGTTCTACTACCATCAAACATTCTAGTATCCTTTTTATTGCGAGCACAGAACCTGATCTGAGAAAGTTTTTATTATGGACCCCAGTAGTGCGTAATTTGTTGTAGACAGTGAGGGAACTATGGCATGGATTGAATGGCAGCCTCACTTCTACAACATAGCTTATCCCCGTCTGAGTAAATGTGTGTATGGATGGGTGAATGATAGATTGTGTAAAGTGCTTAAATTGATTATGCTTCACAGTGGATGTCTCCAATTCAATTTAGTCCATTTCTATCACTACTTTATAAAAATAGTCAGCAATTTCTCATCTCAGTAAAAAGATAGTCTGAGTTCAAAGTGAACTGCAGGTAACGTGGAACAGTCAGACTTGTGATGTATAATGTGGTTTGATTCTGAGCTTTATTTGTAAAAATAATAACTTATTTGGACTTTATTCTGTGTGTTAGATACCAATTATTTTATCACATTGACTGAGACAATAAGACGGGTACCACTTTGACTTCATCCTGCCAGTATCTGCAACGAGGACGAAAAGGAATGTCACACCTGCATCCCTGCTGACCAGAGGATTCCAGATTTTGGGCCGTTGCCAAGAAAACACTATCCTCTCGTGGCTGTCCTGACTCTGGCAGAAACTGAGACCAGAAATCTATACAATATTGTTAGTTCTTTTCATTACAATTTAAAATGGAATGTGCAAGAGCAAGTAAAGATTGGCATGTGCATAATTATACTCATAATTTCCTCTGACAGTGAACTGCTCTGTTCTCTTCCAGGTGGCCAATGTAGTCGTTATTCACGTCCCTGATGGGAAATACAATCTTT
This sequence comes from Poeciliopsis gracilis, assembly GCA_911649635.1. Taxonomy (NCBI): domain Eukaryota; kingdom Metazoa; phylum Chordata; class Actinopteri; order Cyprinodontiformes; family Poeciliidae; genus Poeciliopsis; species Poeciliopsis gracilis. The sequence goes on along the minus strand of CAJVRI010001057.1, from coordinate 12,913 downwards.
CTGCACGAATTCTCTTCCAGTATCTTCTTACCTCACAAGGTCACATGCATGAATTAAAAGTATGTCAAATTTATCTTTAAAGACATTTTCCTAATTTCCTTGACATTGAAACAAGTTACCGGTACATAACAGATGTGGACAAAATTACTGCTGAACAAGAACCTTAGTTTGAATATGCATGCTTCCATTTACCTTTAACTTGCTGCTGGTAAAGCTGGACATCCCCATCGTAGCTCATTAAAAAGTATTTCTATGATATTCTTATATCCATAAGTCCTTTAGTCAGTCATGCAATCATTTTTCATTTTAACTGCCTCTTCAGTGTGTGCTTTCATTTGTCTGTAAATTTGATGTTGATACGACTAAATTCTACCATTATGGGAAAGGAAAAGAATCAGTTAAAAAGCATTAAAATTAATGGTTGCATTAAAATTAAACAAACATGGTCCATACAAATGTATTTATCAAGAGCCCTGTGGAATTTCTTTCTGTTTAATATTTTCTGTCGTGATCAACAGAAGCAGGGAATGTTGAACTGGTTTGTTTTGTTGCTTTGTCATTTACTAGTTTTTATTAGGAAGAAAAGAAAGTAATTGTATAAATTACAACACAGTGCATCAGAATAAATAGTGTTGGTTCAGTTATGGGCTGTCTGGGCTCTAACTGGATTCGCTCTGTGATTGCAGCCGCTCTTTATGTCTGCTGAAGGTTCTGGGCAGCTGGCTGGAGGACAGATGGACGGAAGTCCTGACCGAGGGGAGAGCGACTGGTCAGAGGAGACGGGTAGAAACTGTGTTGTATGTCAGAATGCAGCGGTCAACAGGGTGCTGCTGCCATGCCGACATGCCTGCGTATGTGACAGTTGCATGTTGCATTTTCAACACTGTCCAATTTGCAGAGCCTTTGTCCTGGAGTCATTTGCACTTAGACCAACATTGCAAATATAATATAATTTATGTCATATAGACGATGCACTACAAACAAGATTGCTTATCACCTTTATATGGTGTTAAAGATCCTGTACTTACATGCAAACACACTGAGGTCTTTCGACTCAGCGTTGCTTCCAAACTGCCTTTATTTCCGCTTGTATTAACACCTTCTAATAATCTGGTTGCAGAGAACTGAATTATTTTGTATTACTTCTTTTTTTTTGTTGGTTTGTTTGTTTTTGTGTCTTTCAGAAAATGAAACTCATGTATTATTTAAATTTATTACAGATATAGAATATTACAGAATAAAATATCTTAAGCCCTGTGTAAATTACTGCTTATCACTGAATTATTTGATTCAAACTTGTTAAATTAGAGAAAACTACAAAAATGCAGGACCTTAGTCTGAATCAGGGGTCTCAAACTCCAGTCCTTGAGGACCACAGACCTGCAACTTTTAGATGTGCCTCTGCTGCACCACACCTGATTAGATGTGGTAATTAGGTCATTAAGGCTCTGGAGAACTGATCTGCACAAGGAGGAGGTAATTAAGCCGTTTCATTCCAGCGGTTTGTAACTGTGGCACATCTAAAAACTGCAGGACTGCGGCCCTCGAGGACTGGAGTTTGAGACCCCTGATCTAAATACACTGAAAAGAAACTGTTACAAATAACCTAAATCTGAAGGATCCATAATACAGGCAGATGTCAAGAAGAGCGGTCCTCTGATAAACTGTTTTACAGAAAACACAATATATCAAGAGGATATAATAATAGAGGAAAATACAATTTCCACATAATTAATCCTTTAAATCGGTAAAATGAAAATGATCTCCAAAAGCTCTACTGGCTGGCAATTTATTTAACAAGAAAGTGAGTGAGCAGGTAGTTTCAGAATGCCAAAGATCATCTAATATCAGATATCAGAATCCATGGGCCACATGCAGCTGCCTGAGTAAACGAGCAGAAGTGTACATTTAAAGTACTTAAAGCAGATGACATCACAGTCACCATACCATAAAGAAATTCTGCCAATAAATATATTACCTTTATGAAACGTTACTATTACCAGGGGAAGTCCATGTTTGACTTGTTTTGCTTCTGCATTCTGCACAGAGTTTGTGGAACATTTAGCCAAAAGAAAAATATCTTTAGATTGTACATTAAGTTAATATCTCAAGAATGAGATATTAACATTTCTTACATGAAAGTCTTCAAGAAGCTGCATGAACTGACTACATTATTGTGTGGCAATGTAATACTTTTGTAAGGAAACAAAAGAAAAAAAATCCCCATTGTGCTTCAATGAGCTCTGTAAAATATTATGCCAGAAATTAGAGATAAAAATTTGACCTGGAATAAAGCCTGACTGGTTTTATGTGGGGTTAGTTGTTGGTCAATAAATGTATTAAGCTTATTAGACGGAAATGTGGACAGTATTTCCTGATAACTTTGTATCCTTCAGCTTCTTCTGGGTCATTTCCTTATTTTATAATATTTATGACGGAATGATAAACTGTTTCAGGAAGATAACTTTCTCTACAAGTCTAGAATCCTAACCGAGGCGACTAGAGGTGCGGGTGAGTACCCGGCGCTTTCGGGGCACTGGTTCCTGACTTGTGGCCCACGCGGAGGGCCCGCAGAGCTGTGCCGCGCTTCAGGGCCTGAAATCGGGTCCCAAAATCAGGAACAGATGTGACGCATGACGCACGGAGGTCAGGTGGACTCCTGACTTCCTTCCAATCCACATTGGACGCCATATAAATGGGGGGCGGTTGGCATGCTTTTACCTATTTGCTTCTGACTTTGATGAAGACATGACTGCGTCCAAGTATAAGTTTGTTCCAGCAGATCTTGGCGTCTGCGGAACCATCTGGACAGTGTGCACGGGGTCAGACACGCCATGGCGTATCACATTCTGCTGGCCTACGCCAGCGGGAGGGTAAGCGTTCGGGGAATGAGTTGTCCTGTGGGGGGCTGCAGGGCCCCCACAGGACAGCTGGGCTACGCGGTAGGAACCGCGTAGCCCAGCAGCTCCAGGACGCCCACCGGGACCTCGGTCCCAAGGAGAAGGCACGCCTGCTCAGTCGCCTTCAGTGGTTGAGGACATTGCAGCAGGTGAGGGAGCTGAGGGCGTCAAGACCCCACCCACCCCTTGCCACGAAGCTAGACTTGGAAGACCACAGTCCCCTGGCAGACAGCGGTCATCCATGAACTCCACGCTGCCTCGCAGAGCCCCACGACCAAGGTAGGAGGAGAACGATGCCCTCGGTGGACCCAGCCCGCCGCAGGTCTTGTGTTCCAGCTCTCCACAGGTGACCTCAGGCCTGGACAGACCTGGCATGCCAGAGCCCAGGGGTTCCAGCTCCCCCATGCCTGCTCCCTGCCCCAAGGCGTCTCCCCTGGCTTCTCCACACCGTCTGCGCTCCAGCCCGGAGTCATCCCGGGGCCTCCCGCCGTCGGGAGTTGTCCACTACCCCTCACCCCTTAGCAGGATGAGGAGGAGGAGCGGCCGAACCGACTCGAGGACGAGTGGAACACAGAGCGGCAAGAGCAGCGAGAGGAAGCAATCCAGGTTCGGGCCGGAGGACAGAGTCCCACTTTAACCTCACCTGAAACGGTATGTAGACTGATTAACTTTCCAGCCGCTGTTTACCGACACTTAGAGGAGTACAAGACCCACTTAGTGGGGACTGTCCCCTCGCACAAGCACATACAAAATGTTTAGTCAAAAATGGGACAAATAACTCTCTTCCTCAACCACATAGCCGAGGGGAAGACTGGACTCGGCTCTTGGAAGTTTGTAGACGACGCCGGCCGCATACTCCGCTGGCCCTGTGAACTCTCCAAACATGGCAAAGCGATGACCACCTGTTCACTCCTCCCGTGGGAGGGGGAGTATACGATTTCTCCCGTCCTGTGGGAGGAGGAGTATACGATTCCTCCCATCCTGTGGGAGGAGGAGTATACGATTCCTCCCGTCCTGTGGGAGGAGGAGTATACTTCATGGAGACTCCTCCCAGGGGTTCCAGGCTGTCAAAGTATAAGCTCGTGTCAATGAACCGAGTTCTCAAATCAGATCACCACAGGCACGGTTCGCCATCAGATCCAGATTAAAAAGAAGAAGGCCCAACGCTCAGTAACGCCCCAAATTCTCTGCAGGTGCCTCACTGTCTCACAGAGCTGGATCCCGAAGCTCTTAGAGCAGCTGTCACAGAGGAGACACGGATGTGTCCCTGCCCCATCTGCTCTTCGGCTTCATCGTGCTCTACCTTACTTCGCTTTACAGCCATCGACCTGGCAGTGTCCGAAACATTAGGGTAGATGAGGTGGTAGAGGCCGAGCAGGGATCCAGCCCCGACACCCCAGGGTATGTTCTGAACGTAAGTGCAGCCACAACTCCATGGATGGATGAATGACAGGTGGGGGCTCTGCATCCATCCTTCCGTTTAACGTGTCTTTCATTCTGTCTGCAGGTCAAACACCATGAAAACCGCACGGGCCTTCGGTAACGCACAAGTGTTTTTGACCGGATTCGAATTTGGATGGATCCCGAGATGGATGAATATACTGCTGCGGCCCACTTGTAACCTGGTGTTCTTCAACACCAACGAGGGCCGGTCAGCAAGCTCACCAAATTTGTGAGGAACGCCTGGGCGGCGATGCTTTTGCCCAGGAGCCCCTCGCTGACCGACATACGGACAACAGTGGCTACACTGGTAGGTGGACCAAGCAGAAACACCACAACCACCATCCACATTTTTAAGCCAATGTACCGACACTTGTCTGTGTCTCTTTACGCTGACGTCCAGGAATACACAATGCAGTGAGGTCAGGAAGCAGATGTCCCGCCTCATGTGTCATGACACTACGACGGCAGACAGTTGCTGCAACTGGATGTGAACCAACTCGCAGCCATGAGGAGAAAGTTTGACCAGTCCAGAGAAACTGATCCTGATCCTGTTCAATAAACAATTTGACATGTCTCTTCTGTTTTTTGCTTGGTGGTTATTTTAAGAGTAAACTGCTGTTCAAGGTAACCCAAAAACAACCCTGCTCTGCTGGCTGAAGGGGCCTACGCGGTCCCCCCCAACTTCCAGCCCAGAGTACCGGCCCAGAGGGCGGGCACACACCTGCAGACCCGAGATCAGGTCCTCAAACTCAGCCCCGAGGGCTGGCACAGATCCCGGGTCTGGGAATCCAGCCCCAAGGTCGAGCCCGTGCCGTCTGCGGCCCCGAGATACAGCCCTGATAAACGGGCCCCAGAGCATGCCCGCCCTTCCTGCACACGTCCTGGGCACGGAACACCGGGCCGCAGCTCCACACCTTTCCACGGGGCTCAGAACCGACCCAGAGAGCAACCTGGGCCTTCAGAAGGCCAGAGGAGACTCACCGACTCTGGGGCAGAGATCCAGAGATCCAGAGAACCAGAGAGTGGTTCAGAGACGTGGCATGGAAGTCAGATGTCCAGCAGGCACGTGGCATGGATCAGAATCCGCGATGTGATGTCAGCCTGACTCCACCCAGTTTTTGCTCTGGCTGTCACGCTTCCACAGAGCTCTAGACAGAACGAGAGAGCCACCTGGGCCTTCAGAAGGCTGGAGGAGACTCACCATATCGACCAGAGCCAGTAATGATACCGCCCCAGAGAACCAGAGAGATGGTTAAAATGCAGAAAAGTACCCTAAAACAGGTGAAATGTGGGTTTCTAAGTCTTTGAAAAATTTTTGAGCAGGAGGCCTTAAAAGCCCTCTTATAATCCCGCCGGTGAAAAAAGCTTTATCTAAGTGAAATAAGTCAAAAATGCACCAATGTGTAATTTTTGTGGTTGTTTGTCCTGTCTGTCCAGGGTGAACCCCGCCTCTCGCTGGAAATAGGCACTTGCAGCCCTATCAACCCCTGGTGTGAGAAAATGGTTGGATGTGAAAAGAAATAGTCACAGGACTAAGAAAACAGAACTTACGCTTTCTCTTCTTATTTTCAAATAGGCCACCCTGACTTAATAAAATGGCATGGCAGCAGGTGATTCATATGATTGTTGACATGGCTGGTCTATTGGAAAGACAGTTGGCTGAGTGGGCGGAGAGGCAACTGGAGAAGTGCTTCTGGCTCTCGCCTCTTCTGGAAAGCCGGAAAAGATGGAACAAAAGGAGGAGAAACAGGAACCACATCAAGCACAATCACCGTCACATATATTCAGCATCCAGAGATTATTTCACTTGGATGCCCTTTGGATGCTCCTCAGCTATGGTCTCTGTTGGTTCACAGACTCTTTGGGTGAAAAAGCCTGCTGTTCCTTGGAGGTGAGGGGCTGCACTGTACAGACATGCCTAGGAAAGACATATTTTTTACAGAAAACAGAAATAAATATCTATAGACACATATCTTGCTCACTCTCTGTGGACTTGATATAACGCCCTACAGAAGTACACACACTCTCTCACACATCCATGCAGAGGAGAAATTCATAAGCCCTCTGCATTTTCTCAAGAAAATTATTTGTACAAGTAGTGGGCTCCAAATGAGAAATTACATCTGCTACCCACTAGCTTGAAGACTTTTCTTCCTTAGCAAAAAAAATTAAATAGGCTTATAGCCTAAAGCATACAAACTACGGCTCGCAGGCCAACTGTGGCCCGTGGACCAGTTTTTATTGGCTCACAGCAAATCCTGAAAATTTAATTGAATATGGCCTGCACAAAAACCTTGATCTCAACTCTGTTACACTTCTCTAGATGGAGCCAACCACAGAAACAAAATTAAGCGAAGGAAAACCTATAACCGTGAGTCACCAGAAATGGCAACACCGAAGAAACACAAAATAGCAAGTGAGTGTAGGAGATTTCAAACACGGTGGGAAGATGAGTACTTTTTCAAAGAAATCAACGGAAAGTGTGTCTGTTTAATTTGCAATTAAGTGCTTCTGCAATAACATGATAAATTAGTTGCTGGAATTCTAAATAATGTTGAGATCTCTTTTGTATGTGTACATATAGATAAATCTTTAAATAGGATCCTGTTCATCAGTGTTGAATTCAAACATTAATATATGTTGATAAGTGGAAATTTCAACTATTTGAAGCGTCAGTAAATTTGGTCATTTCAATTTAAGGCAATTTACGCAAAATGATGACTGACTGTAAATGTTTGACTGTGATGAAACTTTGACTCCAAATTCTGATGGCAACGTTTGTGTCTGTTTCAAGTTGAAGTGAATATTTGTTATATGTCTTGTGTTAGAGTAAATGTTTGTTTGTATGTTTTGTGTTACTAAACATTGTTTACTAGACTATAATAATTAGTAACTGATTGATTGAGAAATTCAAGTTGTTAAAGGAATTTTTGGCATGAAATGATTTGAAATCTTAGTTTATTTTTGAGACGGTGATTTGAATGCGGATGTGAATAAGACTCCTGTTTTTTCTATTTCTAGCAAAGAAGAGCTGCTTGCTGACAGTGGTTCACTTGACAAAAATTGTAAATGCCATCTCTGACTTAAAGGAGAAATTTGGCTCGTAAAAACAAACTTATGTTCATTTCGCATCTACAAAGACTTGCCTAGTTTTGATTTGACTATTTCAGGAGGAGTGTCCTTTATGGTTGACTCGGAGCATGTTCTTTTATTGTGAAAAAAAAAACAACAAAAAAGGGCGTTTAATATTTCTTTTGTTTTTTGTTGATATGTGCCCAGTAAATCTTATAGGATGAAATCTAATGTGCGATTAGGGACACTCTCAACAAGGTGTAAAAGTTACATCACATTCTGATTGGACTCACACAGCTGTGCAATTTGACTTGTCTGCTCTAAACTATGCATATGAATGAAAGCTTCCAAAATAAAACTCTTTTACAACAACTTCTTGCAGAAGTCAAAACGTTAATCTCTCCTTTTCCCAATTGTAGGTTTACAATCCAAGAATCAAACAAAGTCCAGAAATTGGAGAGCTCTCATTTGTTTTATCTTATTTTTCAAACATTTCCTTCCAGTTTACAGCATGACATGTTCACACAATAGGGAGAATCTCTCTCTGATCTAAAACACCTGCCTTTTAAAGCATTGGCTATTCCTAGTCTAATTAAGGGGTGGAGTCAACATTTACAAGTAGAAAAACCTTTGTACTAAACTATATTGCTAGAAAGAAATTTACATTCCAACTAACAACTTCAAAACTAAAACAAAAACAATCTGAGCCCCAAATTAAATCCAAAAACATCTCCCTTCCCTCTCAAACACTAGATTCTGAGGTTGATTGACAACACCAGGTCCTTGTCAGCAATGTGTTGCTTCCATGGCAACACATGACCAGGTGACCTCAAAGAGAAGAAAAACAATTCAAGCAAAACACCAAACAAAGCAAGTTACTTCCTCCAATGCCAAGTTACTTCCTTCCTCCACTTAATAAATAAACACGTCACCTGTTAGGGAGTTCACACCGATATTAAATATTTCATTGAATTAAATGTGTTTCATAGGGAGTTAATTGTGATTATGAGAAGCGTTGGTTCTGTGCCCCTGAGAAACTGAGAAACAACCTGCTCTGTTTTGTTTTGGAAGATTGACAGAGCAGGTTGGACTGTCTCTCATTTGGCTGAGCAGAGACAATTTTTGGGGGGGTTCCTGACTTCTACTCAGACATACCTTTGGCAAAATCACATAAATTGTCATGGAGTAAATTTCTTCATGCATGTAAAATTGAAACTGATTGGATTATTTCACTTGTTGACCCAAATGTAATGTTTCTGAACATATTGGCATTCAAAAGAAAAGTTGTATCAATATACAGTGCACTTTTAAAAACTGTGGAATTGGTTCTAATCACGGACCTAAATTTTGAAGCATACTGTTTTATCTCAAACAGATACCACTATCTCAGGGGTGTCCAAACTTTTTTTTAGTGAGAGCCAAATATAGAAAGAATAAACAAAGGGCTGGGCCACATACTAGAGGTGACACATGTGCCTCAAATAGGCGGAGTTTACGCAGAAGGCATTCATGTGCGCATAAAGCTGTTCTTTTCCTTGTGGGTTCTTGTTCAGTGTATCCAGATGACTCGTAAAATCAACTAAAAATGCCAGGTCTGCCAGCCACAGAGGGTCACTTCACCAGAATATATTATTAAATGTAATGTTTTTTTACTCTTCATGACTTTATCAGTTCTTATCCTGAGACAAGCCTGTCCAGCTCAGCATCAACATGAATTAAATTCAGTTTCTGTGGCTGGCTCCATCTCCTGTTGAAACTCAGAAGTGGAACAGAGTTGAGCTCAAGCTTTTTGGCGGGCCATATTCAATTATATTTTCAGAATTTGCTGCGGGCCAATAAAAACTGGTAGCTTGAACACCCCTGTGCTATCTAAAGTTTTTGAAGATTTTGGGCTAAAATACAAATATGACATAGGTCTAATTAAATAAATAATTAAATTAATAATTTTTGCTTTTGGATTTGAAGAAAATTATGGTGACAGCTCCATTATCTATAATGCTCTAACTATCACTGACTTGATGCTGTTTGTTTATGGCTCTGCATCATGTGATCCTGTTACTGTTTTTATTATGTAACTTATTGCCATCTCCGTGACTCAATGACTTTTTTAACTGTTTTATGATGGACTTCATTGAACTGTTCCCTGCTAAGGGGAACAAATTTTTTGATTGTTATTATTGACATATTTAGCAAGTGAATGGAAGCTCTTAGGGACAGGTCCTTCCTTCCATGTCTGTCTGTGATGATGCAATGTTGTCTTACTGTCAAAGTTGGTCGAATACGCTTTCTCCAGTTTTCAGACAGAGAAAGACGCATTGCCACGTCCTGCCGAGACGCTACTCCATACCATCATAAAACACTGGACCTCCTCACGCTGGCAGGGATCATTTCCAGTGCTGCTCGTCACACCAGAGAGAGTGATGTGGATTCACGCCACATAAGAGAATCTACATCACTAAGAGAGTCAAGACAACGCCCATCCTGGGGTCCACCAGTCGACAGAACATCAAACCGAGGAGGACGACGCACAACTTCTGCATGACTTACTTTTCTGCATGACTTACTTTACTGCTGCTGATGTTAAGTGCTAGTAACCTCTGACACCGCAGACAGCCACGTTTCATTTCCTGGATCACCGAAATACCTTCATTATTATTGGTGTAAGTGCTAGTAACCTCTGACTCCCAACGTTTAGGAAGAGGAAAGAGACGCAACCAGGGAATACGAAAACACGAATATAACAACGAACATTGGTTGCCTTTGTACATCACAATGGCTTCCCAATCAAAGAATTATTGCAGGTCCACTGGCAAGTGGTTGAAGTGGGGTGTGAAAATTGAAATAAATATTAAAAGAGTTCCAAAGGGAGGAAGAAAAGGGAAGACAATCCTAGCTTAGATTTCCTATACTGTTAATCATTGTATAAAAACTTACATGTTGTAAGCTGGCAGAGCTTAGTGAGCTGGGTTAGACTTGCATCAAGACCGGCTTGATTATTGATTGTCTGATGAGCTCTCATAATTGTGCACAATGCATGAATAAACCTGATTGAGTGGTTCTACATGAACGTTGTGTGGAAAGATTTTTTTTTCCTCTGCACACAGGAATTTGATTTTGTTTATATTTCAAACCATCAAAAGTACAGATCTCATTTCTATGCTGTTTCAAAGTGGGTTTTTCTAGAGACGGAAACAGACCTGCTCTCATTGTTGTTGCTTAGAGATAAAGATCTTAGCAATCTTAATATTTTGAGAAAGTATTTTAGAAACACGCAGGAGCATTCATGAAGAACAGTTGTGGGACTTGAAATTGAGAAGAGAAACTTATATCTCATCGCACAACTCAGTCTAAAATCAGAACAATTCATAACAATGAAAATGAAGGAAAAAAGTAACATATTACCAGATAAAACGAAATGTTAAATAAAACATAAAATAGATATGTAGAACATGCAGAAAGGACAGGCATCTGTTTTTTGTGAAACATAAACATTTCTATAATTTGCAAAGCAGTATAAGAAATCTAAGCTAGAATATTAGCCTAAAAATATCAATGATTACATTACTTAAAACAAAAAAAAAAAACATTACACATCAACTTCAACATCACTGAGGACAAAAAAATTCAAGTAATCAGTATTTTATTGTGTAACTTATTGCCATCTCTGTGACTCAATGACTTTTTATCTATTTTATGATGGAATTCATTTAACTGTTCCCTTCTAAGGGGAAGAAAATTTTTGATTATTATTATTGACATGTTTAACAAGTGAATGGAAGCTCTCAGGGACTCGTCCTTCCTTCCACTTCTGACTGTGATGATGCAATATTGTCTTACTGTCAAAACCTGTCGAATACGCTTTTTCAAGTTTTTCAGATAGAGAAAGCGTATTGCCACGTCCTGCGAGACGTACTACATACCATCAAACCCTGTGATTGGATAGTGAAACATTGGACCTCCACACGCTGGCACTTTTGACTTATTTCACTGAGATAAATGTTTTTGGCCTTAGATATTTTTGTTCATGAAATACAGGAAATTTTTAAACCACCAAAATACACTGCTTCTCAGTATTTCTATGCTGTTTCAAAGATTATAAAGCTGAAAGTTGAAGATTCTGCTGAAAATTACAATGTGGTGAATTTTTTTCACTGAAGATGATCGAAGTGTAACCCAGAGCAATATGGCAAGTGAGGTCCAAACAATTACCCTGGATACAGTAAGAAATTAATCAGTGATGACCAATGTGAAAAACAAATAGTACAAATGGAGAAAATACTGTCAAGTTCCTTTCGTTGATGTCACTGCCAGGATTGACGAATGCTCAAAGAACAGGTGTTACAACACTGCAGATATATATTTAAGCACTTGATCACTGATGAAGTGCTCCAGGGGATTGCAGAATAATGCCAACAAATGAATAGGTTCACTATTCACTACCTGTCATACTAATCAAATTAGTTTGTTCTCCTGGTTCGCTCTGAAGTCCATTCACCATCGTCCACCCTTCAATTCATTTCTATTCCTCACGAAGCAGTTTTCGATTCACTGCAAATCTCATACAGTGGTTTTCAAGCCAGCCATTGTTGAATCACATGAATTCATGGGAGGTGTTGCTCTTCTTGATATATTATCAGCTTTTCTGGAGTTCGGCTTTAGATACCAAAGATGGTGCATGTAAATCTAATGGCACATTGTTACAGTAACCATCTTCGATGCTTGAAACCACTACAGGACAGATTAACTGAAGCTACAGGCGAAAATGCTTTAGTTGGAACTCCTCCTACAAGCGCAGGAAAATTCAAAATCAAGTTTGGTAGACAACTTTCCTCTCCTGAAGCAACTTCACCAGCACCCTGTAGAAGAAAAGCTGCATTGTGCCTCTTGATGTGAAAAGAATGGCATTGATCATTGATCATTTTCCAACATGGGAAGCCCAACAGAGATGCAAGCACTGTTCATTATGTTGATTAATAATAAATATTTCCATTTTTATTTATTATCAGAAGAGGGGATTGTCATGGATTAATTACAGTAAGGTCACATCTGCAAGTCATGTCTATTGTAATGAGATGCAAAGATGCGAACTTGTTGTAATGAGATGTGAACTCATTGTAATGAGATGAAAACTTGTAATGAGATGCGAACAGGTTGTAATGAGATGCGAACAGGTTGTAATGAGATGCGAACTCATTGTCATATGACAATTCGATGTCATTACGAGTTCGCATGTCATTACAAGTTCGTATCTCATTACGACGAGTTCGCATCTCATTACGATGACTTCGCATCTCATTTCAATGAGTTTGCATCTCATTACAACGAGTTTGCAGGTCATTATAATGAGTTTGCATCTCATTACAACCTGTTTGCATGTCATTACGATGCAGCTCATTACAATGAGTTTTCATCTCATTACAAGTTCGCATCTCATTACAAGAAGATTGTATCTCATTACCGGTTCGCATCTCATTACGAGTTTGCATCTCATTACAATG
>CAJVRI010001056.1:0-73092 GCA_911649635.1 Poeciliopsis gracilis | reverse complement strand
CATCCATCGTCATCCATCCATCATCCATCCATCATCCATCCATCCAGTCAAATCAAATCGTCCGTCCGTCCGTCCGTCAAATCCGTCCGTCAAATCCGTCCGTCCGTCAAATCCGTCGCAAAATCCGTCAAAATCCGTCACGTCAAATCCGTCCATCGTCAATCAAATCCGTCCATCGTCAAATCCGTCCATCCGTCAAATCCATCCATCCATCCATCCATCCATCCATCCATCCATCCATCCATCCATCCATCCATCCATCCATCCATCCATCATCCATTAATCGTATGAAACATCCAGAAAACCTGAAGAATGAAACCAAATGTTGTTCGGTTTGAGTTTCATTCCATGTTGTCAAGTTTTTATGAACTGTTGATAATCTGAAATCAGACATTACAGTTTATTCTGCTCTCTAAAGTGGAAATATGAAAATCCCTTCCAACGTTTCTTTGAGGACTTTTGTTTTTAATCACTTTGAAGATTTTCTCGCAGCCAAACTGGGGATCCTCTGGTGCCGCAACAATCACCTGTTTGACACCGGATGTTTCCCTTCACCCTCAGTTTTAGAGTTGAAGCCTGAAATTCAGAAGCAAATAGTTTATAAGAGCTGGAATTAAGCTGGAAACAGAAACAATGACACATTTATGGCTCAGACTGTCTAATAAGGAATAAAAATCTGATATAAATATGAGATTTTTTTCCTTTTTTTTGTTTTCATACGAACAGTTAAACTACGTTTTCAGTCTTTAGACTCCAGAGAGTCATTCTGGCTAAATAAGCTTCATTTGGTTGCAAATGTTACATGACCTTAAACTTTTTTCAAAATGTTTACTCAAATAAATCTATAATTAAAGAAATGTCATCTTATTTCTTTTCAAATAAAAATAAACTAAACTTTTTAATAACGAGGATACATAAAACTTTAGGACAGTTTGTACCAACAGAGGCTGAACTTGAGTTTCGTCAGACATTTGATCTCTGCTGCAGCTGATCTGAGGTCAGATCTGAACCCAAACAGTAAACAGGTTTAATCCTGATTATCAGTTTAATCCTGTTTCCGTCTGAGGCCTGATCTCACATCAGCTCTGTGAAACTCAGGAGTGTCAGAGTTTCTGTCTGGAAGCAACTTTAAACCTTCATCAGTTCGATGCTGTTTGCAGTTTTTCTCTTTTCTCCAGCAGGTTCAGTGAATCTGAAGACCCTCATTTTAAAATAAACTAGCTGAATAAAACAACCAGTTTCTATGTTCACACAGACAAATCACAATTTTTTTTATTTTGCTAAAATCAGATTTTTATTATTATTATTATTTTAGATTTACGCAACATGTGCTGCTAATTAAATGCAACCCCAACAATCGCTCTGTTTCCGTCCAGGAGAAACCCGCCTGCGCAGCAGACGGACGTTGACGTCACACCGTCACGCTCTGTTCACGGATGTAATGATGGATCAGTTTTAAAGTTTATTCAGCAATGGGAGCCGGCAGTAAAATCAGAAAATCATAACGAATGAAGCTCATAAAAGAAGCAAAATAATAGCAACAACCTTTTTGTGGAGCATTTTGTAGAGACGTTTGTTTGGATGTGGAGTCTGAACTGGGAATGATGGGATTGGGATGTTAAGCTTTCAGCTTTCATCAGAATTATAATCTTTGTTTACGTCCAGATTTACTGACATTCGGTCCAGACTGTAGAGCTGCTCTTTTCTCTGGAAAAAGCCCAAATGTTGAACAGCATCATGTGTAAAATGAACTTTAACTTCTTTTGACCAGAAACGGTTGAAGAGGCCAAAAGGCCTCAGCTGCTCCCCCTGCAAGGTGACCCCAGGTGACCCCAGGTGACCCCAGGAGGTCAAGGGAAGGCCAGCAAATGAGAGAAGATAATCAATTAAACCAATAAGAGCTAAATAATAAATCACAGAGCTGGGATTTACTTGATTTATCAGAAAACATCTAGAATATTCACTGTAAAAAAGAACAACTAAACAACTAAACAACTAAACGACTAAACGACTAAACGCTGGTAGCTGTTTGCCAGAATTCCATGGAAAAATGATCAGTGAAAATTATTTTGATTTTACGATTAAAATCCATAAACTAAAATAAAAATGTGTTTTTTTACACTTTACCATGTAAAAGTGAACATTTTACAGTGTAAAACATTATTTCACTAAGAACATGTTTTAACTTCTGCAAAACTGTTTTTCCCAAAACAAAACAACCTATAAAATAAATATACAAATCACTGATCAGTATTGTTTTATAGTTTACTGATTCGTCCCGTCGTAATTTTAGTTTATCGCCGTTAAATATATGAGATTTTGGGTTTTCCTGCACATCATGTTTTAGCAAACAGGAGTAAGATCCCATTTTTGACCTCTTAAATCCAGACTTTCCTGTATTTCTCAGGATTTTTATTCAGTAAATGTTTTTTTAAAAAAACCCATTCATGGTTTTGAATGATTCTGAACTGATTCGGTTCGTCTGAGACCCAGAATCCAGATCCAATCCCCCAACGGGACCCAGAACCCAAGAGAGAAACAGTTAACAGAACCGGAGCGTCGATTCTCTGGATGACTGGAGCCAAACAAACCCTGAATCTGCAACAAAAGGCCGCAATCCTCCTCCACCATCCCAGTCATTCACTGGTTCCCAGTTCGATGGGGATGGGGGCGGAGTCACGTGGTCCGGAGGCTTGTTTACTGCAACAAGGGGCGACCGAGAGAGAGAGAGAGGCAGCTTTTCCCACCGACTCATTCAGAAACACTTTCACACGCCGTGCTGCCGACAACCGTCGCCATGGAGACGGGAGGATGACCAAGAGCAGCAGGAGAGAGAGAGTTCATTACATTTCTACCCATGTGACCTCAGACAGGAGGACGGGTAAAAAAGTTAATAAATCACTCACTTAAAGTCAATAAACATTTATTCAAATTGCAGATACAGCAAAACAAATTAATTTAATTATTTTTAACATTTTCTTTTGTTTAAGTGACTTAAAACAGAAAATAGCACTGAAAGCTGTTCATTTTTGTTCAATTTGTTCCATGTTTTTGGTAAAAAGATAAATCAATAAATAATGTCATGAGAAGTGATTGTAGAGTTCACAAAAGTTGTACTCAATTTAGAGACGCACTACTTCAACATAGTTTAACTCAAATAAAAATAAAAAGTATCCATCCAAGAAAATACTTAAGAGTGAGAAAATATTTGGTAAAAATTCTACTGAAGGACAACTAACTTATCAAAACTTTAATTATTTCATATTTAAAAATTACTCCATCAGATGGACCAAAACATAAAGTTATGTGAATATATTGGTATTTTAGAGACAAAAATGTATTAATTTATATAAATATAAAAAAATGCTGAATGCTTTATGTTTGAGTGAAAGTCGGCCGATGTTTCTTCAAAGCTAAGACGAATGCAGAAACGTTAATAATAAATGGGAATCTAAAAAAGTCTCCATCTGTAAAGTTTCCATCTCTATTCTTTGCTTGCATTGAGTCTGGGGGCCTAATAAAAGCCTCCAGAGGGCAGCAAATGGCCCCCGGGCCACACTTTGACCCCCCTGAGGAAAGGTGTGAATTTTCTCAAGAAAAAGATCCTTTTCACAAAACCAACAACTTTCTGCACATACCTGCTAAAAATAATCAGAGAATTAATGATTCAGCTGAAAATCCCTTCCATACACTGGAATGAATATTCATATCTAAGTTTATATTTATGATTTATCATATTTTGGACTTACGTTTAGTTTTTTTTTGTTATTGATGGATAATAATTAAATGTCATAAAATTTTAACAATTTTTTACAGTAAAAATACGTTAATTGGAAAAATATATTACAATTGCAGCTTCCAGCATGAAGCCTTTAGATCGGCCCTCATACATTTTATGATAAATTTATGAGTGACAGGTTTTATGTTGCAAACTAGTCAGATTTAATGCACAAATGGTAAACAATTTCTTTATTCATTGTCAGCCGATCTGAAGGTAAGGTGTAGTTCTAACAAACTTGTAAGAATTATTTTTATTCGCTCTCAGTTCAGCTGTCAGGGAAGATTATTTTAAAATACTCGGTTTTGCTAGTGGAGTTCGGCGCAGTGTCAGGCAGTGAGGCCGTATTACGACACCAGCTGTCGTGACTGTAAACATTTAACAGCATGCCGTACTGAGGGCTGGTTCGGTGAGATTACACGTGAAAGTGTCAGAACGTGAATCTCTAAGTATTCTGGATCCGTGTGGAAAGGTTTCCGGATCGGGGCGGACGGGATGTTGTACCTGATCGGCCTGGGGCTCGGAGACGCCGCCGACATCACGGTGAAGGGGCTGCGGGCGGTGAAGAGCTGCTCCCGGGTCTACCTGGAGGCCTACACCTCCGTCCTGACTGTGGGGAAAGAAGCGCTGGTGAGTCCGGACTGAAACCGAGCAGAACCAGGCAGTGGAAATGATACAGTACAAAAGCTACTCACGTTGCAACCAGAAGCATCGGAAAGATGTTTGAGTTGGTTTTAGAAAGTAAATGATGAATGCTTCTCTAATATTTTTGTTTGATATAAATATCTTAAAAGTGTGGCGGACATTTGTATTTAACAGTTACAGCTTCAAGCGTTTGCTCTTTGAAATTTTAAATAAACTGCGATTTTATCTCCTTTTCTTGGATGGAGAAAATCTGTGAAGAAAACTGTTTATATCGTGGCTCAAATTATCAATTGAATTTAGATTCTAGCTTTGACTAGGCCGTTCTAACATATCACTGGCGGTGTGCTTTGGGTAGGTTTTCTGCTGGAAGCTAAACCTTTACTGCAGTCCTTTTCAGTTTATTTGTTATGACACACATGACAAAGCCCGTCACATTGGTGCTTAATGTTTAAGAGCAATTTTATTTATAGAAATCCTTTAATTTATGTTTCAGTTGTTTGTTTTTTATTTCTGTTTTATTAATTGTTTTGTAGTTTCTTTAGGAGCTAGCATTGTTAGGAGTTACTTCAACAGAAAGCTTGTGTTAATAATTTTAGTACATTTCTGGTTCTTTAGCATTTAGCTACATCACAACTGAGTTTAGTATTTTTTCCCTTCTTAGGTAAGAAGTTAGCAGCTATTAGATTTAGCAGTCTGTTTTGTTGATACTTACTTTAGGATTTAGCCACTTCAGAATTGAGGTTAGTATTGTTTTAGCTTTTTAGGTGATAAATTAGCAGTCAACAGCTTTAGCAATTAGCTATTTTAGAAGTTTCTTTGGCAGCTAGTATTGTTAGCAGTTCAGTAAAAAGCTAGTGGTGTTTGTAATTTTAGTAGGTTTTTTTGTTTGGTACTACTTGTCTTATCCTTTAGCTTCTTCAGAATTGTGTTTGTGGTGTTTTAGCTTCATATGACACATTAGCAGCTAACAGTTGCGTTTAATATTGTTTCTTTAACAGTTAGCATTATTAGCAGTAAGAGTAGAACATTTGTTTTAGCCTTGTACTACTACTGTCTTTTGCTGCTTTAGCTGAGCTCTAAAAATAACGCTAGCCTTAGCAGATAGCGTTATTAGCAGTTAGCATTATTAGCAGATAGCAATATTATCAGTTATGCTAGTACTTCTAACTAACTTAGTAGCATGATTGGAAGATCTGCTTTATATGCAAACATTCCCAGTGTTTTGGCTGCGTTCGTTGGGTCCTGACAGCAGTAACTTTATGTTCTTTACAACTTGTGGCTGATTTTATTGCTTTTGCTGTATCTTATATTCATGTTTTAATCATTTATCAGTATTTGTTTTCTCATCCGCTCCGTGTGTTTCCCCCCAGGAGGAGTATTATGGGAAGCAGCTGATCCTGGCGGACCGGGATCTGGTGGAGCAGGGAGCCGACGAGATCCTGAAGGACGCAGATGTGACCGACGTGGCCTTCCTGGTGGTGGGCGACCCGTTCGGGTGAGCGGCGTCACCGACCCGAGGTCCGCTGCGTCAGCACGCCGAGCCACGGCAGAACCCGACGCCACCGCAGGGTTGATGTCACAGCTGCTCCGGCCCGTCATTTCTGAGCTTTTCTCCCAAAAAAACCACCAGATTCCTCAGAGTTAATAACAGAGCAGAGCGCAGTTTGGATCAGAAACCCGGTTCGGTTTGAGAAATTACATGAACAGTTTCTGATGTTTCTTTTGAAGAGATTCCTCCGGTGTGTGACCTCAGCATCTGAGCTCACTCTGTAATTCTGCTCCTCTGGGCTTTTCAGGAGAAAAACAAAACATTTAATGTTTCGGACCTTTCATAACTTGTCCCTTTTTTGACTGCTGAGCTGAATTTCTAAATCTTGTTTTCTGCTGCAGAGCCACGACTCACAGCGACCTCGTCCTCAGAGCGGTGAATGCTGGGATACCGTACAGGGTCATCCATAATGCCTCCATCATGAACGCAGTGGGCTGCTGCGGCCTGCAGGTGCTTCACTTCTCCCAGCAACCAGCCTGCAAGTCAATACTCAGGGAAAAACCCTCCATCAGACAAAATCAGGGTTTGTTTCAGGATAAGATCCAACAAACACGACTTTTTCAATTGATAACAGGGCGATTAAAAAAATCAGTCAAGTTTATTTATACATCACATTTCAGCAGCATGGTGGTTCAAGGTGTTTACATAATAAAAGCAGAAAATTACAACATTTATGTTTTCTAATTTGTCATTTTAGTCTACAGATAGTGTAGATTGAAAAAAGATGTTTTTTTTGCCAAAAACTCAAATTTTGGGCTTAATTTCAGGCATTTTCTAGAAAAAAGTTTCAAAAGTGGAAAATTTTCAACTTGAAATTCAGAAATTTCCAAGTTTTCTAGAAATGAGTTTCATTCTAGCTAAATTTTTCCAGTTTAATATTTTTTGTTAAAGTCAGCATATTTTGAAAGCCCTCAAAAACAGGAGAAAATGCAGCTTTTCAAGAAAATGATTGCCTTTTGATGAATAATTAGTCGATTGATGAGACCAATCAACTAATCAATAACTTGCATCAGTAGCGTTGCTGCTTTCAGCTGCTTTTTCTTTTTATCAGCTTTTTTCTCCTTGTTATGATTTTGTTATGATGCTGAACAAACTTTAAATTGATCCATTAATTTTTACAACCAGAGCTGCTGTGTGACATCATCGATCGGGTCGCGTTGGGGTCGTAAACCGTCCTAACAGAAGTCTCATTAATTAGTAACATGAACTCACGTAAAAAAACCCAATAAAAATCTGATTTCAGTTCAGAACGGTTTGGAGCTGCTGGCTGGACTGAAACATCCCATCTGCTGCTGATGAAACTCATTAAACTCTGTTAGTGTTTCGCCACTGAAAGCATCAAATTAATGTGACCTCATCAATAACTGAGCTGTCAAAGCGACCAATCAGAGAGCAGGACCCAGCTGTCACAGCACACACACCAACACACTCTCCCAGATTTAGCGCTGACACGGCGTCTCCACTGGGATGTAGTTAATATGCTAATGAGGGCCAGGATATGCTAATGAGGCGCTTCAGTCGGCCCCTGCTGTCAGAGGGGGGAAACCCCTCCAGGTTCTGGACAAAGGTGAAGACACGGCGCATTAGGAGGTTTAAGCCAAGGTCATTAGTTAGCTAAAGCTAACGCAATAACAAACATTTTTAATAATAAAAACAGTAATTAATGGGAAAATCTGTAACTAATTGGAACATCATGTGTTTATAAAACTAACAAACTTAAATGATAGATATATAATCTTTGTTATTCTATTTATTGGCCTTTCAAACTGATGTGAAATTGATTTTTCTTCCATGGTTTATGTCAGATATTTATTTTTGTAATTATCTAAATCAATCAGTTTATGTCAAATCAAGTGTTTGTTTTTACACAGTTATTGAGTATTTATTACCCAATCAATGTAAACATGATCACAATCATTTCAAATCTTTGAATTTTGCACTAAAAGTTCATCAAAATATAAAAAAATGAAAACTACTAAAAACAAAATGCAATTTAATAAAAACCAGGAAACACTAAAAACCAATGAAAACTAAAAGAATCAAGACAATAAATGAAATAAAATGAAACTATATTGATAAGTAATAACAGAGCGGTAACAGCTGACCTCTGACCTTTCTGGGTTTGTCCAGCTGTATAACTTCGGGGAGACGGTTTCGTTGGTGTTCTGGACGGAAACGTGGAAACCCGAAAGTTTCTACGACAAAATCTGTAAGAACAGAGCAGCTGGACTGCACACACTCTGCCTGCTGGGTGAGACACACACACACACACACACCCACACACACACACACACAGAGACCTACACACCCCCACACACACACACACACAGAGACCTACACACACACACACACACACACACAGAGACCTACACACACGCGCACGCACACACACAGAGACCTACACACACGCGCACGCACACACACACACACACAGATTAGAAAATAAAAACCAAATTAGATTAGAAAAGCTAAAGATTAATGAGCCAAACCAAAATAATCCTGTTTGAGCCGAGTGACTCCCAGTGACTCCCAGTGACTCCCAGTGACTGATGGCCCCCCAGGTGTCGCCATCAGTCACTTGGGGCCCCTGAGGCCCTTAAACCAACAGCCTGCATGGAGCTGCAGGGCCTGCTGGTGACTCTCTGCTGTTCATATTCATTAGAGGAAATGAAAGAACAAGGCAATAAAGAGTAAGACGCTCATCCATCATCTCTCAGAGAGCCGGTGGTTTTACAGCACATAATGGACGCCTCATGCTTTACGTGTTACATCAGATTTACTGTGCAAAAGTCTTGAACCAGTTTTTATTCCTGTGCATTTCCTTCCTGGCAGGAAGAGCTGCTTCTAATAGAGATTGGAAAGTTCCCAACAGATCAGGCGATTTATCGAAGGCCCTTTGTTCACACGTTTTCCAAAACAATCAATTTATTATTTTGTAAACATAATTTCTATCAATATATTTTTCATCATGAACTTGTTCAAACATAAAACTGTAATTATGGATGATTAATAATTATTTCAGGCAATATTTACCAAACATTTATAACCAAAGATGGTCTGACTGCAAAAACAAGTTTTCAGAAAAATGAATCTAAGAAATGAGATAATTTATGAAACAGCAAAGTAGCAATAAATGTTCAGACTCCAGCGGTAAAAACACAGTGCAAGTTTCATCTACGTGTTTCTTGTTGTTTGTCAGATATCAAAGTGAAAGAGCAGAGCATCGAGAACATGATGAGGTAAGAACCGGACCGGAACCGGACCAGAACCAGGACCGGACCGGACCGGACCAGAACCAGGACCAGAACCAGGACCCATTCTCCGGGTTGAAAGCAACACTTTGATTATTGATTTCAGGGGGAAGAAGATCTACGAGGCGCCGCGCTTCATGACCGTCAGTCAGGCTGCAGATCAGCTGATTCAGATCATCGAGAGGAGGAGGAGCGAGGAAGAGGAGGAGCTGGGTGAGTCCAACACGATCTGATCAAAAACCAATCAATTGATCCTGCGGCGCAATGATAATGTCCTCATTTTGGGTTTACTGATTATTTTAAGTATCGATTAATCGACTGTTCAGACGATTAATCGGATATAAAAGTTGGCGTTGCAAATATTTATCACTTAGGCTTTTTGAACAACATTAAAAACAAAAAAGATGCAAATTAATGAATAAAAAGTAAAACATTTATTGCAATAACAGCATGTCTTCAGCAAACGCTTAATTTGTAATAAATAAATCTGAAATGTAAAAACAGAAACTCAATCCTTTCTGCCCGACTTCAGCAGATCAATAATTGATAGCAAAAGATGCTTAATAGAAATTTTTTCCCAGATTTTGAACCAAGTGAGGCTAAACCCGAAGTTATTTATTTTTTAATTTACATGCAAAATGTTTATTTTTGTAGTTTTGTCCTGATTAATACAATATGTTGCTGTTTTAACAGATTTTTCAGTCTGTTAATAATTGATAACTGAAACAGTTACTGGTTTGAATAATCGATTAATCGTTTCAGCCCTGCATTAAACAAAGAACTGAATCTCATTTTTATCTAGAGGTTGATTTGAAAACAGTTTGATTCTTAATCAAAATGCAACGTTTCTGTTCCTGATGGATCTATTTGATGTTCTCCGTCCCGGTCCAGGTGTGACGGAGGACACGGTGTGCGTGGGCCTGGCCCGGCTCGGCGCCGACGACCAGGCGGTCCGGGCCGGGACGCTCCGCCAGCTGGCGTCATGCGACCTGGGCGGGCCGCTCCATTCGCTGGTGGTCACCGCCCGGCTCCACCCGCTGGAGGTGGACATGCTGCGCCTGAACGCAGAACCGGACGCTCTGCAGAACCTGCGCATGATCGACAGCTCCACCTACACATCCTAACACCGGCCGACCCGGTGGGCCGGGACTGTCACCTGGATGAGGTCGGAACAGAATCCGTCCTCACAGCAACGAACTCGATCATCAGTGAAATAAAATCCATCAAAACAAAACAGCTTCACTGCAAAAACACAAATCAACTATATTTGTCTGGTTTATAGTACGACCCTAGTTTGCACTTGATTAATCTGATTAATCTGATTAATCGTCTCAGTCCAGGTTGCACTAGAACCTGGACCAAAGTACTTGGTAAGATTTAGTTTTTGCAGTGTTGGTAAACAAACTGAAGCACCGGTAGCCATTTTGTAAACATCAATAAAGATTAAAATCAATAACTGAGCAGAAGATTTGATTTATTACAGTTAAAAAATCCCACTAACAGGTCACATAATTTGGTCACATGGTTTGGTCACATGGTTTGGCACAGTAAAAAAAGAAACGAAAAACCCGGTGACGAAACACTGAGCCAATCAGCAGGCACCAGGTGTGATGCCACCAACAGTGGGAGGGGCTCAGATTGTCTCTGATGAAGGCACTTACCCAGAATCCTTTGCTACAAACAAAGAGAAGGGCAGGAGGAGCGAGGCGGAGTCTCCCACCAAACCCAGCAAATTTATAAAACCGGCAACGTGGGCGGGGCGTTTGAGTTCATCAGTTCTTTGTCCCCTCCCCGCTCCTCCCTTCTGCAGAGGGGTCAAAGGTCACCCAGCAGCAGATGACTGATTTGTCCCAAGATCGGAGGAGGCGGAGCTTCTACATGGCGGCCGTGTCGATCTGAACGTACAGCTGTCTGACGCCGACCTGCAGAGGAAACCAACGTTAGGAACTGGTTCCAAGTTCAGTCTGAACTGAATCGTTCATGTTCAAAGTTCTTTCAATGCTAGCTTAATTCAGGCTGGTTGCTCATTTTAGAAATCAAGTCTTGTAGGTTTAATTTTGAAAAATAAAGTATTAACGACTGAAAAGCAGCTGGTTAACAGACAGCAAGCGAGTTTCTGCTGAGGGAGGTTCTGCTGAGTGAGGTTCTGCTGAGCGAGGTTCTGCTGAGTGAGGTTCTACTGAGTGGGGTTCTGCTGAGCGAGGTTCTGCTGAGCGAGGTTCTGCTGAGTGGGGTTCTGCTGAGCGCGGTTCTGCTGAGCGAGGTTCTGCTGAGTGGGGTTCTGCTGAGCGAGGTTCTGCTGAGTGGGGTTCTGCTGAACGTGGTTCTACTGAGCGAGGTTCTGCTGAGTGGGGTTCTGCTGAACGTGGTTCTACTGAGCGAGGTTCTGCTGAGTGAGGTTCTGCTGAGGGAGGTTCTGCTGAACGTGGTTCTACTGAGCGAGGTTCTGCTGAGCGAGGTTCTGCTGAACGAGGTTCTGCTGAACGTAGCCAATATCCTACAGATAAAACTTCACTTTGTGACGGAGATTAGCTGAAGAGTAAACCAGAGATCTGGGGTCACAACGGTTATGAAGATAAAAACAACAAAGAACCTGCTAATATTTTTAAATAGACAACAAATGGAGCTTTGAACCGTTTTATGAATTAGAGAATGAAAGACTTCTCAATCCCAGTATGTTGATTATTATTCAACCGATGTTCAAACATTACATTTATTATCATGTTCCAACTACAGAAAATGCTGCAGTCCTTTGCTCCACAATCCACCGAGTTCCAAGCTCAGTTTTTCTAAATGAAAATCAGTTCAATTTAATTCCAACGTGTATTTTTGAATATTTACTGGTTTTCATCCTGCTGTGTTTCAAATCTCCTGACTAGTTTTTACCACCTGATCACAGTAAATAATATTCTTCTACTTCTAATATCTTTAGAGGCAGATGAGTAAACCGACATTTGGAGCATTTATGCCCCCCATAAAAACAAAGGAAAGTATCTTCAATTAAAAAGGTGGGCAGCTAATTAGCTTCCCTCGTCCAGATGCGGTTATACTTTCAGCTTGAGCTGCAGAGGAGCCAGCTAGCTAACAAAACAAACAGAGCTAACCGTGCTAACTGAACTAACAGAGCTAACAGGGCTAACCAAGCTAACAGTGCTAACAGAGCTAACTGAGCTAACAGAACTAACAGGGCTAACTGAACTAACAGAGCTAACAGAGCTAACAGTGCTAACTGAGCTAACAGAGCTAACGCAGTAACGCAGCGCCTTGGAGTTTAGAAGGCCTTAATAAACAACATGTTGAGGTGATGTTATTAACATCTGTTATGTGTAAATGTAAGTGAACTTATTCTGATTAAAGGAATGTGAGTGAACTGAACCAGTTCACTGACATTCTCCAGCGGCTCCAGGTGTTCAGATACCTGAGTGAAGATGTTGTGCGTCTGGCTGAGGATCCAGCGGGTGTCTGCGTCCGGCGCCACCAGCAGCTTCAACGTCCCGATGTAAACGTCCGTGCACAGCGTCCAGAAGTGAGGCTCCTGTAGGTTGTAGACTCCCTGCAGCTGCTGCACCTGAACGAGGAGTTGGACGCGCTCATAACCCGGATCTACAGCTGGAATAAGACTGAACAGGTGGGTTTGAGTGGGCGGGGCTTATCGTCAGGTACGAACCCTCTGGTAGCACTCTGGCAGGGCGTTGTCCAGCGACGGCGGCGTTCTCTGCATCAGGATCCCGATGGACTCCTTCAGCAGCGGCACCACACTGAGGGTCAGAGGTCAGGATGGGAATCGATAAGAATTCACCATTATCAATATCCCTTATCGATTCTCTGAGTTAGGAAATAAACTCTTACATTAAAAAAGCTTCATGTTTGAAACATCATCTCAGATGTTATTCATTTCCACCAGTGGATGAAAGCAAAACGTGCCGAGTGGCATCAACATGTCAAATTCAGTATATTAAAATATTAATAAAAATATAAATATTATATTCACTCATCTCTCAAGTTAAACCCGTTATATAGATTTTATTTCTATTAGTGGATCATATTTTCTTGCAGCTAATAAGATTAGAATCAGACCAATAAAAAACAAAAAGTCAGAAAAATATCCTTAATTTCTGCTTTAAATTATATTTTCAACTGTTGCTTTTAGTTTGACAAAAGAACCAAATCAGAAACATATTTTAATTTATTCAACAAGACCGTAAATGTTGATATGAGATAGAAATTATTTATTAAGTCGGGCTCTAATATCAATTCAATAACCAGGAAGTAGTCTCGTATTTTTATGAACCATAATCATATTTGTGTGCCTCCTGCCGCGATGCCATTTTAGAGTCTGTCTAAAAAACCACGGGCCGGGTCCGTCGTCATGGCAACATGTCACACGGTGCTGGAACCGACTGTAGCAGCTCCTCCCATCCCGTCCCCTGCAGCATTCCTGACAGGAGACGCCGCATCACCACCGTTACTAAGCAACGTGTCAATCACAAGCCAGTTGAACACTGAAGGCGCTGCGCCTTCGCCTTCGGAGCGCTTCGCCTACGGAGCGCTTCGCCTACGGAGCGCTTCGCCTTCGGAGCGTTGCGCCTTCGGGGCGCTGTGCCTTCGCCTTCGGAGCGCTTCGCCTTCGGAGCGCTTCGCCTACGGAGCGCTTCGCCTTCGCCTACGGAGCGCTTCGCCTTCGCCTTCGGAGCGCTTCGCCTACGGAGCGCTTCGCCTACGGAGCGCTTCGTGCTTCGCCATCTCGGATCTCGGCTGTTTTCTAAACCAAAATGCGGAGCTTGTAAAATATGTCATCACACAAATATGGTTTAACGTTATTGAAACCAACAAGTGGGAAGATCAGCGATTTGAAGAATTTAACTACTGGTGATTCCCATTCTGACCAGTCGGAGGTCAGAGGTCAGGGCACATCACAACAAGACATTAGCACAGATCGAAACAGAGTCTCCAGGCTTTCAGCTGGAGTTCGGTCCGGTTCTCTCCCTCCACATCTGCAGGCGTTTAGCACTGCGGTGACTCCGACTTTCCAGCTGCGGAAACCTGATCGCTGCGGTCGGGTGAAGGCCTCCGGGCTGACCACAGCTCCGCTCTGCCGAGTCCTGAAATATGCGGCTCCGCTCGCTTCCAGCCGTCAGGCTGCATCACAGCGGCTCGATTTATCGCCGAAGCTTCGGAGAAACCCGACCGCTGGTCAGGAGACGCAGAACGGCTCCAGGACGGCCATTAACCGCGGGCTGAGCGTTCGTTACATTAGTGGAAACCAGCCTCCACGGCCGCCATCAGGCTTGGATTGATTTTCCTGCTTTCAGGTCTGAGGAATGAGTCTGCAGAGCTGAAACCTGAGAGGAAACCCATCAGCATGAGTTTAGATTGAAGATACTAAACTCTTCTTCTGCTGTTTTAAAACACTTTCAACCTGCAGCAGAACAAACAAACTTTGCTCCTTCGTCTTTGCTCAAGTTCTGTAGAAGCTACAATGTTGAGACGGTTCAACGTTTCCTGCAAACCCGTTTGGGCTTCTTCCATTCGTCGCCTTCAGAGGCAGAACTTCGGTTGTTTTTAGGGATCCTAAAGAAAGTTTTTAAATAAAAAACCATAATGTGGTTTAATTCCTGCTTTTATCATCTTAGTGTGAGATGAACTGGATCCAGAGCTTCAAAATCCTCGCTTTCCGAGCCGCTTTGCTGTAAAACGTGACATATTATAATATTACACACCCATAAATCTGTGGCCTACACAAAACACGTCTACCCAGTTCTGCTTTGAGGATGAGCTTTTTAAGGCGTCTTGTCACTTTAAATCCAAACGAGCTGCTGCTGGCCACGCCCCCAACTCAACGTTTACACTTGCACATGAAAATAGTTGCACAATTATTCTACTGTATATTGTTGAAAAGCATAAGTGGAGCCTCCTGCACAACCAGGCAGAATGCAGCAAGTGGTTTCTGGATGGTAAGTCAACAACAAAACGTGTTTTCCAGCAGCCATTGCACAGCGTATATAGCAGTAAATGTTGAATGTGTCTCAATCAGAAGGTTTTAAAAACGGCTCATTTTCCACACGAAAAAACAAACTTATTCCCAAACGTTATATCAGTCAGCTCTTGAATTATGTGTCGGTCAGTCGGTTTGTTTGTCGCTGTGCTTTGAAAAGCTGAGGAGGAAACCTGAGTTGTTTACAGCTGAGGATGTTTGAGGTATTTTATAGATTTATTGATGATCCGTCCTCAGAGATGAATTTGATGAATATCTTGTCTTGGTTAAGCGAAGTCGTTGTGCTGGACGCTAACGAAGCCCCGGTGGCCATTTAACAGAATCTATTGATCACTTTACACCCAGCAGGGCTTCTGCTGATCAATAAACTGGATCTTTGGAGAATTTAAGGTCGATAGTCGACTGTTTTTAACAGGAAGACGTTTCAGGTTTATTGGATGTTTGTTAGAAATGATAGAAATTCCTGCCGAGTCATTAAAGTCAGAAGATCCACAGATTATTTAACTGACCATAAAAACAATGTTTATTCATGATTAAATAAAAAACTATTCCACTGATTTTTGAGTCATTGTTCCTGGATAAATGCAAAAGTTTACTATGAATTTTAGATTTACTCAGAGATCAGCTGAAAATATGGAAAAACCATAAACTGAACAGAAGGAAGGACAACTGGACAGAATAATCGGGGACGGATCAGCGAACTGGACTAATGGACGAGCGATTGGACGAACGGACAACGGAACCGACTGATGGTTGGACATGACTCTGTTTTGTGAATCGTTTCTTCAGCTAAAAGCTTCTGAGTGAAACTTGATCAATTCTGATGTTTTTCCTCCAGAAACTGGAGCTTCAGAAATCAGGTTTTTATTCTCCAGCTTTCAGAGTCCAGAGTGAAGGAACCAGAGGAACGGGACCAGAGGAACGGGACGGGTCCAGAGGAACGGGACGGGTCCGGAGGAACGGGACGGGTCCAGAGGAACGGGACGGGTCCGGAGGAACGGGACGGGTCCAGAGGAACGGGACGGGTCCAGAGGAACGGGACGGGTCCAGAGGAACCGGACGGGTCCGGAGGAACGGGACGGGTCCAGAGGAACGGGACGGGTCCAGAGGAACGGGACGGGTCCAGAGGAACGGGACGGGTCCAGAGGAACGGGACGGGTCCAGAGGAACCCGGCCGCCAGCGGGACGACCCGGAAGTTCAGCTCAACGTTTAAAAGAAACCAAAGCAGCAGCTTCCCCTCTGAACAGGAAGTGACCTCACTCCATTGTTCCCCTTCACCACAGCCCGACACGCCTCAGAGACTCTCAGACCCTCAGAGAGCTGATTGGTTCCCTGCTGAGGCTCCGCCCACCTGCGGCTCACCTGACTCCGATGAGGAGGGCGATCAGCATGGAGCAGATGGGGTCGGCGATCATCAGGTCGTACTTCTGCATCAGGAGGGCGGAGATGATGACGCCGATGCTTCCCAGGGTGTCGGCGATGATGTGGAGGAGAACGCCTGCGACGCAAACCGTCATCAACTCAAACAGCAGCGAAAAGGCGGATTTACCCACAATGCATGATTAATAACCATCATCATAACGAGGGCTGAAATAAATAATTGGATTAATCGATTATTGAATCAATTAATCATTAACTGGAGAGCAGAGACTGTAAAGAAGGCAACATCTTTGAAGGAACATATTCGGAGCCAAAATTGTAAATTCAGGCAGTAAAATCTGTTTTTATCATTTAAATGTGTCATTTTGCATCTTTAATGTATTTCTAATATTGTATAAAACAGCTTTAGTGGTCAAATCGATTAATCGTCAGAATATTTGATTAATCGTCAGAATATTTGATTAATCATCAGATTAAATCAATAAAATAAGTGTTAGTCGCACCGATGGTCTGGAATGAATTCAGACTAGCAGCAGGTCCAGTTGGACTCACGCTGAGAGGAGACGGAATATTCTGGTCTTAAATGTTAGCAGAAAATCAATTAAGAGAAATAAAGGTGCTAAAACATCAACCTTTGTCCAATTAATCTACATAATGTTTTATTGTTGAGGAAATGAACTTTTCCATAAACTTCAGTTTCACTGAGTGGGTCTGGAAATGTTGAGCTCTGAATTTCCCTGCTGAGGAAAAATGAAGGTTTTTCTGTTCGTCGATGAAAACAGGAAATCTGAGCAGCTTCTCAGTTTAAATCAACAGATTAAATATCTTTGTTCTGCTTGTGAAGAAGATATTTTAAAATAAATTCAGGTCAAACATCAAACTGCTGCAGTTCCAACCAGCTGTGAAGGCAGCAGCTGCACCAATGTGGTGTGAGGTGAGAGCGCCACCTGCTGGCAAAACCAAGCAATTTGCGATCAAATTTCCTCCAAAGTAATGAAGGTTTTTCTCAAACTTTGGTCTGCTGGAGGCAAGCGGAGTGAAGCCGTGTCGTGTACCAGGATACGGTCTCCGGTTCCGATCACAGATTTCTCTACTGGCTGAAAACTAAACGACGTTTCCAGAAGAAACGACGACTCAGAAAATCCTCAACAACACGATGATTCTCTGCAGAACCTGCCTCCGTTCTTCCCTACAGCAGGGAGTCGGCCAATTACGCAATTATGTTGCCGCGGCAACTCCAACTGGCAAAGAAAGTAACACATCCTGAGATCCAACTGCATATTTAGATCCAATATGCAGTTGGATCTAAATATGCAGTTGGATCTAAATATGCAGTTGGATCTAAATATGCAGCTGGATCTAAATATGCAGTTGGATCTAAATATGCAGCTGGATCTAAATATGCAGCTGGATCTAAATATGCAGCTGGATCTAAATATGCAGCTGGATCTAAATATGCAGTTGGATCTAAATATGCAGTTGGATCTAAATATGCAGTTGGATCTAAATATGCAGCTGGATCTAAATATGCAGTTGGATCTAGTGTCTCTAGTCAATCTAGAGAAGCATGTGAAGATCTAGAGCAGAGTTTCTCCTGCATGTTTAGGTGTTTCTCTTCTGCCACAGCTGGACTGAATCAGAGCTGATTAACAGGCTTCTGCTGGACTGCGTGTGTGTGTGTGTGTGTGTGTGTGTGTGTGTGTGTGTGTGTGTGTGTGTGTGTGTGTGTGTGTGTGTGTGTGTGTGTGCACACACTCACCCTGCAGGATCTGCTTGCTGGATCCTTCTCCTGGACGCTGAAGCTCATCTGAGGAATAAAAAGCAACAAGTTCAGATTCTCTGAAAACGTCTCGACTGACGGAGTCGGACGTTTGTCTCACTGTGACAGTCCTCGTGTCCTCCGTGTCCGTGTCCCCCGTGACTGTGTCCATGATCTCCGTGTTTGTCATGGCTGTGTCCGTGTCCATCATGGCTGTGTCCGTGTCCATCATGGCTGTGTCCGTGTCCTGCGTGTCCCCCGTGTCCGTGGCTCAGGCTGCCGTTGAACAGAGAGTGGCTGTGTCCGTGACCTGCAGAGCGACAGGTTTAGGATTTTTGGAAAACGGCTCGTTAGCTTGGCGGCGGGTTTGTCTGGTCTCCAGGTGGGACTACCTCCGTCCCCGTGCGAGTGTCCGTGTCCTCCGTGCTGGAAGACGAAGATCCCGACCAGGTTGACCAGCAGGCCGGCCACAGAAACAGGAAGCAGCCGCTCGTGGTGAACGTCTGGCGGCTCCAAGGCTCTCTGACAGACAGACAACAAGCAGCTGAAGGCTGAACCGTCTCCACTGGGTGGCGCCGTTCTTCTCTACTGGTTCCACATTAGATTGATTCATTTCCTGTTTTGGGATTTTGCTGTCGAAGCTCATTGTTTGAGTTTAATCAAAGGCACCAAGTTCTACAATCGACACCTTGTTGCCACGGTTACGCATCCCGACAGTCTGATAGCTAAAAATTAAGAGTAAAACCCGTTTCAGCTGCGCAGCATCCAGAACCGGACTGAGCGACGCAGGTGAAACCAAAAGGTTGAAAGGTCATGTGTCCGACCTGTGATGATGTCATCACTCACCTCCACTCCTTCTGAGAAGATGAAGAAGGCGGTGAAGATGAGGAAGAGTCCGTTGACGAAGCCGGCCAGAACCTCGGCTCTGACGTAGCTGAGAGTGAAACAACACAGAGCGATCAGACCCGAGTGGGAACGGGGCGGGGCCTGGGGAACAGGGGAGGGGCATGGGGAACAGGGTGGGGCCTGAGGAACGGGGCGGGGCCTATGGAAGGGGAGGGGCATGGGGAACGGGGCGGGGCATGGGGCGGGGCCTGTAGAAAGGAGGCGGGGCCTACCCGTAGGAGAAGCTGTCGTTGGACCTCCACCTGGAGATGACGGAGGCTGCCAGGCCGGCCAGCAGGGCGGTGCAGTCAAAGAACATGTGGAAAGAATCTGAGATGAGACCTAAACTGGACCCGGAGGAAGAGGAGGAAGAAAACGAGGAAGAGGAGATTAATTCACTCTGGCTTTTTAAGACTTTCTTGGGTTTAATTGTTTTAGTTGTTTTTAATCTTTTTTTATGCTGTTTGTCTATTTGATTTGACAGTTTTTACCATTATTTTACATTTGATCATAAATATTTAACCCTTTAATTGGCAGCATCCCATCCATGGGACAAATCTCGCTTGTCTGAATCCTCTGCCTTTAAACTCTGCCTGTCCATTTCATTGGGCAGGCTGAAGGCCCCCCCTTTTGATTGGCTCCGCATTCGACCAATAATGATATTAAATGGCTTTTCCCGGGCCAATAATATCCAGAGGGCGACTTGAGCTCATTTTGACATGCCTGTGTTCTGTCTGGAATATTTCTGACTGCTCAACTCTGAAACTAGAGCCACAGATGTGGAGCAACAAGCGTCCTGTCATAAGGACGAAAGGCAGTTTGACTGAATCCACCAGCTGCATGTCTAACCACGCATAATGTGTGCGTCTCAGGCTTTGTGCGTAACGGTGTTTACGGGACGTTTTCTCACCAGCAGAGACACAGAGAGACACAGAGAGACAGAGACACAGAGAGACAGAGACACAGAGACACAGAGAGACACAGAGAGACACAGAGACACAGAGAGACAGAGACACAGACACAGAGAGACAGAGACACAGAGACACAGAGACACAGAGAGACAGAGACACAGAGACACAGAGAGACACGTCGTCAGAACTGGATGCATTTCTTCAGCAAAACTTCACAACTCATGGGATGATTCTGGCTGTAAGAGTTTCCGACACATTTTGATCTGAGAATATTGGAAACATTAGTCCAGTCAGAGCGAGGAGGAGAGCGAACCGTAGGAGCATCAGGACGACTGCATGTTGAAGCACTTAGGAGTTACAGTCATTTGAAGTTTATATATCTGGTGTCTCCATTTGGAGGTTCAACACCTGCACATCAGAAATAAACATGTCCAAAATGTCATTTCTTTCTGTGCTATTGATCAGTCTTGAAATCCACAGACAGAATAGTTTATTCTACAGATTTATTGTATTTCCCAGTCCATACATTCAACACTTACTGTGCAAAATAAAAATGAAAAATCTGGGTGAAGCAAAAT
Organism: Poeciliopsis gracilis; assembly: GCA_911649635.1. Classification (NCBI taxonomy): domain Eukaryota; kingdom Metazoa; phylum Chordata; class Actinopteri; order Cyprinodontiformes; family Poeciliidae; genus Poeciliopsis; species Poeciliopsis gracilis. The sequence continues at coordinate 52,360 of CAJVRI010001056.1, read as the reverse complement.
TGTAATTTTTTTGTTACAAACGTTATAACTACAAACTACTTACAGTTAAAGTATTTCTGTCTGCATGAATACAAACTGTAGCTCTTCACAAAGAGGCCAAGCTTTTGCATGAACTCCAAACTGAACAGCAGCTGATTTAATTTGGGTACCACCAGTGAAGGGGTTCAACGCCATATTACTATATTTGATCATGAATTTATAACTTGCATATTTCAGTTGTTGTTTTGTTTTATCCTCATCCTGTGCAATTTGTTCATGTATTTTAATACTTCAGTGATTTTTATCTCCATTTGTTTTTGTTTTAACTTCTCTGAAGCTTCAAGTTTCTAAAACTATTAATGTCTCTGGATTGTTGAAGTTCAGCTGAATTAACTTTAAGCTTTTTGTTGAATAAATGTATTGAATTACTCATTTATTTTATAACTCTGCATTTGAGCTTCACAATCTTGGTCAAACATGTAGAAACAACTTTCATTAGTTCAGTCTGTGCAGTTAGGAGTATTTATATTTCCGCCCATATTAGGACTTTGCTTTATTTTATTATCCTGTATTGTTTGATAATGGCTGCAGAATAAGGTGGCCGCCAGTGCAGAGCTTGCTCAGTTCCAACAGGAAGTGATTGCGCACAACACAGGAAATTTACAAACATCTTAACGTTTAACTTTTAGCTGCAAAAGTCAATTTTTATTTGTCTTGATTTAAAACGGAAACAGACAGGATGGAGGAAAAACGTAGAGATGAAGGTTTCCTTTAAAAGGATATTAGATAAAAGATATTAAAGCTTTAACGTCTGATGACCGGAGGAGTTTCTGCTGTCATGCGCAGTTTGAGTCACTGCAGCGTCTCAGATTAAAGATGACGGACACACACACACACACACACACAGCTAACACTTACGTGGCACATCCAGAGCACAGAACCACACAGAGATGCTGCTCGGGCTTTAGCCTACCTGTTACTCCAGATGCCGTAGGTTAACTCCACGAAGGCGAAGGAGAGGTTGAGGCAGAGGAAGAAGAAGAGATTCCTGGAGGTTTTATCGGCTAAAATCGACCTGAAAGCAACAGAAACAAACAGTCACAACAAATAAACCCACCAAGGAGACAGGGATTCAAACCTCCACACAGTCAGACACAAACACGCAAACTGCGGTGAAAAGCGGCCAGACTGCAGCCTGACAGCTGAATAAAAACAAGTTTGAAGCAGATTGAGCTGCGAGAGGAACACATCTGCTCAGGCTAACCGGTTAGCCTGCGGCTAACAGCCACAGCTAGCGGCTAGCTGCTAGCAGCGCTCATCTTACCTGAACCACCCGGACAGTTTGAGCAGCAGGTTGAACTTGGCCGGTTTGTACTCATCATCCTTGATAGATAAAGGTAACATTTTTACACCTGGACGCTCCACAGGCTCCCTGGGAACGTAAACTGGCTGAGATGCTAACTGTCAACTTCCGGCAACGACAGGTTTCACAATAAAAGCGCTTGAGCCTTCCCCCTTTTTAAATATTCCAGTGGCCCAAAGAAAGAAACATGTTGACCAACATTATGATCAGCCACTGATTTTTAAAAAGCTTTATTTTTGGACAATTATAACTGTTTTGCCTTCATGTCCGGTATTTATGTGTTTATTTATTTCCACTGAGAAGGAACATCTCAACCATAATTTATCACCACTTTAGAAGAAATGTGAACTATTAATATATTTATCTTTAAAGTTTCTGAGACGTTTACAGGTTTTACAGGAGACAGAAGAGCGAGCAAATCAGGAAGCTCGGATTGTCTGACATTTGATTTAAAGTAAATAAATCTTCTTCAGGTTTAAATTAGAAGACCGGCAGATGGCGCTGCTGAGCGCATCCAGCGGGTTTTCAGGGAGAAACTGGAATATGGAGCAGATTGTCATTTCATTCAGCATCAACATCTGATCTGCTGGAGCATTTCTATTTTATTTATTATTTTATTTTTATTAGCTTTATCTACCTTGTTCCACTGCAAAAACACAAAAACCTTCCAAGTATTTTTGGTTTAGTTTCTAAAGTGAATATTTAAGTTCAAAACAGGAGTTTGATTTAAGTCAATAATTCCTTGATATTGATGAAAAGTTATCAGTGAAATAATGAGACATTTTCCATAAGTTAAAATGTTTTGTTCCACCGGCAGATTGTTTCACTTCAAACCAGAACTTTTTCCTCAATATTAAAAAATCATTTATAAATACATAAAGATCATAGTTCTTGCTGAAAAGTTACTTGTTAGTTTTGTCTTATTTTAAATGTACTGATATGTTTTTCGTTTGAACTCATTTGTGAGCTTTTGTTCTTAGTGAAACAACAGACCGTCGGCTTGTTTTCAATCTAATCTCAGTTTCTGCAGCAGCTGCTTTCATTTTTCCCCAAAAATGTAAAAAAAAAAATATTCCAGTTTTATTTGAGTTTGTGCTCAGATTACAAACCTGCTGAGTTCAGATTCACGTGTTTATATAAAAGCAGAGCCTGGACTGTAGTTGACCTCTGACCTTGGCCTGCAGGCTCTCTCTGACTCTGCTGCGCTGCTTTCTGCAGATTCAGCAGAATCATCATAATGGATGTTTCTTTTTGCTCCATCTGGTGTTTTTCCACAGCGTGGCGCTCGCTGCTCCGCCGCGTTGCTGCGACCTTTGACCCTGCGTGCGGAGACATTCTGCTGCGTCTCATCGTTTTAATCTCCTGCTGGTATTTCCTGCTGCACAGTGAAGACGGAGACATTTGCTTCCCTGACCTGAAGAATCTTTGCCTGCAGATTTTAATCGGGCTTTTTGTCTCTTTAGAGTTGCAGATTTCTGCAGGATGGAGCATCTTTGACCTTTGACCTTCAGGGTCGTTCAACGAGTCAGTCAGAGTTCAAGACGTTTTGCTGCAGCAGATCCGAAAGGAGCGTCTGTTTGGAAAACTTAAGTCTTAAAATAGATTTTAAAAGCTTCCAGTTTCAGAAGTTTCTCCTGTAAACGTTTCATGTGATGAAATGCTTCTTCCTGCAGCCGTTTGTTGTCAAAGCTGCTTCTGGGAAAATATTAGCTTTGATTTTACAAAGACTTTGAATGTTTTTGAAGTGGAAGATTTTATTCCTATTGTGAATTTTATTTAGATCACGACAGATGAACATCCAGAGAGCAGAGACCTGATGACATCACCGGCTGCTGCTCCGGCTGAGGCTCAGAAAGCCGAGCAGATCCATGGAAATGATATTATTCTTTTGCAGTTTCTTTTACAGTGCACTGTGAAAAAAGTTAAAGGTCGCGTAGAAATGTGAAGGAACGTTCCGTTCTTTTAACAAACGTATTTCCTGTGTTTTCTATTTTCTGTCAAATGTTTTTGTGACAGAAAAATACAGAAAATTTTAGTTCTGGATGAACAAAAAGGAATAAATTTAAATCGGGGTAAAAATGTGATTCAACCAGATGTTTGCAGTTCAAGTTCATTTATAGGACATTTACATCAGACCACAGAGCTTCACAACAAACCAAACATCACAGGCAGAAAAAACAGGAAAACACAAATAATGAGGCAGGAAATATCAAAAACTGATTTTATGTTTTCAGTTTATTATTTTATGTCTCATGTTTTTAGTTCTGCTGGTACCGCACCGCGTGTCCTGGTTCTGGTCCATAAACATCAAACCTCTCCTGCAGCTTCTCCTCCTTTCTGGACCTGGCCCGGTTGCCATGGAGACGGCATCACATGACCGGAGGGGTCAGCGTTCCGGTGACCAAACAGACCGCCACAGTGCAGGTCTGTCTGAGCCGAACCGGGTCCTGGTCCACTTCACACCTCACATCCCAGTTTCCATGGCGACCAGCGGCGGAAACAAAACAGCTCCTTTTAAACCATCTGGATCCGAACCAACCCGGGTCCAGTCTGTGCTGAAAACAACTGCTGGTTACTCAGAGATGAAGTTTTTATTTTGTCATCGCGAATCAAACAATAACTTGAGCAAAAAGCCGTTTTCCTTCCAGAAACCGTGGAAAGTTTCCCCGGTCGCCATGGTAACCGCAGGAAACAACCTGCAGATTTCCAGTAAACTGCCGCAGAAGCAAAAGTAAAAGCTGAGGGGAAAATCACAGGAAATTCCCAGAAAAGACGAATCCCAAGACATCAGATGATGAAGTCGCATCGAGTGTCAGAGGAAGAGACAGGAAATAAATATCTTTATTAAAAACACGGAGAGGCGCAGAGTCAGCAGAACCAGCAGAACCAGCAGAACCAGCAGAACCAGGAGCTGCATCGGTACCAAACAGCCAAACAGTTTCAACATTTCAGCTTTTTAGATGATCTGGAGCATCAGACAGCTGCCTTTCCAGATGTGCAAGAAGTATTTACGTTTCCATGGTTACCGCGGGGCTCGTGACAGGTGCAAAGGAAGATGAGGTAGAAAAGGCAGCGACTCGTTTCAGGTTTTCAGTTTTCACATCCTGACAGGTTTTCACCAGGTTAATGTTTCAGTGTGTCGTTGGGTGTGTTAGCATTAGCATTAGCTTCTGCTAAGCACCAGGCTAGTGTAGCACGTTAGCATCAGAGGCACCAGACTAATGATTAGTGCTTCAAGGCCAGCACAGCTTAACTTCTTAGCTCACAAATGATATTTACAAAAATTACTTTTGATTTTACAAGTTAAACGCTTTTTAACAAAAATCCAGGCTGATCTGGTTACTTTTACCTTAATAAATAAACTTACCAAACAGTTTTCTTATCTAAGTTTGATATTAACTTTGATTATCCCAAACATTTCAATGTGACTAAAAACAGGAACTCTGGGAGGAAAAACACCAGCGCTGGAGCAAAGCATGCTGGGAAAAGCAGGAGCTGTGGAGAAAGCTTGAATCCAGGGGCGATTAGCTTCAGCCACATGACGACGTTATGCAGGAAATCAGAGCAGAAAAGCGCCAGAGATCGCCTCCTCACATCTTCAGCCAGTCATCTGTCGACTCAAAGCCCCGCCTCCTGATTCCTGCTGCTGTCAGACACCAAGGAAACTTCAGCAACGCGTTCAGATGTCCCGAAGGAGAAGCAGCCAAGTTTTAGAGTCTGTTAGCTCCCTGCTGGCTTCACGCTGACGGCGGCGCGGACTGCGGCAGCTGGTAGAAGCCTTTCTTCCTGGATCTCCTCATGTAGTCGAGGATCAGAGCTGAGGCCGTCAGCCCGGCGGCGACGCCGGCGGCTGAGATGAGGACGATGCTCAAACCGGGAGGAAATCCGGTTCTGACCTCTACAAGAGAAATAACATCAGAAACCAAATGAAATGCGACCGAGGCCTTCATTTGGTGAGCTGCTGATTCGACTGACCTCTGACTCTGATGCTGAAGACCCTGACCTCGGAGCCCAGGTCGTTGCTGACGTTGACCTGGTACAAGCCCGAGTCGCTGGAAGTGACGTTGACCAACAGGAAGGTGCCGCTGGTGGAGAACAGCTCCGTCCCGTTGCTCAGCTTCTTCAGGATCACCGCCGGCGGAGGGAAGCTGATGCTTTGGCAGCACACCGTCACATTTTGGCCCTCCTGGACTTCCGTAGAAGGAAAGACGTGGACGGTAGTGTTCCTTGGGGGAGCTAAACGAAAGCAGAACGGAGGTGTTACGGTGTAGGGTCAAATCCCAGCCTGTCCCGTCTCCTTTCTGCTTCCTTCCATGATCCTCTGTTCACCGACACGCTGATGACGCAGCGATCTATTTCACCATCCAGCATAAAGAAAGCATGAGCCCTTTGCTGAGCTGAGACAAAGCCAACGAGAAGATGTCCAACATCTGGACACGGGTAAGTAGTTAATCACCGTCCCACCTGGTCACCTGGCCACCCTGCTACCTGGTGGCCAGGTGACCAGGAGAGTCATGTTGTTTCTGTAAACTGACACTGTAAAGTTTTCTGCAACATGTGAGCAACATTAACATGTTAAAAGTCTCCTGCTGTGAGGAAGCTGTTATGAAATCTGCGCCGCTGCAGTGATTCATCCTCTGCTGCTGATGGAGGCTCCGGCCGTCTGTCGGCACGCTGACATTAACTGTGATAAATCTCTGACGCGAGAGCGGAGGCGGCGCTGTGACTAATCCCAACACTTTAAGGAGGTTCTGACCGAAACAGTGAGGAAGCGGAGCGCCGGTCGCCCTGTCCAAACATGAAGCGTTTTGGACAAAGAGCTTCTCAGAAATGTCTTCCAGCAGCGTTTCTGCTGACGGGTCCAGAATGTCAGCAGCAGCAGCAGCAGCAGCAGCAGCAGCGGCAGCAGCAGCAGCAGCAGCAGCAGCAGCAGCAGCAGCAGCAGCAGCAGCAGCAGGTCAAAGTGTTTCAGATGAGGCCTCTTGACCTGCCGCTTGACCTTTTAACCAGCACATCATCACCTGATAGCGGACAACCTGTCATCAGCCTGGGGTCCAACTGGTTTCTGCTCATTTCTGCGAAGATCTTTATGACAGGATTTCTGCTGAATCACAACCTCAGAACATCTGGATGAAAATGATCTCCAGTTTATTTATTTTAAAAGAGCGAATGTTTCTGTCCAATCCACAGAGAAAGCACATCAACCTTTAACCTTTGCATTTAAACAAAGGCACAAAAACAGGCAGAAAATACGTCAGTGACATTAATGTAAAGTTTAGGAGGTCAGGATTTGTTTTGCTCATCGCGGTTTGTCGGATGTTTTGCGTTCTGGACGTTTCTTTTCCTCCTCTTTAGATCAAACCAACACCCGGTTGGATCAGACGGCTCAAGAGTCTCGTGACTCAGGACTGGAATCAGAATCTATTTCTGTCCGAACATCTTGTGGAAAGAAGCCAGAGGTCGACTTCCTGAACAAAACCGTCAGAACGGAGAAGAAACAGAAGAACGGAGAACTGGATGGGAGAAAGTCTGCAAAGATCTGCAGCCTGAGGCGTTCCTGTTGTCTGAGTGAAATCAGCTGCAGCTGGTTTATGTTGGTACATCAGCAGTGATGGGAGCCGCTAATCAAAACGTTAGCAGCGCTAATCCAAAAGCACTGACCATAAAGATTAGTTCTGCTAATGCTACATGGTAATTAGCAGAAGCTAACGCTAAAGTGCTAAATCCAACCCTGTAAACGCCCAACGTGCGTCAGGGAGGACAGCGCCCTCAGCAGAGTGAAGTTGTTACTGCAGGCCTTCCTGGACTGTTTGGACGTGATTCTTTTGGACCAAAGTTTCCTTCACGGTTTCATAACTCTGTAGCTTTATTAAGATGTTCTAAATGTTTTAAGGTTTAAGTGCTAATTAGCTGCTATTAGCAGGTTAGCATGAATGCGGATTCTGACCTTTGACGGTGATGAAGTTGGAGACCAACTGGGAGCCGTACTGGTTGGAGGCTTCACACTGGTAGAGGCCCGACTCCTCCAGAAGGGTGGAGGAGATGCTGAGGGAGAGCGAGGAAGAGGAGTTGGCGTCGCTCCTCAGAAGCTCCTCCCCATTCCTCCTCAGCACCACGGCGGGGGGCGGAGCTCCGTCCGAGCGGCAGGTCAGCGTCACCTGCTGGCCCTCCAGCACCTCCTCACCTGGACAGACGGACAGAACGGTCGACCTGGGAGGATCTGGGTCAGAAAAAAGATCATCTTAAAGGGACAGTTTACAGTTTACAGAGAAAATAAAATAATCTGAAGCAAAAACCAGTTTTGACATGTCTCTGTATATATATATATATAATTTGCTGATGATGGAGAAGCAACTCTCACCGTTCCAGGAAAACTGTTTACGCACCATCATCGATGGCTACGCTAACTAGCCTAACATTCACTACAAGCTATGCTAGTCACAAGGAGAGGTGATTGTCGGCGCTAAGCCCCGCCTCCTGGCTCTGATTGGCTGTTTGGAGTTCAGTTTGTTCAGATTTTCTGTCTCATATCAAACTGTCCCAATATGGTGACATCGTCACAAATATGGAAACAAATATTCTTTAAAAGCTCATACTGCAGCTTTAAGTTTTTATGTTTTGCAGTTTTAGCTTAATTTTTTCAAAACAACTTGTGTTTTTTGCGTTTGTATACTAAAGTATCTGAATGGATTGATCGGTTGAGCCTGGATTCCCTGAAACCCAAACGACTCACAGTGGATCTGCAGCGGGACGCTGGTTCCTCTGGACCTCCAGACGCCTCGGTCCGCCGTCAGCAGCTCCACGCTGCAGGTCACGACCCGCGCCGCCTCCTCCGCCTTCAGCTGCAGGACCGACGACACGTTCTGCAGGGAGCCGGAGAACCGGTGCATCTCCACCATGAGGGTCCGGTTCCCCGACAGCCAGCGGAACCGCAGCTGATTGGCCGAGAAGATGTCGGTGACATCACAGCGCAGCTGGACCTGCTGGCCCAGCTGGACCGGACCAGGATCCTCCAGAACAGGGTCCGATGGGAACGCTGCAGAGAAACCAGGAAGAGGAACTCAACATCCAGCTGCTCATTTATTTCATCTATCAACCTTTAACCTTTTTATACAACATTAGAAAAACGTTACATAATCCATAATCCTCCTTCAGCTGGTTATGTTTGAAACGTTCTGTTAAATATACGTTACTCATTCGATATGAACGCTTTGCCAGAATTACTAGATGAGCTTTGGGTAGAAAATATTGACAGATTGTTTTTTTTATCCTAAATGCAAATTATTTACTTTTCTGTAAAGTGACTTCATTTGTTTTTAATCCAAACTTTTGAAACGTTTTCTTTGGGTTTTTGTTCCAGTGTTTCTGGAAACCATCGGTGATTCCAGCCCGGCGGCCGGATGAAGCCGTTCAGCCGAGTCCTGCTGACAGGTTGCAGCGTGCGTGGGCCGGTTGGTTCTGTTTGTCGGGTCGCGTCCCGTCAGTCAGAGCCGTTCAGAAAATGAACTTTTCTCACCCTCAGCAGCTGCTTTGGGTCTCTTTCTGTTCATCTGTCCTTCAGTTTTCAGGTCTAATACGAACAACCAGCTGCTGCTGCAGCTTCCAGTGAAACTTTAATCTCTGGTGTTTCCAGAAACCGGATCTCCCCGGCGGTTGTGCTGGGTCTTTAAAAGCCAACAGTAGGAGATGTTAACGGCCTGCGTCAGGAAACGCTGCTGTTCTCTCTGGGAGTAAATCAACAATGTAAAACTTTCCGACCTTCGACCTTCAGCGGCGGCGCTGAACGCGTCCCGGCAGGCTGAGCTGCAGCAGCGTGTCAGAATGAAACTCATCCTGCAGACTGATGCTGGAATGATTTCCTCTCAGCTTTTAACAGTTTGTTCCAGAGAAAAACAGCAAAGTAATTTATGATTTATGAGTCGGTTCTGTTTCCTTTTTAACCTCAGCAGGCAGGAAGCCAAACTCCCACTGCTGATACCCAGACGCCTGGAAATATTACCATCATCATCTGGGGAGTTCGTTACTGCTAAACGCTTTATATCCAACTATCAGCATGAACATGACAGTAAGCTTTTAATCATTTATTTTATCACAAACGATGTTCAAGGCACATTAGATGAGGAATCGAACCCAGAGCGCTTCTCTAAATAAAACCTCTGGAAAAGCTGAAATGTGTGAGAGCGGTAGCAGCATCAGACTGTGGACCAGTGGTGGATGCTAATGCATCAATAGTGAAGCTAATTTTATGTTTAGCGCTTCAGTTAACTGAAAACGATTGGTGCCCTGAGCTTTACTCGATTTAAGATCTGCAGCTAAACTGAACTGCACTTTGACCGAAAGAGGTTTGGGTTTAGCATTAGCTTCTATTAGCTACTACGGTGGTATAGTGCCTTAGCATTAGCTTCTATTAGCTACTACGGTGGTATAGTGCCTTAGCATTAGCTTCTATTAGCTACTACGGTGGTATAGTGCCTTAGCATTAGCTTCTATTAGCTACTACGGTGGTATAGTGCCTTAGCATTAGCTTCTATTAGCTACTACGGTGGTATAGTGCCTTAGCATTAGCTTCTATTAGCTACTACGGTGGTATAGTGCCTTAGCATTAGCTTCTATTAGCTACTACGGTGGTATAGTGCCTTAGCATTAGCTTCTATTAGCTACTATGTTGGCATAGTGCCTCAGCATTAGCAGATCTAATGTTTGTAATTAGTGCTTTAGCATTAGCTTCTGCTAACTGTTGATGCTTTATCTGAACTAGTGTTTATGCTTTACACATTAGCATTAGCTTCCAATAAATACTGCGCTGCTACAGCGAGTTTAGCATTAGCAGAAGTAATGTATGTGATTGTGCTATTAGCTTTAGCGACAGCTCTACCCCCCAGTGTGGATCAAACAGTGAAGTAGGACTTCCTCTAAATTCATCACCACCGGCTGGGCGGCTGAAACATGCGGGTCGGACTCACAGTAGACCTGGACGTGGATTTCTCTGGTCCTGATGACCGAGTCGCACTCGGCCTCACAGCTGTAGCCTCCCTGATGCTGGAGGTCAAGGTTCAGCAGGTGGAGGTGGGACTGGCCATCCTGCGGCTTCGTCCTCTGGAGGAGGGTCCGGTTCCGGTCCGTCTTCCTCCAGCTGAAGGTGGGCGGATGGAGGCAGCCAGAGGCGTTGCAGGTGAGGATCAGAGCTGAGCCGCGCTCCGCTGACACCTGAGGACTGGAGTAGAGCTGCAGCGGGTGAGCTGAGGAGAGACGGACGGAGAGAGTGAGTCCAGGTCCAATGAGACCCAGTGGGATCCAGCAGGACCCAGTGGGATCCTGCAGGACCCAGTGGGATCCGGTCTCAGCTGAGACGTACCGCTCACAGTGATGGACCTGGACTCCTGCTGGGAGCCATACTGGTTGGAGGCTTCACACTGGTAGTGGGCGGAGTCTTCCAGTGACGCGGAGGGAAGGCTGAAGCTGAGCAGGGGGGCGGAGTCAGTCCTCAGAAGCTCCTCCCCTTTTCTCCTCAGAACCAGGCTGGGAGGCGGAGCTCCTTCAGATCTGCAGGTGAAATTCACCTGCTGGCCCTCCACCACCTCCTCACCTGGGTCCACTGAGAGGGAGGTGCTAGTGGGCGGAGCTAAGCGAGAAAACAGGAAGAAGACGATGAGGACTACAAAAGAAGACTGTAGCATGTTATTGTTCACATCTGGAAATGTGACGCATGCTGGAGGGCAAAAAGGTGATGCCTGCCATCCATAGCGGCGCTGCAGTAGAACCGCCGACTACCTGACACCTGATGATGTAGCTTTAGGAATTCGGGGCAGTGCAACGCATGACGTCACGCTGCACCGCCTGACGTCACGCTGCAACGCATGACGTCACGCTGCACCGCCTGACGTCACGCTGCAACGCATGACGTCACGCTGCACCGCCTGACGTCACGCTGCACCGCCTGACGTCACGCTGCAACGCATGACGTCACGCTGCACCGCCTGACGTCACGCTGCACCGCCTGACGTCACGCTGCACCGCCTGACGTCACGCTGCACCGCCTGACGAAACTCTTACCTAAAACTGTGACGTTTACAGCTGCAGTCTGGTTTCCTTCTGAGTTGCTGGCTTCACACTCGTACCGTCCGCCGTCGGAAAGCTTCACCGCCGATAGGACGAGCTGACCTCCGCGACCTCCGGGCAGAGGGCGACCGCCTGCCGTCCAGGTGAAGGTCGGCTCGGGGTTTCCCTCAGCAGAACAGCTGAGAGTCAGCGGAGAGCCAGACATCAGCGCCACCGGGTCGGAGATGTTCACGAGGCCCGGAGCGTCTGCAGAGGAGGAAGAGGTGAAATTCAGGGTTTGAGGGTTTGAGGCCGTGATTCAGAGGCTCAGACTGAAACTGAAGATGAATTTCACATGGAGGATTTTAGAGAATCGGATCAACTCTCCACCCAGAGTGATCAGGGCTCAGACGGTTCTGACCCGGTTAGTAAAGTTCTGACTCACAGCGGACATTCAGGGTTGTGGTGGTCTCTCTGGTCCTCTGGTCCGGCGGCAGACCCGGCAGCTCCAGCGTCGCCCTGCAGGTGATGTTTTCTCCTGAATCCTCCCTGAGGGGCAGGAACTGGACGGAGCTGGACCCAGAGCCTCTGGTGCTCTTCAGAACCGTGTCTCCTCGGACCCAGGTGAGGTTCAGGTCCCCGGCGGGGAACAGGTTGGGCACCCGGCAGGTGAGGGTCGCCTCCACGCGGTCTCTGAGGCGGTCCTGCCCGGCGATCTCGGGGTCCGAGGGGAACGCTGGAACCAGAGAACGAGACGCGTCAGGAACAGCAACCCGGCCGGGCCGAACTCGCCTCGGGTCGCAAACTCACAGTAAACGCTGACGGAGGCTCGGCTCTCGACCCGATCTCCTCCACACCTGGCCTTACACGCCAGCTGCCCTTCGTCTTCCATCTTAACGGGGTCAAAGGTCAGAGTGGAGTGGGTTCTGTTGGCGCTGATGGACGCCTCCAGGGGTCGGTCGTTGACGGTGGCCCAGGAAATGCTCGGTTCTGTGGGACAGCCGTGGACCTGGCAGACCATGTGCTGGTGGGAGCCGAGCCGGAGCAGAGGCCGCCTGGGCGACAGGCTGACCCGCAGGCCCTGAACGCACCACGATGACATCAGCAGCACGACTGCAGAGCGAAACAGCAAATCAGGACAGGAGAGGATAGAATATTGCAGTTGGCACAAAATCATTCTTAAACTGAAAATAGACGCACAACTATACAACCGAACATGTTTGAAAAGCAGAAGTGGAGCCTCCTGTACAACAGCAAGTAGTTTCTGGATGGCAAGTCAACAACAAAATTATTTCTTTTCCAGCAGTCATTATACAGTGCTTCCAGCAGGACAATCAGCTCACCAAACATGCTGGGTTGCTAGGTAACGGGGCTAGAGTCCACTGTGGTTGCTAGGTAACGGCTCCAGCAGAGTTTAGTAAATGGATTTAGTTGGTTCTACTTATTATAAAAGACTTTGTGTTTTACAAAGGATAATAACATAATTTTACCCTGATTACAAATAAAAAAAAATCTCCATCTGTATCCACCGGGCCGCAACAAATCAGCCCAAGGGCCAGAAGTGGCCCTCTAGCCACACTTTGGACACCGCTGATTTAAAGCCTGAAGGGACAGAGAAACTAAAATCCTAGTTGGTCAAACTGTTTTATTTTGGGGGATTTCACACAGATTTAACCAAAGAAACTGAAACAAATTAAGCAGAACAGAAGTATGGTGGATGACTGAGGGGCCCAGCAGGGGGCCAGCAGGGGCCCAGCAGGGGGCCAGTGGGCCCAGCAGGGGGCCAGCAGGGGCCCAGCAGGGGGCCAGTGGGCCCAGCAGGGGGCCAGTGGGCCCAGCAGGGGGCCAGTGGGCCCAGCAGGGGGCCAGTGGGCCCAGCAGGGGCCTCTTTAACCTGACAGTTATAAGGATAATCATGATGCCAAAGGTGACCTCAGCAGCTGTGTGTTCTGGCTGTTCCGGTCCACATGAACGGAAACACGAGACAACCAGAGGGATTTTAGTCCAGGAAGAAAAGTTCAGAACAACAGATTTCACAAAAGTTCAACTGAAGAAATGAAAGTAAAACGATAAGACAGAAAGTATTCAGATGATTCTGATGCAGAAATCAGCAGATGAGTAAAAACTGCAGCGGTTTGAGAAAGTACATTAAAATGTCTTATTTTATTTGTGCAAAAATTATTTTGATAACTTTAATCTTTAATCCTGCAAAAACAAAAATAAAAAATTCTTCATGGATAAATGGATCGAACCTATAAAAACCTTTTCTAGTCTTTATTCCTTCTGGTTCTGGATGTTGAGCAGCTACAACGAGATTTTTGCTCCAACACTTTTTTATTTTGGGACAGTTGTTATGATCTGTAACCATGGCGACAATGTTTTTTGTTGTTGTTTTTTTTTTTACAACAGGAGGCCGGTGATTAGCATTTCAAAAGCTCAAATAATCCCTGAACTATGACCCCAAAACCCAGAGGAGCTGAAAAGGAGCCTGAACGAACGCGAAGAGAGAGAGAAGGAGGAAGTTCAAGAGAAGCTGCAACAGCAAACGAGGCGGATTAGCAGAGCAAGCTAACGACTGATGATGTCATCCGGGACAGGTTACTCAGGAACATTAGCTGTTAGCATGTCATGATGGTCGCAAGACTGTCGTATAGCAACAACCTTCAGTCAGAGGCGTCTTCAGATTGGCTGCGAGACTGACTGCTACTGCAGATCCTTCCCTCCCATAGAATCAGCAGCCAAGCTTACAATAAGAGTTACGACTTTATTATGCCTTTGAGATAAATAAAGCACGTTTAACTGGATCTGAATTGATTTGAATATCCAGAAGAAAAAATCGAACCCAACAGATGTGAACGCGCTGCCTGCTGTTGCTTTTGCAAAAATATTAACGGTTCAAACTCCAAAACAAAGAAACAAACAAAAAAATCAAAACAAATGCAGCAGAAAAAAACAGACAGAGACGTTTTGGATCCAGTGGAACCGAGTCCACTGGACCAACAGGTCTGAAAACCTTCTGCGCTCTGAGTGACATCATGATATAAATCATGCCAGGCCTTTTAACACATGCAGGACTTTTACAGCTCTCTTAAAAACATTTCTGCAGACCCCACACATCCTGGACACAAACTCTTCAGACTTTAACCTTCAGAAACAGTTTCTGTCTCTGATGAACAAAACAAACAGCCCAAAGCCAAAACAGACAGATTCTCTACTGGGAAATAAATAAAACAACTCAACTTCCTTCTCTCTTTTCTATATTAACATATGGCTGAGAGTACCTTTAATCCTTTACTTTACTTCCTCTAAAGTTTATATATCTATCCTCTAAACGCGGTGAGGGATAAAACCGAAGTGATTCCTCGCTTTGCCAAAAGCTGGTTCTGGTTCTGGAGGCATTTGGGGAAAAGTTTCGAGACAAAAAAGGAGCAAAAAATGAACAATTTAATGTCTTTACCTACGAAAAATCATTTCTGCAGCAGGATGAAGATAAAAAAAATTATGATAAATTTCTTATGACAAAAAATGTTGTCGTTTTGATGATAAATACAAATTAATGATGTTTAAAATCCCAAAAACTGTCAGGATTGATAGTTTTACTATTTTCTCCACTGCTTGTTCAATAAAAGCATCAAGAAATATCAATAAATTTAAAATGCAGTTACATTTAGAGACACAAATCACTTCTTTATGTGAAGAAGTGTGTGGCAAACAGGAACACAGGATCATTTTGGTTTGACTGTTTTTACTCTGAGCAAATGAAATAATGATGTTGAAACAGACGTTTTCATTTGAAACCTTGGATGGGGTTGAATATTTCCCCACAGTTCAGTTTTCACACGTTAAATCCTGCAGCCAAACAAGCCGGTTTCAAACGGCTGAACTCTGACGTTTAAATCAGCAGCAAACACTGAAAACAAACACTGAAAACAAACAGAACCGAACCGGATCCGGACAGAAAAACACAGCTTTGATGCTCAGAAACCAGACAAATAACGAGAAGAAAACATGATTATTAAATATTATCATAAAAACAGCCCTAAGTTAGATTGACTTAACAGAAATCAGAGATTATCTTCAACATTTTGATGAATTAATCAGTTGATTGTGAACCTATCAGCTGATCGGCTGATGATCAAAGCCTCAGACAAACTGATATTTGCAGTAATTTAATCATTTGGAGCCATTTTTATGTTAAACAGAGATTCTCCCGCTTTGCTTTTATTATTCAAATGAAATCAGAGCAGCTGAGACGCTTCAATGAAAGCAGAAAAAAAAACAGTTTTCTGATCATAAACAGGAAGCAGAATCTCACCTGAGAGGAGCTGAAGGCAGCCGTCCATCCTGCTGGACGGTTGGATGGATGGTTGATGGACGGTTGGATGAACGGATGGATGGACAGATGGATGATGCAGCAGCGTCTCCTTTGTGCTCCTGACTCTGAGTCTGAAGCAGAAAATGAGCTCAACACATGAACCCCCCACAGCCCAGATGAAGCAGAAACGCCCCCCTCTGATGGCCGCCTTTAAATGCAGGAGGCCGCCGCGCCCTCTGCTGGACAGAAGGAGAACGCCTTTAAATGCAGGAGGCCGCCGCGCCCTCTGCTGGACAGAAGGAGAACAGATTTATATGCAGGAGGCCGCCGCGCCCTCTGCTGGACAGAAGGAGAACAGATTTATATGCAGGAGGCCGCCGCGCCCTCTGCTGGACAGAAGGAGAACAGGCTTTCACTTTCATTATGACTGGACTGAATGTTTGTTCCTGAATGCAGCTTCAGTTTCACTAATTTAATCTGATTCTCATCTACACAACAAAACATTTAAATACCAAACCGGTTAGTTTATATTTTAAAAAAATAGATTAACTGATTAAATTGTTTCTCATCCAAACAACAAAACATCTAAATGATGTGATAGTTTATCGGAAAAAAAGATTAAATGAGACAAAAGATGAAACAACAAACTAAATACTTTAAAGGGCAAAAAGAGACAATCCAGTGAATTAATCAGTAATTAAACATTTTTAGATTAGGTGTTTTAACTACTTGTTGCTGTTTGGTCATTTTTGTTGTTCATTTGTATTGCAAAGACATAAAATTGAACAATTGCAGATAAATAAATGTATTAATCTGCAATTGAACTGTTTTAATCATTCTGAAAATACAAAACTAAATGTCATTTTATTCAAATCAATAAGCTTTATCAATCACCAACAACTCCAATTGAACATGTTTCCATCTAAACAATAAAACATCTAAAGTTAGTTTATCAGAGGAAATGAGATTAAATGAGACAAACTAAATGATTCTAAATGACTCATTAATTAATTCCATTAATTAGTGAGTCATGAAATAAATACATGGTTATGGTGTTTTAATTACTTGTGTTCTCTGTTGCAAAGAGCTTATTAAAATAAAATGAATTATAATATTAAACTGTTTCAATAATTTACAAAGTAAATAATTAAATGTCATTTTATTCAAATAAAAACAGAATTTGAATCAGAATTAACTTTATTGGCTAAATTTGTGACACAAAATAATTATTGCATCATTTTTGAACCAGGAATAGATTTTATTTATTTATTGAAATTTTATTTAAAATACATTTAACATTTCCAACCAGTTAAAAATAAAATTTATTTCACTTTAAACATTTTTTATTTCCACTTAATCGTAACAAATGTTAATAAAATTCAGTTTTTTCTGAATTAATGGATAATTTTAACTTTATGAAAAGAAAATCAGACACATTTAGAAATTCTGCTGTAAAAATTTGACAATTTTAAAAATAAAACGGCTTTTCAGACGATAAACTGAGAGACGATTTATTGATCAGCATCTTGTGATCAGATTCAACTCAAAGTTCAGAGGATGAAAGAGTTTAAAACTTAAACTAAACAAGTAATCACTGTAAAATATTACTGTGGTAAATTTAACTTTGAAAGTTACTTTGAGCAGAAGACAATGTAAAAATGACTGTTACATTAAAACAGACCCTTTATAAATAAAAATCCAAAGTAAATTAAATATTTTTTTAATTTAGTTTTAAAAAAAATATTTTCTTTATTTGCATTTTTAGTCATTACCAAAAATGACTTTGAAAGTGAACAAAATGCTTCAATCAAAACAAAATCAAGTAAAAGTAAAAGTTCAGGTTTTGCAAACAAATTAAAAAACAAACTACTGAGTTTTTGTATTTAATTACAGCAACTAAATGTAACTAGTTACTTTCCACTGAGGTTTTATTCTTTTCCTGCACAAACTCCATTTTCCAGAATCCTCAGTTCATTTCTCATCAGATTTATAGAAAACCACTGAATTTAGTGCCGATGGATCCGACCAGAGCAAAATGATTTAAAACTCCAATAAACTGAAAACTATTTATTCTACTTCCTGTTTCGTAAAGAAACTGTTTGACGCAAACATGAATATAATTATTCTGTTTTTTGTTCTTATTGAAATAGAAACTTGGACTCAAATAAAGAGAAAAATAATGATTGTTTCTTGTTTTTATTCATGTAGAAACTCTTCGTTCAGTTCAGAGAAAACATTATTTTCTGACTTCCCTTTAACGTCTCAGTGACATAAATACAGATGAAAAAACATTCATGGTTAAAAAGCAGCCACACAACTTCCTGTTGGGGACCGCCACAATAAAAGTCTCTTCTTCATGATAACGCGTTGAAGGCACTTTGGGCCCGGTTGAAACTGCGGCTCCGGTCCGAACTCTCCCAGCTGGAGGAGCGATACGGGTCGGAACCGAGCCTTCGGACCCGATTACTGGGAGAATCCAGAACTTCTTCAGCCGAGGGAAAAACGGACGGACTCGGACGTTTCCGGCTTACAAAAAACACATGTGACATTTTTAATACGAGTCGATTAGTAAACATTATAACAGTGATGTGATCTGCTGAGCGCCCCCTACAGGCAGCTGCTGGTAAAACTGATCAGTCTGACTGTAAAAACGACACTCGAACTACACTTCTGCTCGTCTCCACGGCAACTACATCTACAGTTTAGCCTAGTTAAAGTCTTGCTGCTCATTTCATTATTTTCCGGGCATGTTGGAGGCGTCAAAACGAAAACGGATAAAACTTTTTTTCTTGTTTTGTTGCTGGTGTCGTAAATCTGAACCTGAGAAAGAACCGTCTTTACTTTCAGTCCGTTAGCGAGAAAAGTTTCTGTTTTTTAAAGCGTCTCTAAGGCGTTTCAGACCCAAGTCCTGAGTTCCCGTCTTCACCAAAACTGGACGTAAATACTGTAACCATGGCAACGGGGCGAGCCGCCGATCAGCTGACCCTCCCCCGTTTATCAAAACCAAAAAACCCAAACCTTCAAAACCTCTTTGAAGCCGGAGCGGTTCTGTCAGGAACAGAGAAACGCCGATCGGGTCACATTTACACACAGCTTCGCTCACATACAGTCTGAGTCCAGAGTCCAGCTCTCGCCGGTTTATTCGGGTTCCCGATTCAAAGCTGGCGCCGGCGCAGTCAGAGAAGGGCCCGGTTCTGGACCCTCAGGTCAGGCCTCGGGCCGGGCCGCGGGTTCTAGTACTGGATGTATTCCGACTGAAGAGACTGGAGGAGAAAACAGAAAAGTTTTGAGTCAAACGGGAAACTTTCAGTTTAGTTTACTGAAAAATCACTCAGTCTCTCTGAGTTTAGAACCGGGCCTTCCGAGCCTGGTTCTGATCCAGTTCACCTCAGTTAAAGCTGCAGTGTGCAACCTTAATAAAAATCTATATTTCACATATTTGTAGATGGTGTCTCGTGCCGTTGCAGTTTAAAACGAAACAGATAATCTGTGAAAAATCTGTGCTCACTAGAAACAACCAGTCAGGGCCAGGAGGCGGGGCTTAGTGCTGCAAATCACCTCATGTGGCTCTTTCACTCTGCTACGCTGCAGATAGCATAGCCTGTTGTGAATGCTAATGCTAGGTAGCATAGCAACTGATGATAGAGGATAAAAAATATTCCTGTAACTAAGTTGCTTAGCACCATGTTTATGAAGTGATTGACAGCGCTAAGCCCCGCCTTCTGGCCCTGATTGGTCGTTTCCGGTGCATTTCTTCAGATGGTAAAGCAGCTCAGGAAGAAAATCTATCTGAACGTTATATAAAAGTTAAACTGATAAAAATATATGTTACAAAAACAACAATCCTCTTTTTGTCAAACTGTAAAGTTACAAACTGCAGCTTTAAAGTTAAAAAGGAGTCTTTCCTGTCCACTGTCGCCACAAGCTTGATAAGCAAAGTCAGTGAGCTGAACAGCGATTAATTTAGTAATTGATTACTATGACAAATGATCAATTACTCATAAAAAATAATCTGCAGACTTTTCATTTCACTATTGAAAATTATTTTAGACAATTTTATTAACAGAAAGATGAAAATAAAATAATTAAATTCCTTTTTAAATAAGACAATAAACAGTTTATTAACTAACTTGACTAACAGCCTTCCCTTGGTGAACACTTGATCATTTTTAGTGAAGGATCAATGCAGCGTAGAGCGGATGTATCGGCTCACTGATCAATAATTACACAGCTTCTTTCTTTAATTACAAAATCAGGGGCCGAAAAGTGGACTGGATGTTCAACATGAGTTCAGCAGAAAACAGAAACATTCCTGATTAAACTTCTGTTTTAGGATTCCTGAGGTTTCTGTTCCCAGAACGGGAAAAGGGGAATTCCTCGTCTTCCTCCTCCAGCCGGTTTCTGTGAACCTAATTTCAGCAACAATCCCAGAGCGTTTTCTCGTCAGGAAATATTTGGTGCGTTTTGCTTTCGGTTTGGGAAGGATTCCTGCAGCTGCGTGTGAAGATAAGAAAACCTTCTGGACGACAAACAAACCGAGATCTGAGAGGATGAAGAGTTTTTCCTTCCACTTTCCTGGAACGACTGAGGCCTGCTGGTGATTTTTGGTTTTATGTTCTGAAACTTCTTACAGATCAAACCAGAAGTTTACATACAGGATAAAAGAAACATTTGTCCCTCTCTGCCATAAATCAGATAAAACTCATTTTAAAGCAGCAAAATTATTTCTATTTGCTGAATGCCAGTAAAATTAGTGAGAACATTGTTAGAGATAGTTTTTAAACTTTTTCTGAATTCAGAAGATAATATTAATCTTTTCGGTATCAATCAGATGTAATCAAGTTTATTTATAAGGAACATGTCAGTAACAGGCAGCTCCAGGTGCTTCTAAAACACAAAAATAGAAAGTAATAAAAACTCCATTGGGTCACAGCAGGCAGTGTGGTGCATTCAAGGTGTCTCTGTTAATTTGAGTTTCCATGGGAACTTGGCGATCCGGCATTTTTATGTTTGTAAGCTTAATAATCACTGAGTTTATTTGGGTTATAAAGTTACATAAAGCGATCTGAAGATCACTGAATATTATCGCTGCTGACTGTCACATTTCCAAATGTAATTTTTATTTTAACCAATCAGAAGTTTCCAAAGCAATGACATCATCATGATGTTTGTGTCTTTTTTCTAACTTCTGGTTTCATTGTTGGATGGTTTGGTGCTTTTTCAGACATTTATCTCTTTATGCTCTTACATGTCGTGCCTCATTGCTCAGCCTCAGACTTTGTGGAAGCGTTTCCTCGTCTCAGCAGCAGCTCTGGCCGTTAGGGAAGCTAAAGTTTCCCGATGCAGAGAAAACCCTCGGCTCCCCTGATCAACACGCTTAGAGAAGAGCTGGAAGGATTTCAGAGACCAAACATCACAGGAAACAGAAACGACGTCGGACAAAAAACAAACATTCAGCAGACGAGTCAGAGCGGCGAGGCGTTCCCTCCGCCTGCAGCTTCATGAGGATCAGATCATTTATTATGCAGCTCGCAGTTTCTGCTGTTCTCACACAGAAATCATTTCATATTCATCGTTTTCACATTCAATCTGAATTCTTATGATCAGAAACTTTTCACTTGATAAATTTGTTTCAATAGTTTCTGGTCAGGATGCAAAATATCAACAAATTGATAATGTTGATTTAAAAAACATAATAAATTTTATTGTTTCCAATGAAAGCAACAAAGTTTTATTACTTTTTACCAGATTAACATTTTATGCTGCATTTTGTGCCTAAACGTTGAGGTTTATTCATATTTGCGTGTATTGATGCTGATTTGTGCCGCAGCCTTTAGTTTTGCCACCAAACACAATTAAAGTTCAGCATTCCTCTTACATAATAACATTTTTGTATCAAAGGATGAATCTTTGCTAAATAAATATTTCTAACGTTTGCATGTGAAAAGTTCAGTTCTTTCTGCTTGGAGTTGGGATTTTTTTTATTAATAAATGAATGTTCAATGTGTTTAAATAGGAGATTTTTCTTCTTTTTTTACAGGATCTGAACCAGGAGAAGCTAAAAACGCAGCTTCAGTTCTGGGTAGAAAATATTTACAAACAATATTTTTCATCTGGATTAATATTAATATCTTTAAACAGTTTTGGCTCAATTACAGCTTTGAGTGAGTTTTTCTTTCAGTTAACCAATTAATAAATTATGACGGCGATTACCCAATTTATGCATCAAAGCATCTTTTTAAACTTTGATCTGCTTTTTATTGATTTTCAACCAGATTGGTGCATCTCCAGACGCTGCAGCGTGGGAACGCATCGTCATGTGATCAGAACGGACCAATCACACGGACAGAGGAGTTGGGAAGCCACAGCAGAACAACCAATCAGAGCAAAGGGGCGGGGCAAAGCTGCTGCTGTGTCGGAGGACTTACAGGTATGGAGCGGCTCAGGTAACGTCCTGAGGGGCCCTTCATGGCGCTGGAGGGCCCGTGGCCCCTGAAGGCACTGACGTCCTGTTGCTGTGGCCTCATATAACTCTTGACCGCAGGGGGCGCCGCGCAGCCGCCATATAAGGTACTGTTGTTGTTGACCTCGTGCTGCGCGCCGCGAGGCCCGCCGCTGTAGCCGGGCGAAGGGGCCGAGGGGGCGGGGCTTACAGAGACAGAGGAGGAAGAGGAGGGAGGAAAAGAGAAGAAGGGAGTCTTCTCGTCTTCCTCGGCGTCGGCGCTGTAGAGATCTCCGAGGGAGCTGGCCAAGCGCGAGCCGAAGGCTGAGCTGAGGTCAGCAGATACAAAACATCAACAGGCAGGTCATGTGACACAAACACACCTGACAGGAGACAACGAGGGGGGCCGCTCATGACCTCTGACCCCAGGAGAACCTGTTGGTTCAGAAAACTGATGTTCCTACGGCTGTTCCAGTCACCGCCAGCAGGTGGTGCTGCTGCTTCACTTACTGCAGTTCAACCTGAATTTTTACCAAATATTTTTACTTAAACCGAACTGAAGCTAACGGCAGCAGAACTAAAAAAAGGTTTGGTGTTAAAAAACATCCAGACACTCATTAAAAAATTCAGTTTTTGTTCCAACAGATTTCCTGTTTATGATCCTCCTTTCAAAAATCGATTAAAGAGTCTAGCAATGTAAAAAAGCGGACGAAAAATTTTAAAAAAAGGAAGGTAAAAACTGACAGGCAAAAAACAACAGAGACACATAAACCTGTTTTTTTTTTTTTTTTTTTAAATTGACGAGCTAATTTAAGAAGCGATGACGGAAAACTCAGTAAATGTTACGGTTCTGAGGGAGAACGTTTCATTCCCAACCCGGCTGAGAGTCATGAACGCTAACCGAGCTGCACCGCTGCAACCAACAGGAAAATGCTCTGATTCACCAAAGGAGGGCAGCACTGAGACGGTTTGGATAAAACATTGCAGGACAAATTTACACTAAAAGGTGAAAATTTACACAGAAACACAAAAACAGAACGATCACTTCGTAGTTTATCTCCAATAAAACGTTGGTTTGGGGTTTAGCTGCTCTTTACATTTCCAACCGTTTAAATGACTTCCTGTTCACAGCGATCAGCAGGAAGAGAAGAAGGAGAAGACGCCTGATGATGAGCAGCAGGTTTGTAGTAAACAGGACGCGCTGACAAAGAGGAGGAGAGCAAGGAAGAGGAGCGGAGGAGTAAAGCATGATGAAGAGCAGCAGGAAGTTCTGACCTTCGGATGTTTGACATCGGCGATAACGAGTTCCTCCCGATCCTCTTGGCAGCAGGAGAAGCAGAGGTTGCTGGGAGTTTGGAGGGCTTGAGGATCGAGGCGGGACTTTGACTTCTCCCTTTAGATAACCTAAAGCAAATAAAACAAAATGATGATCAATACTTGCATGTATCATTAATTCCACCAACCAAACCCGTCAGTGTCGTACCGGAGTGCCGGTGAGCTGGGGTGATGGTGGGTCTTTGCCTCCTCAAACCTGCAACACAACAGAACCGTCAGTTTACAAAACCACCGATAACCATTACAGGACGGATCAGCGCCTGTTAGCGCTACGGCTAGCGACGGGCTACAGCTAGCGGCGCGCTATAGCTAGCGACGGGCTACGGCTAGCGACGGGCTACGGCTAGCGACGGGCTACAGCTAGCGACGGGCTACAGCTAGCGGCGCGCTACGGCTAGCGACGGGCTACAGCTAGCGACGGGCTACGGCTAGCGACGGGCTACGGCTAGCGGCGCGCTACAGCTAGCGACGGGCTACGGCTAGCGACACATTCCTGCCGGCGCCTTTATTAAATAATGTTTTACAGAATCACCTTTATTTTGTAAAACATTATTTAAATTAAAATTACTGATGTTTTGATGCATAAAATGTGTTTATAAATCTGTTTGGTTTCTGTCCAGATGCAAGAGAGGACTATGCAACATTTTATACTGGTCAATAATTTTACAGCATTAAAATTTAACAAACTACAGCTCTTACATTTTATAAAATATTTACTGAATTTGATCATTGTTATGAATATCTCAACATTTCTGACATGGCTCCTCCCATGATGGCTGCAGATATTTTTAACTTTTTCCTGAGTTGTGTGAGGTGATGCCTGGTAATGTTGACATGCGATTGTGTCGTCTTGGTGAAGCTAAGTGCAGCTCCAATCCGGTGACACACGTCTACGCAGAAAGGATCTAATCTAAAAGCAGCTCAACGAACCCCAGCCTGGGGTCAAAGGTCAGTCCTGTACCTCACAGCTCCTCCGCTCACAGATGGGCGAGGGTGGCGGCGGCTCTTCAGGGCTCGGAGTTTGTCGCCCTGTGTCAGACCCGAACCGTCTGTAATGTCACCCTGGAGGAGAAAACAAGCGCTCCTGTCAGGCGATGAGTTAAACAGGAAACAGGTGGAGAACAGAAAATAATAAAAACGCTTTTGTTAGAGACATTCTGAAGTTTTCCTGTTTTTGGATTCTGTTCACCAACAAAGATCTGAACATTTCTGTAGATGAGCTGCAATATTCACAGCTCAACGTTTCATTGAGCTGTGAATAAAACGCCTTTCTAGCGGTTTCTGCTAGAAAGGCACAGATCCAAAATCAATATCTGTATCGATCCTGAAACTAGAAACAATTGTAGGCCAGGCCTGATCAGTAAGGGCGGATCTATTTCACTGAGAGGCATCGCACCTGGTCATTTATTTTACATCATCTTTAAAACTCCGAACTGAACATCTGAAGGTTTGATGCAGTTTATTTTGACATGTTTTCAAAGAATGTCAACCTTTTCAACTGTTTCAGTTTCTTTATCGTTTATTTGGCTCCTAATTTCACCGACTGATCAAACTAAAGTTGTTTCACATGTTTGACTGAACTGGTGAAGCTGTTGGTGGGTTTAACTGAGCTGTACTGGAGCAGAGTTACACATAAATTTGTAATTCAATACATTTATTTCTGCATTTTAAAAAGAAACGTTTTAAGTTAATTCAGCTGGTTTTCTGACTTGATCGGCTGATACCAAACCTCAGATATCGGAAGTGAAGAAAGCTGATCGGTGCATCGCTACTTTCTCAACATTTCTGATAAAATATTGTGCAGATATCGTTTTGGAGGACTTTGGCTGCATCATGCCTGATTAGAATCAGAATCGGATCAGGCATGAAAACAATCGGATTTTGTGTTAAAGCTCTGCTCTCCTGAGCCTGAACTCCCGCAGCGCCGAGCGTTTTAGCCCAGAGTGAATCTCTGCGTCAGCAACAGAAGCTAGCTGGGGTTGAAGGCGAACGTCGTCTAGACAAACGGCCATAAATTTGCACAATGGATGCAAACAAACAAACAAAAGCTGGCTAGTTAGCTGGTGCATGTTAGCAGCTACTTACCAGTAGCCTCAACTGCCTCGAGTCACAGAGTTCAATGAGGATGTCTGCGGGTGACTGAAACTTTTGCCTGACAGAAAAGTCCTGCGAGGAGAAAAACCTACATAGAGTATACGAGATTAAATAGTCCTGCTACGACAAAGACCTGTGATTAAGGGATTTAAGGGCAACTTTTATGTGTTTTAAAGGGAATTTAAGAAAAGATCAAGGTGTTTATTTTAGAACTTGAGACTTTTTAAGGACGCGTGGACATCCTGGATGCAACACAAAGGGCTTGTGTTGCCTTAAAATATCTGCCTTTAAATAATTGAGCTAGCTAGGCTAAATGTTCTGCTTCTACTGTTATTTTTTCCAAAGGACCCCAGAAGAAATTAACTCTTTAAAAACAGTTTTGGCCGAATCACCGCTCTCAATATGAACCTTTTTGGAGTCTAATGCGATCAATCGTTTCAGGCCCAACCTGGCGGATCTGCAGCGATGCATCAACGAACCAAAACACTAATAAGCTGAGGATTCGGTTTTCCGTTGAGCCGATGGAACGGTGCGGTTTGTGTATCTAACCTCCTGCAGATGGTCGGTGCTCGCCGGTCGGAGGAAGTTGGCGTTGTGGGCGGAGCCTAGCGACAGCTCGTCCAGGCTGTTGATGAGATGCGCCGTGTTGTCCTCCGGTCTTCCCTTCAGAGGGTGCGGGCTTTGCAGCCACAGAGACGCCTGCTTGCTGTGAACACAGATCACACCTTCACTCAGGATGAGGTTTAAAAGACGACCTTACGACCTTCAGAAGACATTTTAATTAACAGCAGCTGTAAAAGGCCAGAGGAAACATTCACACGTTTAGCCAACAGCTCATTGTTGGAGCCGAGATGTAAATAAATGACTTGTTTAAGATGGAAGTACATTTATTTCATAAGTTCTGACACAGCGAAACTGAGCTTAACAGGATTTATCAGACAGAATCTTCCTTTCTTGCTGCTGCTTCCTGTCTCTGCTCAGGGTTTTCATATCTGGAGGAAATTCTGCTCCAGAACACAAACCGGACCTGATGGAGGTTCTGGCTTCCCAGAATGTTATGTTAGCAGCAATCAGGAGGTGCAACATGTTCAGCTCTGTCACTGTTTTCCTGATTTCACTTCTGCTCATTTTTCATGTGAGAAACGCTGCGACTGATAAACGTCTTTTAAAGGCTTTGGTGGCCTTTATTTGACAGGAAAGTGGGTAATTAGAGAAGGGGAAAGACATGCAGCAAAGCTCGCCAGGCCGGGAATCGAACCTGCGACCGCTGCATCGAGGACTAAGGCCTCCAAATGTGGGTTGTGCTGAAGCCCTGCGAGGAAGAGTCCATCTCCTCATCAGTTCTCAATGTCTGTGTCTTACATTTCGATCCATTTAAAGCCAGTTTGTTTCTGGATCTAACTGGGTTCATGTTGTGGAATCTGGAGAAAAGGAATGGGACAGTTCATGAAGAAATAACGGATGAAAGAGGAAATGTTTCGTCACCAGTTTGACGGTGTGCTGGATATTTGAAACAATAATCATTGATGGTGAAAAGCTGCAGCTGTTTGTGTCGCGGACGCTCCGGCCGCAGCTGCAGCTCCTCCATTCTGGACTCAAACTAAGAAGCTCATCAGATCTGAGATTTCTTTGTAAATCAGCAACGCGTCACTGAGCTCATCGCAGACGTTTCTGGTTCTGAACTTTCCCTCTGCGGTTTCCCAGCCAGGTAAACATGCAGAAGCTGAACATCGCAGGAAACACGTCTGATTCCTGCTGTTTATCTTCTGCTGGTTTCACACTTGGCTGAGATTCTTCATGTTTTCAGGTCAGAAAATCCAGGAATCAGTTCAAAGCTGTGCAGCAGAAGTGAGACGATAAACTGAACCAGACTGAGACGAACGACAATGTTGTTGTTTTGAGATCATTTTCAGGTCATACATTAACCCTGGAAGGCATTTCAAATATCCAAGATAAAACAACAAATAAAGGAATTATGATGTTTCTGTAAACAAACTGTCCTTCAAAATAAGGGCGGGTTGAGACCGAAACAGCGACTGCAGACTGTAATCACTCAGGTTTTGGCAGGAAGAGAAAAACAATAAATCTTGATCTCATTTTAATTTCTCATGCGATTAATTGATTTAGAGACATAAATATGAGACATAAATATGAGACATAAATATGAGACATAAATATGAGACATAAATATGAGACATAAATATGAGCCACATTGATG
The DNA here is from genome assembly GCA_911649635.1 of Poeciliopsis gracilis. Classification (NCBI taxonomy): domain Eukaryota; kingdom Metazoa; phylum Chordata; class Actinopteri; order Cyprinodontiformes; family Poeciliidae; genus Poeciliopsis; species Poeciliopsis gracilis. Next base: position 24,576 of record CAJVRI010001056.1, on the reverse strand, counting down.
CTAAATCTGCTCGATTCTCGTTCATTCTGTGCATTTTGTCTCCTGAAAGCTGAAACTGAACCACCAGAGAACAGAAGCAAAACCCAAAGAACAAACCAGCAGAAACTCACTCTTCCAGGAAGTTCTGCTGCGGCCCGATGATGGAACCGGGCCTGCAGATCCGGATCCAGGCGATGGCCTCGGCGGCGGTGAAGCGGTAGTGTTTCATCAGGTAGCAGCCAATCAGAGTGCCCGTTCTGCCCAGACCAGCTGCAACAGAAACAGCAGCAACAAGTCTGAGCCGTTTGGATCAGAACCGACAGAACCGAGCAGCAGATCATCACCCGAGCAGAAAAATATGCTTCATCACAGCCGTCATGTGTGACCCGCTTCCGAACAAACCCGGTTTAAAGTCAAACAGAACCAGAGTCAGAAACAACGAGAGGTTTTTAAACTCCTGAAGTTTCTTGATCCATCCTGGACCTTCAGCTTCTGTTTTTAAATATCTATTTAACGACGGTCACATCTGTTTGGGTTTCATTTCTCTTCCAGATCACCAAACAGAACCAGTGTGGCAACATGAAGTAGGACACGACCGACTGCTGCAAGTTTCACAACTTTTAAAAACCTTTTTGAGACCATTATGAATTAATTTAAGACTTGTCTCCATAGAAACGTAAAAACTTCGTCCGGCCAAGTGGTGATAAATTCACACTTATCTGTAACAGACACAGAAAGGCTAGTTAGCCAGCTAGCAATGGTATGCTAGCAGCTAGTTAGCGCCTGTCAGAACGCAGTGAAGACGTCTCATGACGACTCAAACTTTTCCTGACTGAAAAAAACATTACATTGGCTTCACATAATTAAATAGTAAACATTTAAGACTTGTAATTATAGTATTTAAGGGCAACTTGCTTTTTAAAATAAATTTAAAATGCTTTAAGGATCTTAAAAAGCCTCCCAAGAAACGATGAGAAACGGCGTCACTGGATGTTTGGAAAGGACCCAAAGTCATTTCTGAGAATCATCCAGATATGAAGCAAACATGGAGAAAAAGAGGAAACAGACACCAGAATCACAATATTATCGTTAATCGCAATAACTTCTGGGACAATTTATCGTCCAGCAAAGTTTGTGAGAGTGACGGGCCTGAATGTTTGCCCAGCAGCTGACAACAATTAGCTTATTTTAGCCGCACAGCCTGAACCAACCAGGGAGCTGATCTTATTCATCCATTATATGACAATAAAACATATATTGATTGTTTCGACCCAAATTGAAAATTGAACATTAAAAAGGTCACCAATAATAATAATAAAGCTGAAATGGTCACTAATCAGGAAGTTAAGGCCATTAAATGGAGTTAATGTTATAAATGCCACCACATAAGTCAAAAAAAGGTCACAAAAGGTCACCAATGGGGCCCAGAAAGTTATTACTGGGCCAAAAACAGGCCATGCGCTAGCTAAAAGAAACCATGTGCCGTTTGTTTCCACTTCCTGCCTCAGTATCCATGCTGAGCAACAGCCCAAAACCACTCATGTCGTATTATTTCACTCCTCCTTTCTGCTCATCCTCACTGGAAAGCTCAGCTAAAACCAGAACATAAGAACATTCTTTACCTCTGTCCTACAAATCATTCCCAAGCGCAGCCCGCCCCCTGCTGGTACTCTGGGAACTATGGCTCCCAGTAAGAGACCTACCCTTGCAGTGGACAGCCACGGCTCCTTGCGCGTTCTCGCAGACGTGCAGGAAGCGCCGTACGATGGTGTCGTTGGGTGTGCTGCCGTCGATGAAGAAGAGGTCGTAGTGGTCGAAGCCGGCGTTGGTGAAGCGCTTTCCGTCGTAGATCTTCTTGTTCAGGCGGATGATGGTGGTCACGCCGTGCTTCCTGAAGTAGGGGAAGTAAGCCTCAGGCGCGTGCAGAGGGTAACCTGCAGGGGGCAGAGCGTCGTTCTAACATATCGTCTGTCATTACGACTTTCTGAAAATCATCTAGAAAACTTAAGCTGGGAGGTGCAGGAGTGGAAAATTTACTTTTCTCACTAATTTGGCATCTCTGAAAGCTTTAGAGGTTGAGTTAGAACAAATGGGGCCGCGATGTTAACCTGATGCAACGAAGGGAGGGAACATAAACACCGCCATGCATCCTGGGAAATCTGTACTGTTTAAACTAGGAAAGGTTTTTATAAAAAAAAACAAAAAAAAAACACACAGCTGCTGCAGGATGGAGTTTGTAACCTGTCAGTAAAATAATACTGAGTGGAATGTAATGTTGTGTTTTTCATGAAATATGCAAAGATACAGTCTACATTTGTTCACATACCGTTTTCTATCCTGGATTTGGGATGCGGTCCGCTGAAGGCCAGAAACTTTCCCGGGACGATCCAGTTCAGGTCTCCGTTCTCGACGCGCTGCAGACACAGAGACGCGCCGACGTCACAGAGAGCTTACACAAAACAAAACTGTGACTAGTTTAACTCAGGCTTGTTTTAATTTAGTGTCGCTAAGGTGAAACTACTCCGGTTCTCCAGAAGAGGGCACCACAGTCCAAGTTTCTACGTTTCTCTCATTCAGGTGCAGAGCAGAATATCGGAAATTAAACTCTACTAAATAAGTATTTGGTAAAAAATCTACTCAAGTACTGAGTACCAGATCAAATGATCAATCATTTAATATTTAAAAATGACATAACCAGACCTACCAATTTATAAAATTAAGGAGAAATTTCGGTATTATCAGGACCAAAATGACAATAATTCATTTAAGCAACAAAAAAATAACAAAATCAGGGAAAAGAAACATTTTCCAAATCAGTTTTTTTCAATATAAAAACTTTAGAAACTTTAATAAAAACTGCAGGTTTTGTCTGGTGAAGTTTTGGTTAAAAATCCAGAAGTTTTATTCAAGTAAAAGGAAAAAGTGCAGCATAAAAATACTCTTAATTTTCAAAAATGTTACTCGAGTAAATGTAACTAGTTACTACCCGACTCTGGTAACACTATTTATTTAAAGACAGACCTAACAGAAGGAGTCTTTATGTTTATCACTGATATGAATGTTTCTCTGAATTAAAAGGTTCATTTTTTACCAAATGAAACTTTATGAAAACAGTCGTAAACTTTCACGGAGACTTGTTCTTGTTTATGGCGGAGTTATATCAGAATTATACCCCTTCAAAATAAATGTTCCCAGACCTGCATTAACCTGTTTTCAAACCATTAAAGCAGCGGCTGGTCTTGCTGGTTTTACCTCGTAGTGTTCGTATTCGTCCACATCAAACGTCTCAAAGTCAAAGAAGCCGTGCTGCAAAGCCTGGAAGACGATGAAACAGTTTGTTTTTGTTAATTACATGATCAACAGATTGATTTCCTGTGCTAAAGGTTACAGACGGGTTGTTTCCTCACACTGCGCCGTTTGATCCTGATGTTTAAACCCGTTTAAGCAGGACTTACTTCATTAATATGCAGACACACCTGCAGCAGGTCCAGGTGAGACAACACCTGATCCCACATGAACTAATTAATCCGACCAAACGCAGAAAAATTAAACCCAGATCCACGTCATCTCCCACTGCAGGTGGACTTTACATGCAGCGATGCTAAAATGCTAAAGGTCAGAGGTTATAGGAAGCGCCGATGGGAAAGAAAATGAACTTTGTTTCTTTCTGTCCTGTCAGAACGAAGCCAGCTCAGGTCACGGCGTTTGGTTGTGCCAAACAGTTTCCCACCGTTTGCTGAACCATCGTTGTTCTTTCCTCCGTCTGAATGTGTTTTTGGAGGTCAGATTAATTAATCCAGTGGTTTCCAAAGTCAGGCGTCAAACTCCTGCAGCTGCTCACTCCAGCTGTGCTTAATCTGATTTAATCCCACTCCACTCCGGTTTGTTTGTTTGGTCCTCCAAGCCTCGGTCTGCGTTCGGTTGAAGTGAACTCTGGCTCTGGGCATTCTGGGTAAATACAACCAAAGCTAACATGTTAGCCTAGCGCTAGCAGCAAAAATGTCTCCTGGTTTTTAGCCAAAGACTAAAGAGAAATCCTCCAACCGCTAAAATCTGACACCTCCATTTTAGTTTCCATTTTGTAAAGCAGGAAGTGGCGAGAAAACAAAATTCAAAATTCCTCCGTCACCCGGTTCAGTGACAAATGAAAACGTCTTCAGATGCTTTTAGATTATTTGCAAGCAGATGATGAAGAATCCCATTTAAAAACAATATTTCAATAAACATGTAAAACATGAGAGTTAATTACTGATATCTAATCAGTGGGAAACAGATGAAAGTTTTTGTGTCGATGCCTTTGACCAGCATGACTGATGATGGATAAGCCACATGGTGATGTCGGCATTGAAAAAAACAAAAACAGGTGAAGTCCTTCAGAAATCCTGAATTATTGATCAACCAGAACGATGTGAAGGTGGCAGGAAGTTAAAGAGCAGCAGCCAGATTTAAAGTCTTTTCTCTGCAGAGTCTGCAGCACCAGATCCCAGTTTCTCTGCTGCACATAATCACGCTCAAAGATGGATTATTCACACTTCTGACCGATTAACCGCCGGCCTCTGATTGGCTGCAGTTCAGCAGCTCTTTCACACGCCGAGCCGTTATGCAACAATAATCTGCAGCTGTGATTTTCCCAGAATGCCTCCCGTTTCTGACGGCTTCCTGTTCCCGACTGCTTCCTGTTTCCGACTGCTTCCTGTTTCCGACTGCTTCCTGTTTCCGACTGCTTCCTGTTTCCGACTGCTTCCTGTTTCCGACTGCTTCCTGTTTCCGACTGCTTCCTGTTTCCGACTGCTTCCCGTTTCCGACAGCTTCCCGTTTCCGACTGCTTCCCGTTTCCGACAGCTTCCCGTTTCCGACAGCTTCCCGTTTCCGACTGCTTCCTGTTTCCGACTGCTTCCTGTTTCCGGCGGCTTCCCGTTTCCTCTGGAGCCGTTTGTTGGATCTCTGCTCATCAGAGATCTGATCTCACAGTATAAACATTTCTGGCCTCTGATCTCACCTTCCTGATTCCCTGCAGACAGTCCAGCACTGTGAGGTTGTAGGTGCAATTCCCAAAGGAGGCGTCCCTGCAGAGACACAAAGCGTCAGTAAAGATACAGATGAGTTGATTTTAGCTAAATAAAGACATGTCAGCGGTTGCTAACGGCGACGACTGGTCGATCAGGCTGTTCCTGTTCACTTCCTGTCAAACCTCATGCTGACTTTACGTTTTGACTGAGACTTCCTGCAGAGCTGGAGGAATGACCTGAATCAGGAAGCTTCATGCTAAAGGAAAAAAATTACACCAAAATAATCCAGTTTGTCGGCGAGATGAAGGAAAACTGATCACATCTGTTTCTGCAGATCATTGTGTGGCTTTGCATCAGGAAAATTTGTCGCGTTTATCCCAAAGGCTAGGTAGCTAGTTAGCATGGGTACATTAGCAGCTAGTTAGCGAGAGCCTAAACCACTTCAACTCAAACACCTAATGAAGACGTCTGCATGCGACCCAAATGTTTGCCTGACAGAAAATCCTGTGAGTAATAAAAACTAAATATGAAATTAAAAAGTCCTGAAAAATACAATTTAAGACCTGGGATTAACGCACTTAAGGACAATTTACATTTTTAAGTTAATTTAAGACATTTTTATGTCTCAACATTAGATCCATTTATTTGTTAAAGATGAGCTGATTGGACGGGTTTAAACTCCAGAACCTGCTGCCAGTTTTACAGAAACTTTCTTTCAGCAGTGGAACCAGAAGAAGTCTCAATCTGTCAAGGATTTTTATCCATCACAAGCATCCAATTCTTCAATTTTATGTCAGAAATGTTTTCTGTAATAAAGCTTTGAATTGTTTGAACAACTTGAGAAAACGGATCTGAGCCTAAGAAAGGAGAACCAGAACTTTCTCAGTCAGTAAACTCCAGATTTGGTTGTTTTTGGGTTCCTATGTGAGGAAAAACAAATTTTACGTCACTAACAGGATCTGGGGGGTTCAGGAAGCCTGGCGGTCATTTTCCGTGTGGTCAGTGAAGGCCTCGCTCAGGGGGCGTGGCCTGTCTGCATCATGTTTAATCCATCAGAGCTCCTCATGAGGCCGACAGAAGAACAAAGTCTTCCTCCTTTCAGCGGCTCTGCTGTTATGTAACCGCGCAGTGCGTTGATGGCAACAAAAAGCCCTTTATCTGTCTCACACACACACACACACACACACACACACACACACACACACACACACACACACACACACACACACACGCACGCACGCACGCACGCACGCACGCACACACACACACACACACACACACACACACACACACACACACACAGGCTGTGCTCCTCTGTTTGGGTCAGCGGTGACAGAAGCTTGAACTCCAGTTCTTCCAGTCAGAACCGTTTACTGGTGGAACTGGACTCAGTTTCCTCCTCCAGCTTTTATCAGAAGTTCCTGCCAGGACAGGAAGTCTGATGATGTCATCGGCTTGAAAAGTGATTCTGAGGGTAAATATTTCCTCTGCTGCTGCCAGCCGAGCGCCGGCCATCAGAGCTCCCATGTTTAGGCTGGACTCTGGTTCTGGTTCTGGTTCTGGTTCTGAGCAGCATGAAGACATTCCTGCCTGTTTTGTTTCTGTTTTTAGATGAAATTATTGTTTTAAACTTTTGGGTTTTTACTGTCAGATGCTGCAGAAACAGAAGGAAACTGGAGCTGGAACATTTCCGCTCTGACCCAATAAACTCACCATAAAGTTTTAAAAAACCTTTAAATCCTCACGCAGTGATTCCTCAGAGGGAGGAATCACTTCCTCCCTCTGAAGTTGCCTTGTTTGGTCAACTTTTAAAGTTCAGTTCATGTTCTCTATCATCAGCTGAACCAGGACAACTAAACATTCACCTCTGAATCCTGCAAACATCCTGCAAACATCAACTCCTCCGGTTAATAAACGCCAGCAGATTAATCATAAATCTCTCTAGGACAACAGAAGGAGCTTAAAACTGAATTTTAGTGCAACTGGGGGAGGAAAAGTTATCAAGAAAATCTTTCACCACGTTATTTAAATGTTTTACAGACAAACATTCTGCAGAGATTCTGATGGACCTAAAGGTTTTCAGGATATAATTTGGATTTATTGGGATAAAATAAATGTTTTGATTAAAATCTATGGCAACATGCTGTAAAGCTGCGACAATGAGCTAATGAAAAACTACCCAACAAAAACAAACTGAGAACGAGTTACAGACGATTAAATAAGCAAATTAATAACAGAAAACAATAAATAAATGTAATTATATTTTCTAAAAGACATCCATTCAGTAAAAATATAATTATCATGATAATAACAGTAAAACTACGTAACTATAACACATTATACCTGAAATTTAATCCTGAGTAAGGCTGCAACTAACAACTAATTTATTAGTCGATTATTTTGACGATTAATGTGATAAAACGATCAGAACATTTTATAGATTTTTAATTTAACCTCCAACTTTTTTCTGAACATTATTAGAAATACATTAAACAAATAATTCAATCCCGTTTAAATAAGAAAATAAACATTTTATTGCCTAAAATGTGAAACCGTAGCGTTCCTTTATGTAGCAGGTAAAAGTGTTTTTCCTTAAATGCTGAATGTAGAAACATTTTATAGTGTTCTGGGTTAATAACGGCTCTGAATATGTTGGTTTTACAGCAAAATACTTTTTTAAGTGGATGTTCCAGTTAAAGACTGATTATTAAACCAATTGATTATTTCAACAATTGATTAATGTGATCAATGGTTTTGGCCCTCCATGCCAGCGGGGTGTGTGTGTGTGTGTGTGTGTGTGTGTCTGTGTGTGTGTGTGTGTGTGTGTGTGTGTGTGTGTGTGTGTGTGTGTGTGTGACGGTGGCTCACCTGAAGGGCAGGTAGGCGGCGTTGGAGCCGGAGATCAGCGCTCTGAAGGCTTCCTCTGGAGTCTTCTTCAGGTAAATCACCTGCAGGAAGGAAAACATGGTGACACAAACCCAGAAAGGGAGATGGAGCAGCTTCACCAGCTGCGTTTCCATGGAAACGGTCCGGCGTCACAGTCAGGAAACAGATTTGCTCACGGAAACATGACAGTTTGAAAAAGTTTACATTTTATGATGAAAGCTTTGGAGCCAGGATGAGGCGGAAATTGGTTTATTTCATAAAACTGCAATTAAAACCATTTTTTTAGCTTAACTGGATGTTACTACTGGAGGAAACGACAAAGAAGAGGTTGATGGAGCGGCTTGTTTAGTAACGACTTATTGTGTAAACAATCTTATTTACATTGTGTTTTCCATTTAAAGGAAACAGTTTTTTTATCTTAGCGTTCCAAATTGTCCCAGAAGTTATTGCAGACGTTATCATCCAGTTTTTGGTAGAAAGAGAGAAAAGAGGACAACATGCGATCAGCTGATTTATTGATTTATTGCTGATTGACAAAGTTTCACACACATTTTATGGAAACAGTTCTGATTATCTGGAGGTTCTGGATGAACTCCGATGCCATCTTAGAGAAAAGCAGGGGGAACGCTGGAAACTGTTCTGCATCAGAAAATATGAAGAACTCTTATTGTTGCGGTTCTGGCCGGGTTTGACCCGGTCTGATTGTGTCGGAGCCAGAAGCCGCTCCGTGAACACAATCACCTTTTGTTTCAGCGCCATCAAATATTCAACGTGCGAAACACAGCAGGAGAGAGTGTGTGCTTCTACCGTCCCACCTGCAGAGTTCTGGACCAGATCCAGAACCAGCTGGGTTTCTGGTTCTGGATCTTCCAGACTGGACTGGGACGCCAGAACTAGAAGATCCTGAACGAGAGTCCAACAAAACCAGAACTAAATGGAAAGCAGAACGGATCATTTGATGTAGAAATATTGGATTGAACGTTGAATAAAGATCCCAATAAATCAATAAATTAATTTATCACACGATCAATTAAAATAAGCTCAATCATTTCATTTGTGGGTTTTTTCTCTTTTTACCAAAAACTGGATGTTTAAATCTTCAGTCTGATGTTTTGGTCTCAACCAGTTTCTTTTTTTGAAGGATAATTTTGTGACTTTGATTCATTTGATTTGTTGTTTCTGTTGTTTTTATTTATTTTGGATATTTTGAATATCTGCTGATTAAATGTTCAATAGAATGTAACATTTATTGATGTCTGAGAATGATTTCTTACGTTTTTATCATTATATGAAAATGTTCTCAAACCAGCATTGTGGTTTATTGAAGTAATTAGTGGGACAGTTGATCATTCAGGCCTTCATTCGGCCAGACAGACACTTACAGAGGAGCAGCAAAAGCAAAGGAGGAGGATCAGCAGTGTTACTGAGGAATATTGTCAGTGCTGCCTGGATGTTGAGCTGTTAGCATGTCACTGCGGTCATGATACTGTTACACTGACTGTGTTCAGTCAGAGGCATATTTAGAGTCGCTGCGGTACTGACTGCTACTGGAGATCCATCAACAGCAACAACGGTTTGAAGAGTCTTGGATGAAATCAGTTACATTATGTAATCTGGGTTAAACAACTGAATTGTTTTCTGATGGTTTTGTAAACATCAAAGCTAACCAGTTAGCATGCAGCCTGTAGCGACGCAAGCAGCTGGAAACAAACATCCCATAAAAACAGACGAGTTTCATCAGCTCTGCTAGGGGTTAAATAATCTGAGAATATTTAATCATATTTGGTCAAAACTCACAGCTTTACAGAGCAAAATGGCAGAGAAATGAGATTTTGGGGTTTTTTTTCCATAAAACCGTGATATTGTTGTCTTTATAAACAACCTGCAGTGGTTCAAAGTGTTTTTTCTGCTGTTCTGAAAGTGAAGGTGGATGTGCTGAGAGTCAGACTCACGGCGTAGCCGCCGATCAGCACAGCGGCGTTGGTGCGCTTCCTCTGGTCGAAGCTGGTGTAGTGAACGATTCTCTTCCTGGTCAGCGTGAACGACTGCAGAAACACAAACACAGTCACTCATCGTTTCCCTTCACTCAAACAGAAGCCGAGCGTTTTCTGTGCGTTATGAATGTGTGAAATGATGACTGGATTAAAGCCGGTCGGGTCAAACTGCAGCGGCCGAATCAGAGGAAACGGCGAGCTGCAGATTCTCTCAGGCGCCTGTTAGAGCGTCAGCTGCCTCCGTTTTCTCATTAGAGGCTCCGTGATGAACCCGCTGGACCTGCTGGACCCGGATCCGCCCGGCAGCACCAGCAGCAGCTCATTAGATCCCAAATAATAATTTAACACTATGCACTGCAGACCAGCAGCAGTACAGAGCAGCAGTAATGCTGGTTCCAGTATTGTTCTTAGTAATGAAGTTCTGAAAAGTGTGGCAAGCATTTGTGTTCAGCTGCCAAAGACTGAAGACTTTAAGGTTGTATTGTTTTTTATTACTTTTTATTTTTGTGTTTTGATGACCTGAAGCCCTTTGACCTGCTTTACAGCTGAAAGAAACAAAGAAACTTGATTTATTTATTATATTTTATTGCCTTGCAGCAAGAAGGTCCTGGGTTCGATTCCCGGCCCGGTGTCTTTCTGCAGAGTTTGTTCTCCCTGTGCATGGTGGGTTCTCTCTGGGTACTCCGGCTTCCTCCCACAGTCCAAACACATGACTGTCAGGTCAATTGGTCTCTCTACATTCTCTCTAGGTGTGAGTGTGTGTGTGTGGCTGTTTGTCCTGTTTGTCTCCGTGTTGCCCTGCAACAGGCTGGCGACCGGTCCAGGGCGAACGTAGAGGCACCAGAACCTCCCGACCCCACTGGGGACAACGGTGAACAGAAGATGCACGAATGGAAAAGAAGTTAAACCTTAAAGTTTCATATAAATACTTTCCTACATCTTGTAAATGTTTTTGTTTGTTTTTAAACCTTTTTATGAAATGACCACAAATCAGATTATGAAAAATGTCAAAGTTGTGTTTTACTAAGTTATGTAACATTTGTGTTTTTATTTTTAGCTCTTTAGGAGTTCAGAGCAGTGAGTGACATCAGCCCCCAGTGAGTCAGACTGGTTTAAATGGGAACCAGCTGCAGGTGAACCCAGATCCTCCGTCAGCTTGTGATGAAACACGATCCGACTCAGAGAAAGTCACGCCGATCCGGACCGTCCGGTCGCCTGAGGAATCCGGTCGCCATGGCAACCAACACAAACACAGAGGAAGCGTGTTTAACGGTGTCTCAGTGCGAGGTTGCGTCATGCTCCCATCGCTCCTCGCCGCATTCAGGACATTCCTGCAGAGGGAGGATCAGCAGCAGAGAAACTCACCTTCAGCTTCTTGTTGAGCTTGCAGCAGTATCGGTACAGCATGGCCAGGTTCAGCGGCCCGAAGTCTGCGTAGAAACTGGGCAGAAACACGAGAGAAACAGCATGAGGCCACGCCGAGCTCCGCAGACAGGAAACAGGAAATGACACTGATAATCCCCACTGCTAGTCCAGAAATACTTCCTGCGTGTGGGAAGGTTTCAGAACGATCTAAACATTCAGCAGGTCGCTCTAAACTCAGCTGGAACATCTGTCGGAAAAACGTTCTGTACTGAAAAAAGCTGAAAAATATTCAAATATTCTTTTTGTTTACATTTATTCTCACTCAGCTTGGAAGCTGCATGATGTCATAATAACTCAGCTAATCACGTGATGAAGAAGGGAGGTTTGTTTCCAAATCCATTTTATTTAAAGTTCCAGTTTTACATTTTTTTATCATATTTTATCATTTATGTTTGTTTAATTCTGGATGTTTAAAATATATTTTTTTCTTACAACATTAAGGTTTAGTGGCATTAGGGAGGGAAAACCTGCATTATCATGAAACACTATTATTTAACACAGAGGAGTCCAATGTGAGGCCTGGAGCCATTTGATCACAGTTCAGGAGCAACGTAAACTAAAAATAAAAAAAATATTTTTGCAAGTATGATTAAAAAGAAAAAACTACTAAAGATGTTGTGGCTGCCAGACTTTGTCCAAAAGGTTTAAACGTCACTGGTTTAACACAAAGTTTGTCATCATGACTTGTTATCTCGCTGGAAGGAATCTGAAACCCATTTTCTCAAACGGATTAGTTTTCAATGTTTTTATGTGATTAAAAGACCCGAAGCAGGAAGAACAGATAAACAGAGATTAAATCACCAGATATTAAACACAGAACCTCCAACAGAGAAATAAATCTGGACATGAAATCACTCGACCTCAAACTTTTGGCTTCTGATAAAGAAATCAAACTGATTTATTCAGTCATAACTCAGGAGTAACGAGTCAGAAGTTCAACATTTCATCACTTTCAGGAAAATAAAACTAAACATTCGCAGCGAGACAGAAGAAGAAAGCTGGTTCATGTAAAAGAAAACCGGCTTTTTTAACCTTTAAAGAGTCTCAAGTATCACAGATAATGAAACATGTATTTAAGTTTTGGGTCAAAAGTCCAAATCTTTTCTCTGGTCATCCAATGGTTTGTAGCCGTGGTGAAAGCAGTTTGAAGTCAGACTTACTTCTCATAGACAAACTCGTCGTCGGTGCAGAAGTAGTGGGTGTTGATGGTGCTTTTGGGTTTGCTGCGTAACGTGGCGAAGTACAGACGGTCTGCAGGGAAACATTAATAAATATTACAGTTAAACAGATGATACAGGTTATGATTACAGTCCCCAGATGAGATTCAGATGAACAAACACCGGATCACAGGGAGATTCTCTTGATCTTCACAGGAATGATATTTTTTAAATGTTTCAGACTCAATAGGCAGCAGGACGACCTTTTCCCACACCTGGCCTTCTTCCTGATGAGTCGACAGATTCAGGAGAAACACGAAAACAGCAGCAAGACTCCAAAGTTTTATTATTCAATATGTCCAGAAAACCAGACTGTCTTCTGGTCACATCTCAGCCACAGACCATAAAACATCCATTAAAGTTCAGCCAACAGGCCAAACAAGCAGAAGTTGATTTTCCCCCGTTACGATTTGAAGTTAAATCAAACCAAACTTCAGTTTTATGTCAGTTGAAATTGCCAAAATGATTTCTATTTTCTATTGGTAAACGACTGACTCGTCAGACGTTACTTGTGGTGTCCCACAGGGATCAATGTTCAGTCCGTTATTATTCTGGATAATAATACAACAAATATTATAATGTAAATCAAATGAATATGTAAGGCATCAGAAATTCTTAAATTTGTCTCCGTTGAGACAAGTATTTTTTTCTGCATCGAATGAACAGCAGCTTCATGCAGACAGAGCAGAAACAGAAAAATTTAAATCTGAATGAAACCAAATTCATGATATGAATCTAAAACGACATGTGGATCAAAAAACATCCACCTGATGCCTGAAACCCACAATATGAAGACACATTTCTGTAATGCAGGAGACAAACTGCTGGAAAACTGAAATAAGACCAACATGTCAGATATTTTGGGCAGTAAATTGGTTGTAGTTTGGTTTGGACCTTTTCTGTGACGTTTGTTGCCTTTACAAAATGTTGCAGTTTATTAGTGAAACAGGAAATTTAGGATGATTGTGTTTATCTTTCATCTGGGACTGAAAGGATTTAGGAAAAGGAAGATTTAGAGGATTTTATTCTTAGAGTGTTGTTTTTTAAAACCTATGTTCAAAACAAAACAATTAACTTTAATTAAAATGCTATTTAATTTGAATGAATGAATTATTAAATCCCACATCAGTAGAAACAATACAAAGACAATAAAATGGAGTCTAATAGTTTCATTTTTTAATAACTATTTTTCAACAAACTCCTTTACATTCCTCTGCCAGTTGATCCACCTGGGTTGGCTCAACTGGGATTTCTGCTGTCCATTAAGTCAAACCAGTGACCTTGGTTCAGACCAGATTTCCCACACGGCTTTAACTGGCTGTGAACACGTTCATGTAATCATCATGACTAAGCTGCAGCCTGAGAGACGGGAAAGATCAGCTCAAGTAAAAACAACTCACAGCTCCAAAATTAGACAAATTAAATGTCCACCAGCAGCTCCTCACCCGCCTGAGCAGCTTGTTGAAACGGTTCACATTAGTTTGACCTGCAACTAAAGAACTTCAGACATTTTGATTCAAAAACAGAAAAAAAGAATTTAAATAAATTCAGGTTTAATTATAAAAATATTGTTTCAAGAGACAATATTCAATCTTTGTGTTAATATTCAATCTTTGATGTTTAACTTCTATGGAAGCTGCCAGTGGTGACACTTTATGAGGAAAAATAAAATACTTTATACTTTTCTAACTGCTGAGCCATTTGGAGATTAAAATAATACAGTAAACATCGTCATTGGAAATACTTTACCCTGTTTTCACAAACATATTACCTGCTGTAGGATGAATACCACATCAAAATGTTTATTTGGAAAACTGTTTTCTTCTGGACTTATGTTTTTTTTAATTTGTTTAATTGGAAAAAATTTTTTGTCTTCAAGATATCATTATTTTTAAAGCTTAAATCAAAATTTTTTTTTTCTTGAATAATTGCTTTGATGTTTATCTTTTACTTATATATGTATAAGTCCTGCTTTAGTACTATCTGGTAGCACTAATACAGAAATAATCTGTTTTCAAATAAAAAACAATTGTAAATAAAGAGCATAATTACGGTGTAATTAATAACACTAATGTAATTAACGTTATTTATTACATTTTACTTTAAAAGTTTGAGAAAAAATCCAAACTAATTAAATGTTGATCAAAATGGGAGTTTTAAAAGGTTGTTAAAAAGGTTATAAAGTGAGTTTCTGAAATTCAAGTATTATATTTTACTTTTTTTGATCCCCGAGTCTGGTGACGTTTAGTTTTATTACTAATTTTAACGTCATATTTCTTAAAATTACCTTTGATCATCTCTGCCGCTCCCCGCGGCTCGCGTTCCTCAGCCATCCGGAACAGGGTCGACAGGACCGGGGAGCGATTCACACCTCCACGCTCATGAGTCAAGTCTAATTCCTGCACTCGTTCTGCTCCTGCCGAGAGCTCCAGAAAGGGTCCGTCTAACTCCTGGGCGGCTTCAGAAAGTTCTCAAACTGCTAGCAGCTCTGGCCGTTGAGGGGCTAGCAGCGAAACGCACACAGCGTGTTTAAAAAGTTTTAAAACTTCCTCCTCAGCTTCCCATCGGTCAATGTACCTTCCTCTCGTTCATTCCGAATTTATTCCCATTGTTTCTCATGTTTTGTTTCTCCCCCTTTACCCGATACATGTGCCCGGATTAGCATATTAGCATGTTAAAGCTCCGCAAGCTTGACGAGAGTCTGAAACTCTGATTGACCAAATCCCTCCTTAAGATACGTTGCCATAACAACGATAGCCGCTCTACGGGACACCGCAGCCAATCAGCGTACAGAATACTATGTGCTGCGTTCATGGTCCACTGGGAAATACCCCAGGAAGGAAAACAGGAACCCGCGAAAAACCAGGGAATTTGACTTAAATAAGTCATTTTATTGTATAATGCTTGCTTTACAGTCAAAATAAAACGGTGTTTTTCGTGTTGCGTAAATCTGAACTGAATTTTTAACTTTGTGTATGACTACAGTGTATCTGGTTGTACTCATTTGGACTTGATCACAAAAAAGCGAATAAATAAAACTTTAGAAAAAATTACCATCAAATACTCATAAAAACGCAACATGCTTCATACAATTATTGACATATATTTTCAAATATTACTCTAATTGTTTTATACTGGTACATCTAAATAAAATAAAATATCAACGTAATTTCATTTCACAATTTTATAACAAATTGAGCAAATACACCATTGCATATTGCAAGCATTTTCTGTTCATCAGCAGCAAATAAAAACCCTAAAATTCAGCTTGTCAGAAACTTAAAACGAGTCAAAACAACAGAGATTAATTTATGGTCTACTCAGTCATAGGGACGGTTACTGACTCAACTGTATTGAGCTGCTGCTAAACCAGAACTAAAATTAAAAAACAGCATCACTCTCTAGCAATTACTGTGATTCCAAGACTTCTTTACAAAATGAAATAAATTAACCATACATTTCTGCATGTAAATTGTAATTCCTGCAAAAAGAGCCCCAACCAGGCACCGAGTTAACAGGCACTTCTCAATTTCGTCTTTTAAATACATATTTTACAGATCTGATGCGAGTTTATGAGAAAGTAGCTGAGCTGCAAGAACCGATCATCAAAACAAATGTTTTCCCCTAATTTGATCTTTTTGAAGAATTAGTGATATTTTAATATATTGAGAATTTAAATAAAATATTCTAATGAATCTGAAACTTGATGCATTGAAACAATTAAAACAAATCATGTTGAGATAAATGACCTTCCTGCTCAAATTAAATACATAAAGTTACAAAAAAAAAAACCTGAGAAAATATTTTTTGCAGTTTTTGGGCATTTATAAATCATTTTAGACATTATAACTGACCCAAAATGAGAATAAATTGGTCAACTTCAGAAAGGAAGGGAAATCTTTTTATGAGGTGGTTTCAACTAAAGTTTCCCAAATTTATGCTTTTAACCAAACATTATTTTGAATTGTATTACTATACAGAGCAGCTTTTATTTCAAGGACATTATGCACTTTATAAACCTTAAAAACACAAACTTGAAATTCAAGGATTTCAGGCTCCTGAAAAACCTGCAGAGGAAAAACTGATGAAGTGGAAATTTGCTCTGATTTGAAGGTTTTAGGGTTTCAGAGTCCAGATGAGCAAAAACTGACCTGCAATCAGTGAGATCCAGACGCGGTTCGGTGCTGGTCCGGGTCCAGGTCCGGCTGTGGGCTGGGGGGCCCGGGGTTGGTCCTGGTGCCTCCTCCAGGGCCCCGTCTCCGTCATGCTGCAGGACGGCCGGCGGACTGCGAGGACACTGAGCCGGGTCGCCTCGGCGGTACCAGCGGCGACCCGGGTCGGGTTACGGCCGGTGGCGGAGGAGGACAGAGGTGTGAGCTTACAGCAGCCTCAGGTTTCAACACGCCGAGCCGGACTCCAGCTCACCTGCAGCAGGTCAACACGACACCGCGCCGCTGACGCCACGGAAACGGGGCGGCACAGGAAGTTCTGGTTCTGATCCAGCAGCTGGAGTCTGGAAAAGGTCATGCTTTGTTTTTGTTGTCCCATCCTCAGCTGGAGGAAACTACATTACCCAGAATCCAGCTGCATTCATTCAGTTTCCCCAACAACAAGAAAATCTTTAAAATGAAAAACCATAAAAAAAAAAAAAATCTTGATTGGAAGAATTTTATTTAATTATTTCATCACATTATTAAGGAAACAAAAAAACCCTGAGCGCAGAAACTAAGAGGGTCGGCCAAGTCAGGAGCAGCTACAAGTCCAGCAGAGTGTGTGTGTGTGTGTGTGTGTGTGTGTGTGTGTGTGTGTGTGTGTGTGTGTGTGTGTGTGTGCGTGCGTGGTGTGGCTACAGGTTGGGGTTAACCAATCCGGATCCTTGACACTCGATGATGTATGTGACGCCGCTGCTCAGCTCGTCTTCACTCTTTGTTATTGTAAACTTCGCCTGCAGACACAACAGGAACAGGAAGAATTAAAGTTTCAAAATAAAATTTGAGTTTATTTTATTATAAATATAAAGCAACTCCAGGATTTCTGGAGACATTTGGAGGAAAAGTACTACTGTACTTCCTCACAGGGTAGTACGGTAGTGGCAGCATCATGTGGGAGATTTAAACTCAAATCACAAATCATTATTCTTCTCCTGCAGCAGTCAGTCTTACAAAGCTCTAAAGAGGCCTCTGACTGAAGACTGCTTCTTTATGACAGATTTATGACTGTAATATCAGGCTAACGGCTCAATATCCCCCAGTAATCATCACTGCTAATCCTCCTCTTTTGCTTTTGCCACTTCTCTTTGAATCTCTGATAGAAGAGACAGTTTGAACTTCCTCCCTCTCTCAACTCACAGTTCAGGAATTATTTTATGTTTTGAGATGCTAAACAGCGGCTCCAGGTTATAAGGGCAGGCCCTTGTTGCCACGGTTACGTATTGTAACTATCTGAAAGTAAAAGAAAGTGAGAGCAGAACTCCTTGGCATCGATAACCAGAGGAAATAACTGAAAACAGCAAGTAGTTGACATGTTCACATTCCTGGACAGGTTTCAGTGAGAACATGATCAAGAATCTGTGATTTATTACTTTTAGAAACTGAAATGCCTCTTTTTGGGGCTAGACTGGAATCGTGTCTCAGTGACGCGCCTCCAGCTGTGATCGGGTCTCGGGTTTCTGACGCTGTCTGACCTGAGTGAGCTGCTCTGCGATGTGGATGGCCGTCTGCGTGTGCAGCGTCACGGCGCCGGTCCGGATCCTAGACGTTCCCTTCGCCAGCGCCATGAAGATGATGAGCTGAGGAGGAGGAGGAAGGGTCAGTGACATCATCATCATCATCATCATCATCATCATCATCATCCTCACGTCGTGCTGCAGCCTCACCTGGTCCTGCAGGAACTCGTCCACGCAGCCGTTGTGTCTGAGGTTTCTCAGCAGCATCTCTGCAGCTTCTATCCCCACTTTATCTGCGTAAACACCTGAAACCACAGGTCAGAGGTCACAGGGGGCAGGACCTGGAACCTGATTGGTTGAACTTGGTTAACTTTATTCTTATAATGAGATTTATTTTCTTAGCATGGTCTTAATACTTTGTCATGGTGATATTACTTTATTCTCGTTATCACAAAAATAGTATCAAAGCTCTAATGTTTTATTGTAGAGTTGACCTGAATTTAAAGTCCAAATAAATAAAAGCTAACTTCTGAAACAAGATGGCCGCCCTGGGAGTTCTTGCATCACTCTGAACTCTGGAGGATTACATTCGTGAAAAAAATACAGATAAAAATATTAAATCAGCCCTGGTATGAAGTGAAGCTTTTCCTGATTGGTTTCCAGAGCCCTGGTATGCCGTGAAGCTTTTCCTTGTTGGTTTCCAGAGCAGTGCTGCCCCCTGCTGGTCATCAGTGACATAAACAAAGCAGTGCTGCCCCCTGCTGGTCATCAGTGACATAAACAAAGCAGTGCTGCCCCCTGCTGGTCATCAGTGACATAAACAAAGCAGTGCTGCCCCCTGCTGGTCATCAGTGACATAAACAAAGCAGTGCTGCCCCCTGCTGGTCATCCTCACCTTTCTTTCCCAGAGCCGATCCTGCGAACAGGCAGCCTGTGGATGACTCTGCGATGATTCTGAAACAGAGCAACCAATCAGAGAGCTGCTGTTGCTGTGACATCAGCGGGGGGCGGGGCTTACATGATGCCGTTGCCGTTCCCGCAGGCCTTGTCCTTCTCCTGCACCGCTTGGATGTTGATGTAAAGTTCTTTGATTTCCTTCCTGATGGTCCGAACGGCGGCGGCTGACATGTCTTTAGCCAGCTGCAGACAGAAACAGGAAGTCAGGTCAGACAGACAAACTAGACAAAATAAAAGACTTTAAATCAGCCGAGAGGGGCTTTTACTTTGAAGGGCAGGACTCCGGCCACGAAGGCTCTGCCGTGGATCTTTGTGATGTTTCCTCTGTCCGTCATGGAGACGGGCTGCAGCTCCTTGAGCGGCTGGGCCGTCACCGCCACCTCCCCGCCGCCTTTAGGGTAGTAGCCCCTGCAGCACAAACAGACGCCATGACAACCAACAGCCATGACAGGAAACAGCAGCCGGACGGCGGGAAAGACGGCGGACGGACCTCATCCTGATGTCACAGTCAAAATGGACGCCGAACTTCTCCAAAACGGGCTTGAAGACCTGCAGGAGGAACCAGGATGTTTATGGAGAATTTACGGTTCTAAACTTTAAATATCTGCCTTAAAGGTGCAGTTTGTAAGTTTTATTGAAAAAAACTTTTTACATAAATGTTGTAACTGTCCATGTTGTTACAGTTTGATATGAAACAGACAATCTGTGTAGAAACTGAGCTCCGGCTCCAAATGCTAACGAGAAACAACCAGACAGACACCGGAGGCGGAGCTTACCGCTGTCAATCACAATATTCAACATGAAATATAAAACAATGTTTTGTGTCAAGTGCACAGTCATTAGCACTAATAAATAACTGTTTACACTGAATCAGTGCACACAATTTGTTTTAAAGTAAAAAATCTTCCTGCCTCAAATTAAATGCTGAAACACAATCTACTAAGAAAGTCACAAAATCTGTAATTTGGAAAATATAATTTCTGTGATTCTAACTGACCTAAAACAAGAATAATTTATTCTGATTTCACTCCAGACACACAGAGAAAATGTGTTGAATAGATGTATGAAAATATCTGGTTTGTTTAAAAAAAAACAACGTTTTTTTAAACAAATTTAAGCTTTTACTCAATCGTTAGATTAAATCATGCACCTTATTAACACTGTGCAGTTTGAATATCAAGCACTTTTTATATATAAATCAAGAACTTTCCAAACCTTGAAGACAAAAAATCTAAATTCAATGATTTTCAAGGATTTCAAGCACCAATGTGGACTAACAGATCTTGGGTTGAGTGTACTGATATAAACAGGTTCTAACTGGACCTACTGGTCAATATTTAACATAAACTGGTGAATCTTTGATTTTGGACGCTGCTGCAGTGACCCTGTGGCTCCAGCAGGGGGAGCACTCAGCTCACCTTTACAGTGTAGTCGATCTGCGGGGCCATCTCTGCGTTGGTTCCTCCTTTCAGAAGGAGCTGTGAGGCGGCGTCGGCGTACAGCGCGCAGGGCAGGGCCGCCTGCAGCAGCAAACACACACTCCTGACCGGAAACACACACATTTCAGAAACCGAGACGCGTCGGATGATCCGTGCAGCGGCCGCCGGTCGCTCCTCACCCTGCGGTCTGCGTGTCGGCCGTGTGGTTCCCCGACCGGACCTTCCCTGGAGTCAGGCTGATGTCGGTGGAGCCGATGCTGGCCCCCTGCAGGCTGCCGGAGCAAAGGTCCGAGACCAGCTGGAGGCCCGTCAGGTGCTGCGGCCTGAAACACAAAATACAACAAACACGCAGCGTAAAAACGGTTTGAACTGGGAAGAAAGAAAAAACACATAGGAGGAAAAGTTTAAACTGAAATAAATACAAATAAATGGTTTGAACTGCTGAAGATACAAGCAGGGGTTCAAACTGAAAAATAACACGCAAGAATGAGTTAAAGTGAAATGATGAAAGAAAGAAAGGATTCAAACTGAAAAATAAAACATGCAGAAAAACCATTTCACACTGAAAAAACACATAAATGGTTTGAACTGGGAAACAACACTCAGAAACTGACAAAAATAGGCACTTTGGTCTGCACTGATTGCAGTTTTCTGCCCAATTACCAGCTTTAAGAAGCCTGACCTGCCGATTCCGGTTTTGGCCAATTCCATTTTTTATCTGAAATGTCACTAAAGCAAGAAAACTGAGTTGGTAGCAAAGTGGTGACTATCATTAACTGCAAACGAGCAGACATGACGTGGTGGGCGGGGCTAACAGTCTGAGACCACAGTGGCTCCTGATCAGATCGGCTTCACGCGTAAATATCAGCCGATCACCAATCTCCCAAAATGAAGGAAACCGGCGCCGATAAACTGGCACTAATTTTAACAGCTGAAAATACATAAAAGGGTTGAAACTAAAGATCTCTGATTCAATACTGACCTGTATTGGTTCTGATATTGACAAAATTCTAGATCAGACAGATCTAGAATTTTCAGATCCCTAAGAGCTCATCTATTCAGTCTAATCTATTCTGTGTGCTGTGAGCGACATCATGCTTTATTCTTTATTTCACACTGTATTTAGAATGTTTAATTATATTTTCTGAACCATTTGGTTTGTTGCATCTTATTTTTACATGTCTGAAAAATCATCCTGTTGTTTCTGTCACATTCAGTTTTTTTATTATTTATTCTGCTTTGGCTGTTTCTCTCCTACCTGCACTGACTGAACAAATTAAAATTGGTTTTCCATGTCTGACAAGCTTGTCAAGCTGTCGGTGTGTTTAAGTGAGTTGTGCTACTGCAGTGTTATTACATACAGTTATGTATTAGTTTGTTTGTTTTTTTAAACATTTTAAATTCAGTTGTTTTTCTGTTTTCCTGACAGTAGACCTCAGATACTGGAAGAGAAAAACGTGGATTTATGCATCTATAGACAGTTAGTATGAAAGTAATAAATATTTAATGTTATACCCCAGATTAAATTTTAAATTATTTCTTAAAAATATATTTTTTACTCTCGCAAATAAAACATATGAAAGTTTTTTTTTTTTTAAACAAATTGGAAAAAATGTGTCAATTGAATTTAGATAAAATATACAGAACCAAAATAAAGGTTTGTGACCAAATAATCAAATATATAGCTGTTAACCAATCAAAATGGCTGAACATTATTAATTACCAGAAAATGGGATTGAAGTGGAGCAATTTGTTTGCAGTTCTCATTGAAAGCAACAACATTTCAGGCTGATCTAAAAGCTGACAGTTCAGTTCTTGCATCTCTGAGCTCAAACACAATATGAACATATTTTCCTGAAGGAAGCAGCAGAGAAACAGGGAATGATGCGAAGGCTTTGTGGATAAAACTGAAAGTCGCTCCTATTGGCTGATTCACTGATGCTTCAGATGGTCATTAATATTCTTATTTATGGAGATTTTTGAATGAAGACTGGTCTGTGTTCGGACATCCAGGAGCATTAAATCTGTTAAAAGTTTAAAATCATCAGAATACATGTGAAAGTTACACATGTAACCTGAGCTGGGTCAGAAATCTGACGCGATTAACCGAACATTAGAGTTCATAAAAAGGGTTTTGTTCTCTTAAAACAGACTGAAGCAACTTTAAAGAATAGGCTAACGTTAGCCTGTTAGCCGCTAACCCACCTGAGCCCCGGGGTGCTCCTGCCTGCCCGGATCTTGATGATCTTTATGGCGGAGCCGGTGATGCAGCTGAGCGCCGCCGAGAGTCTGAGGATCTGTCCGCCCTGAGGAGAACCGACAGCGGGGTGAGACAGAGCCGCAGCAGAGGCGCTGAGAGGCGGCAGCTAGCCGCTAGCTCCCCGTTAGCCTGTTATTATCAGCGGGAGGAGGAACTCTGCGGCTTTCCCGTTGTTCTCTGCTAATTAAAGTGAATACTCACTCCCTCCATGACGCTGCCGTCTATCTCCACCGCCGCAGAATCCATTTTCATTCACTAAACTCCGCTTCAACTTTCTCTCTCGGTTGTCCTGCTCAGCTGCTGCCTGCAGTACTTTTCCAACTATTGCAGTCCGACAGCATCAAGCTGGAAACCCCGAACTCACACCACTTCCGGTTACTGTCACAATAAAATAGACATCCCTCATACTACTTCCGCTACCTATTGAAGTAAAACAAAGCTGTCAATGAAAACGTATTTTCAACTTTTTCAATGGACTGATATATATGTAGATGTTGTGGACTCCAAGACTGGCGCGTTCCCCACGACTCTCGGCTCAAAGAGAGAGGCGCCCTCGGCTCCGAGAGCGTGGAGGTGAAAAAGAAAGTAAAGACTGAGTTCTGGGCGGTTCTGAATCTGACCTGCTTTACCTCAGCTGACCCAGCAGCTCTCACCGTCTCCAAGCTGTACGACGAGACGGACGATGTCGGAGATTTCTGGGCCAGAGATGATCCGATGACCCCCCTGCCTCCCTGCCCCGGATCCTCCGGCTCCCAGTGCTCCGTCTGCCTGGACCAGCTGGTCAGAGTGGTCTGCCGCAACCTGACGACTGGCGTCAAATTCTTCATGGAGGGCCCGGAAGGCTCCATCAGCTTCAACGAGACTGGTGAGAAGTTCCGCCGTGGTGTTGTTGCTCCTCCTGCTGCTCATTTCTCCACCTCTGGACTTCCACGCTGCCCGGTTCTGGTACTTTACAGGGACGGAACCGGGCAGCTGCTACAGATGTGCTGCTCTGATCCGGTCTCTGTTACAGTCTGTCCTCAGCCTCCCTCACCGATCCCTGCTCCCGCTCCATCACGGCATCATCTGTGGGCCGTCATCCCGGCCTTCATCTGTCTCCTCCTCCTCCTCATCATCATCCTCATCGTCATCATGAAGGTCGCGCTTCAGATGAAATGTTCAAACTCAGCTCGTCCTAATTCTACTCTGCAACACTTTTCCTCACATCTTCAGCCATCAGGTGAATCTGCTCGAATCAAACGTTCCAGCAAATGTTGGGATCCATGAATAAAATAATAACTTTAGTTTCTCACACGATCTGTGAACCAGACGAGACCCGTTTGGACTTAATGTCCCGGTCCGACTCCGTGTTCTTGTTCATTGAGGATCCAGGTTTCTCTTGCAAAATTTACGTGCATTTAATGAACATCAGCGCACAGATCGACGCGCGTTTAGACAGAAAATGAAAATACTTACTGTAAATAATAAATATTTAATTTATATTTTTTAGTTTGCACACAGTTCGTTTTTACATGCTGATCAGTGCGCAACAATGCGCCGCCACGGTGTCTGAGCGTTTGCACAGCGCAAAGTGATGAACTGATCTGTGGTTTATTAACCTTTCTGTGGTTTCAGAGCAGCGGCAGCAGCAGCTTCAGAGATGCTCTCACTCGTTGCTTCCAGCAGCAGCAGGAGGAGAACTGGAGATTGGAGCGTCTGATATGGAGCCAGTTCATGTAGCAATAACAAGTTAAAGACCGTTTGGT